>JAJTWQ010000191.1:600000-858354 GCA_029007595.1 Solanum commersonii
CATATTCATATGATTAACCTATATCTATTACTAATCGGAGATCGCATCGACAGTGGAGAAACCACCTAAACTGGCGTAGGCAATTAGGAGGTCGAAAGGCCTAATTGGAGGAGTGTTCATGTCGAATTTTTGGTAGATCTAGCAGAGGTTTGTCGGATCTAAGCGCAGCGAGCAATGAGCAACATCGACTAATCAAAAAGTGAAGCAAACACCACTGCGGTGAGATGCCTAGGAACCCACGAACGTAATAAGAAAATTTCAATAAGTGAAGATATACGTATGTTTTTGACACATTAGATGTATCTTACACATAATTGAGATACGATTAACACATTATTGATGTATCTGATACATAATTGAGATACAATTATGTGTATCAGTGTGTGCATATTGGGGATACACTTGTATCGGGTGAAACGTACTTAAGGACACTATCTTTGATATGCCTCAAGCTTTGAAGAATTTCTTTCCATGTTTGATACCAGGTATTTTTTCATAAGATTTCCGAGAGTTAAGTGAAGGTCATTGGGCTAAATGTTGAAGTAATTTAATTAGCAGCCTGTTACTTGCCTTGTCAACTACTTTCTTACTTTCGTTTATTGAATCCTACGTTTAGAGTCTAAGCGGTACAAATTGTCACACATTGGTGAAATCATTCATGTACTTGACCAATGAAAATTAAAAATTTATACATGAGAGATTTTATTAAAATATAATTAAATAAATAAAAATATGTTTTGCCACACACTTATGAGTGTGTTTGGTATGAAGAAAAATATTTTGTGGTACAATTTTTTTACATTTGATTGGGGTAAATATTTGAAATTATTTTCTCTATAAATATAAGTTTCTTAAAAAGAAAAAAAATATCTGATTAAAATAGAAAAAAACAAGTTCCTTAAATAATATGTCAAGTTCATGGTCTCCTACCTAACAACCCCAAGGCCCCAACCCAACTCCTTGACCATCCCCTCCACCCTACCACGCCCATATTACTTAACACTAAAATGAATGTTGTGATTTTGTCAATTCAACAATAAACAACAGAACGAACAAACTAATACGCTTTGATTCATATATAAACGAGTAATTACAATATGAAGAACATGAACAATAACAATAACGATAAAGGAGAAGGAAATGAGGGAATTAAGAGGGAATTGGGGATGAGAAACACATTCCTTGCCTAAGCATAATCAAAATACACATAAATCTATGGAAAAATTACAGAAATCCCACTTTTTAGTTTACTTATTACCATTATCCCCTATAAGTTTTACAAATCTCCAAAATCCCTCATTTTCGCGCATCAGATTAATGTATCAGCGCTTATATTATTGTATCTCGCGCATCAGATTAATGTATCAACGCTTATATTATTGTATCTCGCGCATCAGATTAATGTATCAGAGCTATATAAGTGCTGATACATGCGCGAGATACAATAATATAAGCGTTGATACATTAATCTGATGCGCGAGATACAATAATATAAGCGCTGATACATTAATCTGATGCGCGAGATACAATAATATAAGCGCTGATACACTAATTTGATGCGCGAAAATGAGGGATTTCTGTAATTATAAACTTTTAAGGGATAAATTGTAATTTTACCTTAAAAGTATGTGATTTCTGTAATTTGCCCTAAATCTATTTTGCTCTTATAAGTCTCTATTTATCAATTCAAATCCCAAACAAAGCCATTTACTCCGATGTTGGGCTGCTTTGCCAATACTGGTCTAGGCCCATTCATAACACCAACCCACCTTTACCATAAGTTTTCTTGAAAATTTGACACATATACCTAATTAACAATCGTTCTCCTCTATTAAGAATGCTAATTAATCACTTAAATGTGGTCAAACATAAGAAAAAATAAGAATAATTTTATTGTTAGAAATATATAATTGCAGAGTTGGGGACATGCAATCCATGCAACTGTTAAAGAATTTATAACAATTAATGCAATCGATAGTTCAATATTTTCCGCGTGATATATAGACAAGAAAGTTGAATATTGAGCATGGTCCTATTTATTAAAAAAAAATGTTAGTCAACTACTCTAATAAGAGCTTTGGTAATCTTCTTGCATGATAAGAAGGAACTAAATCAATTACGCAACACTAGAGTTTAAGTTTTATCCGTTTAGAGGTAAAGTTAGAATTTTTAATATATAAATTTTCCATCACAAATCTATTTGTTCAGAGTTTTGAATAGATTATATTTGCATATTTTATAAATCCTTTAGCACAAAATAAGTTTAAGGAAAAAGTTATGTTATTGAGTTTTGTCGAATTCGTAAATATCACAACAGCTTCATCACTAAGTTTATGCACCTACGTGTAAAAGTTATTTACATAAAAACAATTTTAGGTAATTCTAGTTAATATATAGCACTTAACTCAGTATTTTTAACCCAAAATATAGGCCTATATATAACTTAAATTGCAATAAATAGTATATATGAACCATTAAATTCAATATCCGTGGAGAAAGGGGTATTGGAATAGTCTTAGCTCCCGGATATTCAGACAATAAAAAGAAAATCAGTAAAAATTAGATTGAGACAGTTATGAAGTTCATTCAATTTCCTTTATTTGATTGAACAATCCTAAATTTAATTATTTCAAGTACCTGAAATAATCTTTCAGACTGGTCAAAATCGAATCTCTAGTTTATGACTACTTCTCTATAATACCAATCAAATTCGTAATTTAAACTCTGAATCCACCTCTAATTACCAACTCATATATATAACTAACTTAACTTCATACCGACTATAAAACAAAATTGAATAAGCAATGGAAACATTAAGTGGTACTCATTAATGATTATTAATGACAAGTGGGGTAGCATGCAGGAGTAAATGGATTTTATAGAGCTTAAGATGAAACTTCTCTTGTCATTTTCCAAATAATTATGATCATAAACGTATGTAGTGGAATGGAATGATATGGCAAAATACTCATGAATTGATGGGAATTCAACTAAAGACTAAGTCAAAAATCAGAAGCTTATTCACAAATCTAAATATGTACGTAAATGAGTTGTGAAATTTGATAATTAATCAGAGACCGACATAATTCAATAGATTCTATTAAAAAAATGTGTTGATTTTTTTTTTCTTGTACCATATTATATTCATTGGTTATGATTAAATAATACTCCATGCTTCTTACCCAAAAATAATAATAATAATAATAATAATAATAATAATAATAATAATAATAATAATAATAATAATAATAATAATAATACTTCATGCAAAAGAAGTTATGATGATTAAATAATATTTGCTAAAAAAATTATTCTAATTAATCATAATTAAGTTGATGAGGAGAGAATAGAACCTTCATACAACAAGGTGAATTTTCGTTGGAGGGTTTGAAAAGTTAAAATGCAGTTCTAGGATTTGAATTTGAAACCTCAAGATGAATTTTGAATTTTCTAGACAATTAAATTAACGTATTTAGGTAATTCAAATCTCTTTTTTTTACTCGAATTCATACCACTAGATAGATTGTCTAACTGTCTTTTATTAAAAGATAAAAAAATCTTACAGACAAATACAAGTAAGAGGGATTAGGTCTTTACCTTACCAATAACATGTACTTAAATGACTTGTGAAATTTGACAATTAATCAAAGAATCCTACCATTTTTATTTCTGACCAACATAAGTAGATTATATATTACTCCCCCGTCTCAATTTATATGATATTTTTTAGATTTTGAAATTCAAACTAGTTTATCTTTGTCCGTGAAGTTTTTATATATTTTTTAATATTTTGAATTGCCAATTATTGTGACTTGTCGTACTTTTTATTTAGTTTACAAATATATAAATTTCATTTCTAAAAAATTGAAAATTTCATGAGTAAATTTTCGATCAAACTTAAACTGTTTGACTTTTGAAAAACAAAAAGTATCACGTAAACTAAGATAGGAGGAGTATTAAAATTAATGTGTTGATTATAACATGATATATTATATAGTATAGTAGATTATATACTATAGTAATGAACAAAAATTACATGGTCATCATTTGATAATTATATATAGTCACAACTCACAAACATGGACGGAGTTAGGAAACACAAAGGCGACTAATTGAATCTCCGTAATTAGCTTCTTCGCCTCTTTACTCTTTTTATATTGGGAAAAAGGATGAATATACCCAAAGTTCCGAACTATTGTAAATGGTATGCGGATACCCTCCGTTATATTTTTGGGACATTGGTGCTTCTGTCATCCAAAAACTAGAGCATATATACTCTTTATATTAACGGAGGGTATATATGCTCTAGTTTTTGGACGACTGGAGCATCAATGTCCCAAAAATATGATGAATGGTATTTACATATCATTAATGATAGTTCAGAGATATATTTATCTATTTTCCCTTTTATATTTTTAATTTATAATCAAAATTTTGATTCTGTCACTATCGCATCGATTTATTTTTCATAAAATAGTAGACAAGTTGATGAGAAGGGAGTACAATTTGATGTAAGGATAACGTCTAGCTTTTGGTAGTAGACGGAACAATTGATTAATAAAAATGGAATATTACCTTGGTGTGAAAATGACTATAAATTCAACATACTTATTTGACTGTAAAAGAAAGCAATCAATGAATATGTGAAAGTAAAACCAACAAGTGTTAACAACAAAAATAATATTGACAGTATTATCTTATCATCTCACACGGTTTGTTAATTATTGTAATTCAAGTAAATACGAATTCACAAATCACAATTTCAATATAATATAAAACATAATTATTTCACAATCATTTATGTACATAATATAATAAATAAAAAAATAGCATCTATTTCAAATATTATGGGTTGATTCCTTATATAATACTCTCTGAGTCCACTTTTAATTATCATGTTGCATTTTTCAAAAGTCAATTTGACTAATTTTTAAAGTCAATTTAGATTACATTAATTCGATATTTTAAACAAAAAAATTAGATATTCAAAAACTATACGAAAAGTACTATTAATTCCAATTTTTCGCATATCAATATGATAAAATACATTGTAAAATGTTAGTCAAAATTATTACTCCCTCCGTTCACTTTTAATTGTCATGTTGCACTTTTCGAAAGTCAATTTGACTAATTTTCAAAATTAAATTATATTACATTAATTTGATATTTTAAAAAAAAAATTAGATATTCAAAAACTATACGAAACGTACTATAAATTGCATTTTTCGCATATCAATATGATGCAAAAATATATCGTAAAATGTTAGTCAAAGTTCATAATGTTTGACTCTAAAAAGGGAAATTATGATAATTAAAAGTGGATGGAGGGAGTATCGTTGACTCTAAAAAAGAAAACTATGACAATTAAAAGTGAACGGAGGTAGTAACTAGTAATTAATTGACCAATATCGAAATCAATACAAATGATACCTTACCAGAGCATGTTTAGAGTTAGATTTCGAAATTCAAATAAGTCTATCTTTAATCGTAAATTTTTCAGATATCTTTTAATTATTTTGAATTGCCAATTATTGTAACTTATAATACTTTTTATATAGTTTACAAATATATAAATTTCATTTCCAAAAAATTGAAGATTTCACGCACAAATTTCCAATCAAATTTAAATTGTTTGACTCTCGAAAAACAAAAAATATCACAAAAATTGGAACAGAGAAAATATATACATATATATATCAAATTTATTTCTAATATATTTTAGATATTTTTAACCGAATTTTTTACTTCGCTCATATTTATCTCAAAGATCCAAGGAACCAACAAGGATTTTTCCTAATAACGTTTCTTAATCAATCCATTTCCTTATTTTTAGCCAAAACAAGAGTTAAATCTAGGGAAATCTAGTGTTGTTTACGTGTCCATGACTGCCAAAATTTCATGGTCAATACTTCCATTTCACTGTCAGTCCATATGTATCTATTTTTCCATACTGACTCATTCAATATTCTATTGCTTTCTCTTTCAATAAAAACATTTCCAAGTGGCAAAAATATATCATCGGTATAGGAAATATTAACTCAGTTGATTGGTTATCTGAATTTTTGTTTAGTTGGTGAGGTGAAGCTATTTCCCCTATTTTACTATTTATAAAATGTCTAAGAACTTGAGAATGAAATTAAAAGTTAAGATAATTATATTAAAAAAAATACCCTTCCATCATAAATAATGGGACTGTTTTTTTTCCTGTTTGATGGTGAAAATATTTTGTATAACCAAAAACAAGAAAATAACTTTCATTAAATATTTTGCTAAAATTGAGAAACACTTATTAACAATAAGAATTCATTAACTTCTCACGTCTTTTTAGTAGTTTGAACTTACTTTATTAATCGACTTCGCCAGATTTGAAGTAACACCAATAAAATGTATTATCTTAGCGGGCCTACAATACTAAATTCATTTTCCAAATTAGTCAACATATATATAATATATGTCAAGAATTTTTTCTTGGAAAATTCTTGTAATGCATCAACAATAATTCTAGAGGAATTCAAATATATGAAATTTCTCTGTTCAGGTCGGTATAGTTCAATTATTGTACCAGTACATAATATCAATTAATGTCACCTGCCCCATAATACATTTAAAAAATAATGTGTGATACAATTTTTTTTAATAGAATCATGAATTATAGTCAAACATTAAAAATATCAATTTATCTTAGAAATTAAATAGTAAAGTGTTGCAATTGAGGGTTAAATTGACATATAGTCTTTCAACTTTTACTTTATTGTACAACAATTGTTAAATTATTTGTTATACTAAAAAAAAGTATTCAATTTTGCCTAAATTTAACCAAACGTCACTAAATTTTTTCTTATAGCAAAAAATCACTCAATTTTATCTTATTATCATTTAAGGTCACTAGATTATTAAATCCAAACGCCATACCTCATAACCTTTAAAAAAAAAAAAACTTGTAACCAAAACTCACTCAAATAGTTTCATGATTTAGACATAATTTAATCACTACTTTTTTCTATAAAAAATTGATTAGTGACTTAATTTTAAGATAATTACATAAAGTTGAGTGACGAAGAACAATTGTACTCCTGATGTGTTGTATTTTTCAATGTAATGCACAACAATAGTTTGATGACTCTCGTCCAAATAAAATGAAAGTTCAATGATCATTTATATAATTAAATTTATGATCAACACAAAATTCGTAAAAATAATAATCGGTGATTCATGTCATGGTATATGATTATGAAAGTTAATCGTACACGATAGCATTGGTTTTGATCGTTGGTCTAACTAATCTAATAATTAATTCAATTAGTTTAGAGTTGACAAGTCGATAATTTTCTTATTAAGACAATACTTAATAACTAAGAAGATTATAAAATCCCAACTCAATAATAAAACATGGACTTACGTTCACACTAATTATACAATTTTATTTGTCCATCTGTATGTTTTAAGTTTTCACATTGAGTCATCCGTTTTCAGTTTACTCTTTATGTACATGCAGTCGTGGATTCAAAATTTTGAGCGTATGAGTTTTGAATTCTAAAAAATATAGACTATTGAATTTTAAATAAATTATTTATATGTATTAAGTTAATTTTTAACCAAGTAATTATAGAATTTTAGTCAAAGTTATTATATTCTATCAAATTCGTAACTGATACTTTAGCTTCGCTTCACCTGTATATATATGTGATTATAGACTGGTAAAAATATACATGAGGATTTCCATACAGGGTAGACATTATAATTTGACTTGCACTATTACATGTTTGAATGCTCAATCAAGTTATCATCTTTTATTCCTTTTACTGAAATTTGTTACTAAATAAGTAAAAAAAATACAAATTACATAGAGTTAGATCAGTGCCTCTAAAAATCAATTTTGAGAAAGAGAACGCATCATCAAGTCTTTATTCGTAATGGACTAATGGTGGTTGAGCTTGTGCAATTGACGATATCATAAGAGATGTTAAAGATCAATTTTCTCTGTCAACGTTTTTTTCAATTGAGTTCATCGCACTAGATTTGCCTAATACAGTTTACATCTCATCTCACGTAAGGTATGCGAGATATTACACATAAACTGATTTATCGAGTGTGCACCCGAAGAATTAACGATTACGGATTTTCCTAGGAGTTCCAAAAGATAAAATAAACTTACGGCTTCTTGAAGTTAATTATATATCAAATTTATTAAGTTTTTTATTCTTTTAGAAACACATTCTATTCTACTATTTTTTTTTATATAAGAGGGAGTTTATGATGGGACATTCTATGTGTCCCATCATAAACTACCTATAATATAATATAATAAATCATTTTTTCTACTATATAATATATATTTATTTTTCTACTATTATATAAGAGGGAGTTTATGATGGGACATTCTATGTGTCCCATCATAAACTCCCTATATAATATATAATATAATAATATAATACAATAAATCATTTTTTCTACTATATAATATTTATAATATATATTTATTTTTCTACTATAAGGGAGTTTATATAATATATAATAATATAATATAATAAATCATTTACAAATTAAATGACTTAAAATATTTAATATTTAAAAGATATATAATAAAATAGGTTGACTCTCAAAATTCTATTCGGGTCACATACATTGGGACAGAAAAAATAACATATATCATTTTAAAATTACCAAAAAAGTATTATAAATAATAATAATTAACAACTTAAAATATCTTAAAGACATTTTAAAAGGGTTAATTTTGTATTTTAATCCATATCACTTAAATTAGGACAAAGTGACCAGTAATATAGGTTATTTGAAAGTTACATAAAAATATTATAATTCACAATAATTAATAACTTAAAACATTTCTTTAAAAAAATGCAAATTTGGATGACTCTTCAAATTTCATTTGTGTCAAATAAATTGAAACAACAAAAATAACATATATTGCGTTCATTTTAATTTATTTGCCTTAATATTTTTTTCATATTTAAAAATTGCGTAAAAATACAATAAATCATGATAATTGACAACATAAAATATGTTTTGAAAAAGATACAAAAAATTTCACTGATTCTTGAAGTTAATCTATCGTAAAAATATTATAAATCGTGATAATTGACAACATAAAATATTTCAAAAAAAAATACATATAAAATTTTTTGATTGATTCTTGAAATTAATCTATCGTTAAAATTTATGTATAAAATACAATAAATCGTGATAATTGACAACTTAAAATATTTATTAAAAAAACTAAAAAAAAATAAATTGACTGATTCTTAAAATTAATCTATCAATGTCACATAAAATGAGACAAAAGTAGTAATATGTATTATTTAATGTGAAATTATTGAAAACTACATAAAATGTATTGTAAATCTTAACAATTAACAACATTTAATTAACTCTTGAAATTTTATCTATGCTACATACATTGAGACAAGCGGACTAATATATATTAAGTATTTACAAATTACGTAAAAATATTATAAATTACATTATTAACAACTTAAAATATTTAAAAATCATACTAAATTTAAATAGCTCACTATATTTTATTTGTGTCACATACATTAGGACAAAAAATAATAGTTATTGGGCCCGTGCGTAAGGGAGTTTATGCCCAAGTATAATATATAATATTCAATGACTCTTCAAATTTCATTTGTGTCACATAAATTGAGACAACAAAAATAACATATATTGGGTCCATTTTAATTTATTTGTCTTATTTTTTTAGTTTTTTTTTTATATTTAAAAATTGTGTAAAAATACTATAAATCATGATAATTGACAACATAAAATATGTTTTGAAAAAGATACAAAAAATTCCACTGATTCTTGAAGTTAATCTATCGTAAAAATACTATAAATCATGATAATTAATAACATAAAATATTTCAAAAATAAATACATATAAAAAAATTTGATTGATTCTTGAAATTAATCTATCGTTAAAAAGTATGTATGAAATACAATAAATCGTGATAATTGACAACTTAAAATATTTATTTAAAAAATTGAAAAAAATAAATTGACTAATTCTTAAAATTAATCTATCAATGTCACATAAAATGAGACAAAAGTAGTAATATGTATTGTTTAATGTGAAATTATTGAAAACTACGTAAAATGTATTATAAATCTTAACAATTAACAATATTTGATTGACTCTTGAAATTTTATCCATGCTACATACATTGAGACAAGCGGAGTAATATATATTAAGTATTTAAAAATTACGTACAATCATATTGCTTTCTGTAGGCTTCGAATTATCGTGGTCATTTTTTAGGCTGATACAAGTTTTGTACATTTTTTATTTTTTTTAATATTATAAATCATAATAATTAATAATTTAAAATATTTAAAAAAATATATTCAAAATTGAGTTGGTTTCAAAAAATTTATTTATACTATATAAAATGGGACAAAGGAAACAACATATATTATTTACAAATGACTTAAAAAGCATTACAAATTACAATAATTACCAATTTAAAATATTTAAAAGCTATATAATAAATAGGTTCACTCTCAGAATTCTATCAGGCTCACATATATTGGGACAGAAAAAATAACACATATAATTTTAAAATTACCAAAAAATTATTATAAATAATAATAATTAATAACTTAAAATATCTGAAAGACATTTTAAAAGGGTTAATTTTGTAATTTTATCCATATCACATAAATTAGGACAAAGTGACCAGTAATGTAGGTTATTTGAAAGTTACATAAAAATATTAGAAATCACAATAATTAATAACTTAAAACATTCTTTTTAAAAAAATAAAAATTTGGATGACTCTCCAAATTTTATTTGTGTGACATAAATTGAGACAACAAAAATAACATATATTGGGTCTATTTTAATTTATTTGTCTTATTTTTTTTGTGTTTTTTATATTTAAAAATTGCATAAAAATACTATAAATCATGATAATTGACAACATAAAATATGTTTTGAAAAAAATACAAAAAAATCCACTGATTCTTGAAGTGAATCTATCGTAAAAATACTATAAATCATGATAATTGACAACATAAAATATTTCAAAAATGTTGTATGTGGGTAGTCTTATTATGCCTTGAATAGCGTCAAAGAAAGTGCAGGTTTGTGATAAAAAAACGTATTCCTTTATCCACGCAAACAATCGCTTCAAAAACTCCGTTATTAGCCCCAAAACATACCATTTATATTATTGTATACATATAAAAATGAAAGTGTATCCCATAAACTGAAATAGAAGGAGTACATTTTACTACTTTAATCATTTCAATTTTATGTTAACTTATATAATTGGGCACAAGATTTTAGGGAAAAAACGCCAAAGACTCTTGAAACATATGGCTAACCTATCATGATAATAACATCCGCATAACATATAATCTCTTATGGTTAGACCCTTTTTCATACCCCATATAACATAAATTTTAGTGACTCAAACTGTCATTTTTTTTTTAATATATAGCTATAGCCTATAAATATATGACTTTAGAAGCTTTTGATTTTTGGAACATTTGTGTGCCTGTTTCTAAGGGTTGTGACAATAATGATAAAGTAAGATGTTTAAGTTAAGTTATTTTTAATTTAAAAAGAAATAAAACTAAAATAAGGCCACTTAACGAAAACGATGGAATGTTTATTTAAAACTTACAGAGAAAAAATTAACTAAAACGTAAGCAGACATCAAATTGGATAATGCAACAGAGAACCATTCACATTAATTAATTGTATATATATTTGATTAATTCAATTAATTCAAGCTGGTTTGGTCTGGTCAGTTTAGACCACCTCACCCTCTTAACCACCTCATCCTGTCATTTTCAACTCCCTTCTATTGCACTTTACTCTTATAATAATTTTTTTAAATTATTTATAAATATTTTTAAAATAATATTTTAAGAATATTCATGTATATTTCGAAGAAAGTATCTTTTAGGAAAATATTTTTCATGAAAATATTTTCTTTCAAACTAAATGCACCTTTGATGATAAGTTTCTATATATAGTCAAACAAATATTATGACAATATGATCCTTTTTTTCCTGGCAAATTTACCACTAGATAGGCCTTTTATTAGAATTAAAAAATCTCAATAGGAATAAATACAAGCAAGGAGGTCTAGGTCTTACCTTATCACTGATGCAATAACATTATATCTCTTACTGAAATTCAGTGCATAATCAAACCATGCCATATAAATTGAAAAGAATATATAATTATATATCATGTGTTTATAGTTAATTTACGGAAGAAATTTAAGTTAAACATATGATTCAATGATTTAATAAAGTGAATACATGAATTAATTAACCATGGTTATTGTTAAAAATGTATATATATAAACATATATTATGTATCTATGAATTTAATTTAAACACTCGAGGATTACACATTTAAACTATATTAAAATAACTTTAATTCAGTATATATATACTATGAATCTCTTGTGACCCCTGACTCTGTCCTAAACAACTTAGTTGTAATTATGTTTCAAATAAAAAATAAATATAATATAAATCATTGTATAACCAATTGTAAGTTAACTATATCTACCAAGTTGAATGAACCTAGAAAGTGTATAATATTGCACCAAATTTAAGACCAAGTAAAAAAATATCACCAAATCCAACTGTTTCTTAACTGATAAAACCAGATTCCTCAACGTGGCATCCATCCCTTAACACATGCAGAAAAAGTACAATAAAGAAAGTCAATCCAAATATCATCCCTCTTCAATGATTGAATCCTTCTTCTTGAAAATTATACTAGGTAAAACAAGATTTAAAAAATTATTTTAAAAATTATTGTCTATATACTAGATGAGCAAGATTTATTTACGATTTTAGATATACACAAATTACACTATGTATTTGATATAATTCGCATGTATATGGTTTATGGGATACCAGATATGCCGATACCAGATACGCGAAGGAGGCGGTGATGAATAGGGCGAGCGGAATTTGTTTATGTATTCCAGATATATGTGAATTCACTCGAATGCAATGTATCTAGAATATATTTTACCTAATTTACCCCATGTATTCCGAGATACATGTATCTAGAAGTATTTGAATGCATAATCTAATAAAATTCGTAATATTGCAAACTAGTATATATATATATATATATATATATATATATATATATATATATATAAGTTATTAGTTTCTAAACTAGTGAGATTTTTGTAGGTTGCCCTAAGTTTAATATCAAATTACACGGCATAGGTGATAGATGGAGCTCAATCCTTTTTATACGTTGGCATAATTCATAAATATATCATTTAACTTAGTCTTAACTGATGTATATATCTTCCAACTTTAGATATGCACAAATAAACACTTAAATCATTCTAAAGTTGAACAGATAAACACAACGCATGTGAATTGAGATTTTTAATCATTTTACTTCTATTAAAAAAAACTCCAAAGCCATAACCGAAAATCCAACATAGCCAAATTAATCCAAACCTCACTTTGAATATCCAAACTTATTTACATCATAATTTTTTTAATTCTAAAATCAAATATCCAACCCAGTTTTTAACTCCCATTTAAATTCCTGGCTCCGCCAGACAGACCAAAAAAAATATTTTAAAAAATATAGATGTCCAAATCGTCTAACCGCGTCAACATAATCCAATACCCACCCCATGAAGATCATTCGAAGTTGCTTCTCTTCCCCCTCCTCCTCCTCCTCAATATATATATATATATATATACATATATATCCTCCATTTCCATACTCAACATTCTTGCAGCTTCCACCATTTTTTTTATCAATGCACAAAAAAAACTCGAAAAAAAACACAAAAATTGCTGCTATAACATATTAACATACCCTTTATCTATCTATCTATCTATCTATCTATCTATCTATTTCTACCAATCTATCTTTCAATGGTTGGTTTCGCGAAAATGGGTTGGCGCAGTTCAGACAACAATAAGAGCTCAAAAACAGGAGATGATATCAACAAAATGGGGATTTTATCATTTGAGACGGCGAAAATCATGTCAAGATTGCTCTGTTTATACAAGTCTCTATCTGAGTCTGAGATTTCAAATCTCAAAACAGAGATGAAGTCAGGTGGGGTATCGTATTTGAATTCGAAAGACGAAGGATTTCTGTTAAGCCTCGCGTGTGCTGAGAGGCTTGAAGATCTTGATAAAACCGCAGCAGCTGTAGCTAGATTAGGCCATAAATGCTCTGATTTTGGCCTAAATCGATTTGATCTTGTGTATACAGATTTGAAGTTAGGGATTATTGATTTTGGGAAATTGGAATACGGATCGAAAAATAATGAGAAACGAGTTATTAAAATGGAGAAATTGATTAATGCTACATCTGGATTGTACGCGGCGTTGGAGAATTTAGCGGAATTGGAAGTATCAGAACGGAAAATGAAACAATGGAAGGAACGAAAAGCATTAGGGCAATTGCAGAAAGTAAATTTAGATATGTTTAATCAGAAAATTGAACAACAGAGGAAACAAGTTCGTCAATTTAGAGAAAATTCTTTATGGAATCAAACATTTGATAAAAGCGTTGGTCACATGGCGCAAATCGTCTGCATAATATATGCTCGTATTTGCCTTGTGTTTGGACCTTACATACCCATTCTTCCTTCACTATCGTTGCGAAACATGCGTTCATCTCAGCAGAAAGAGATTCTCAAATTCCAGCCTGAAAATTGTCTGATTGAGCCAATTAGGGAACAGATCATTTCGCGGTCTGGACCAATCCCCACGACATCTAAGCCAACTCTGGTTCGATTTTACAGCAGAAAATCGTTATTTTTCCTATGTGAAGACGAAGGTTTTGGGGCGGATAAATTGGCGAAAAACAACAGGGTGTTTCACGCAGCAGGGCCTTTAACTGTAGGAGGTGCAGGCCTAGCGTTGCATTATGCTAATGTGATCACATTAGTAGAAAAGTATTCGAATCCATCTGAATCCGTAGACCTTAATTCACGAGAAAATTTGTACCAAATGTTGCCAGGGAATCTGAAGAAAACAGTGAGATCGAAATTGAGCAAGAATTTGAAGTGTATGGATGAGGACGAGTCGTTAGCTGAGGGGTGGAGGGATGCATTGAAGCAAATTATGGAATGGTTAGCGCCAATGGCTCATAACACTATCAATTGGCAGCTTGAAAGGAATTTAGAGAAGACAAAGTTCGATATCAAGCCTTCTGTTTTGTTGCTGCAAACATTGCATTATTCGGATAAAGAAAAGACGGAAGCTGCCATTGCTGATATTTTAGTCGGATTGAGTTGCATTTGCAAGTGTGAGAATCGACAATGGAGCGAATCGTGATTTGTTGTTCTTGAAACAAAAACTGGTGAAAATTTTATGTAGTTAGAACATGTCACATATTAGGTAGGATTCATTGGATTGTGGAAAAGAAATCACATTTTTTTATACAAATATTGTTTATTGATTTACTTTTTTCCAGTTTTCCTAATTCTTTTATCACTTTTTTCTTGTGTAAATATGAATAAACTCATGAGAAAGAAACCAATAATTCCAAGTTATGCTGCATAGTTATTGCAAAAGGGTAAATGATGAGTAAAAACCGAGCTAGGAGTACCAGTTGTTAGGATCAAGTGCTTATCATCATTGTCAAAACGTAATTTTTTTATTTCTCAATCAAGCTAATCAAACAAGCGTCATGTTCAACCATGGCTTTAACCCGGCCCATCACCAGGGCCTCTCCATATGACATTACGCAGAAAGAAAATTACATGTCCAATACATAGAAACACAATCCTTACAAGTTACAAACACAAATTAACACAGTAACACAGTACATACAACCAAACTGTTTAGGTAAAATTCAAAACAAAGTACTCAAAGAGAAAACAAGTATTCTGTCTCATCACAATCCACAATCACAACAACACACATTCATTTGGACTAAAAGGAAATCAAATCGCAGATGATCAACCGATGCTTGGAGGCATACTGACTCTGTTAAAACGATCAACAAGAATCCGAACTCTTGAGTCACATAAATCCTGAGTCAATGCCCATGGCGGATGGATTATTTGGATGATTTGTAAATTCGGAATCTCTGCTTGAATCACCTTTGCAGCTTCATCACCTAAAAGCCCAACCAATTCAGGCCAGGTCTTGGGACTTTTCTCATTATACTTAAATTGTTGATATTGTGAACATTGACACTTTTCACTTTCCATGTCTTTCAAGAATATGAGTTTTGATGCAAATAACACAACTTTTAAAGGACCTGATTTCAGTATAAAACTAAAAGGTGCTTAAAATTAACGCAACTAATCATCTTTGCCAGCCAAATAATTAACAACATACACTCAAAGCTGACCTCATTTAAAAAATAAGCCGTCCAACTTTGAGAGTGCACGTCCAGAGTACACCTCAACTTGGTCTCAACTAGCAAAGAAACATTCCAACTCATCCCCGTTGTGGACATCCAACGTTGACGTTACACATAAATTTTGGAGGTATTTAGAATCTTGAATGTTCAACTTATAACACAATGAAACTGAGTTGAGGTGTCTAAATATAAACTCACAATGTTAGTGTTGGAGTTGAGGCTAAATTTGAATGTTTTGTTTATTTTGTATACCTTTATTATTCTGCATTGTTTAGTGATGCATCTTTGACTCAAACAATTAAGTAATTGTCATTTTGATTAAATAATCTAATCCAAATGATTTGGTTAGTCATGTTCTTATTTTTTTTCCCTCCTAATCATAAGTCTAATAGCTAATTAATTAGCTAGAACCTAATCTATGAAGCACATGGTCCAGATTTAGATCTACCGTCATTTTTAGCTTCCACATTTGGCGCAGAGAGTAATTATTACAATTAGACCAAACACCTATTATGTGAGAGACTTTCACCGCCGTTTATTAGTTGTCTACATTATTATAAATAATTATCCAAAGATTATTTGTCATTTTACAAAAAAAAAAAAAAAAAAGTTTTAAAAGGTATAAATTAGTAAAATTATTTCTCCTATTTATGATTTCACAAGTAGCGTGTGAAAATAAAAGTAACAATGAGGTGAATAGTTAATGTTAAGTAAGACTTTTCTTAATTAATTTATTTTTCTTCCCAAACTCTCAAGATCATCCTCAAATTTACATCTCCACCTAATCATTTGACTTTATACACCTAGTTTGACATTAGAAATTTATAAAAATAAATTAATTTTAAAATTCGCAGGCACTGAAAATCGAGAATGAAACATGTGGCACTTAATTAAGTTCTACAATTTTTTGTTATTTTTTTTTTCTTCATGTTTTTGTCAACTACTGATTGTCAAGAGTTACATTTAAATATATGATGTTTTGCATCTGTAAATTATTTCCATAATGACCGGAGGTCAGTAGAGCATATTAAAACTATATTTTTATACTGTATAGCTGTCCACTAAAATAACGATAAGTAAATATATATTTCTTATATTAGTATATGTATATATTGTTGACACCCAATTTTAATACTGCTCGATAATAATTAATTTTCGAGCTTCTTAAATTTCCAACGATTTGAAATCATTGACTTTATCAAATTCAAAATATTTTCCAAATCATTTTAAAGTAATTCCATCATTTCTATGATCTTCTAAACTGATGTATATATTTTTACAATTATGTGTATAATTATGTCATTTCACGAATATTCGAGAGTCATCTCAAAAGATTTAGTTTAGTTAGTTAAATATTTTACTTGAATTAGTTTGGTTTAAACTATGGTTTTTATTTTGAGTCATTTAAGTTCAATTGAGTTTATTATTTTATTTCGTTGAAATAAAGAAGCTCGTTAGTTGATTATATTAATTCGTCTTATTTAAATTTTAGACGAACTCACAAGTTAAACTCAATTTGGTTAATAAGTTGGTTAATTTAATTCATTTGGCCAAGTTTTAATCCCAAATCCAGCCTTTTATTTACCCTCACCTTTAAACCCATTTAAAGGACCAACTTTGTCCCTTTTCCCTTAATTTTCAGCAGGTCCAATCCTTACTCTTTTATTCCCAGGCCCAATTCCCTTCTAATTTCCAATTTCAGCGCCCCACATACCAAATCCAGCCCATTCCCATTAATTACAACGTACAACAATACATACAACATACCAATTCACACCCAAACCGACCCACACCCATACAAATATTGTCCAGCGGCCCACTCTGACCCAGCCCCAAAACAAAAGAAAAATCAACCCAGACAATACAATGTACGACAAATTCCAATATAACCCAACGCACACCACCCGACCCCTATACTCTTCATTCATCTTCTTCATCGCGAAGGAACCCAAACCTCGAAAACACGAAGCATGAGTGTTCTTTTCCTCTTTTCAAATAGTTTTCGCCAGTAGAATCTTAATTTTTAGAAAAATTGTGATTCACAGCTTCGATTCCAGAGCTTATTTTATTTTTGTGTTCAACTATAGTAGCCAAAGTCGATGTGAGTTTTCAAACTTCTAAAGCTATCCGGTTCTTTATTTGAAATGCATATGCGACCATCTGTGATCGGTTCTTCGATGCTTTGAAAATTTGTTAAATCTGAAAATTCGTGACACTTGCTCCCTTTAAATGATCTGTGAGTCTTTTGGTAATAGAGTGCAATATTTTTTTTTTGTTACTATAGCTAATTCACTACTGGACGTTATTATGGTTTCTTTTTTTAATTATTATTTTTAAGATGAATGTTTGTTTCAATGTTTGTAGTGGTTTGTTCCTTGGTAATATTATATGTTGGTTGTCTTAATGATAAAGTGATTAGTGGATTTCATACGACAGTTGCATTTGGATATAGCTTAGTAGTGAATGGCATGCTCTCCCTCTTGAAATTTTAATTATTTTATCACTAATCTTTCCTAATCTACTAGCTACTGTTTCATCTAGTGTTCTTACCACTTTGTGCCTCCTTTTGCTTTGAAATTTGACTTTGTTAAATCTAAGTTTACATGACTTCCGTTGTCTTATAGTTCTTATTAGCCACTGATGTATTATAGTTCTTATTAGCCACTGTTGATTGAATTTTGTTTAAGGGTGAATTTAGATCAATTAAAATTTTGTGCGACCATTTTTTGTTCATTTTATCATTGTGAATAGATGCTAACTCTCGCAATTAAAATTTTGTGCGACCATTTTTTGTTCATTTTATCATTGTGAATAGATGCTAACTCTTATTTACGTGTTCTTTTTTCATGTGAAAACTCCCCCGAATTTTCATGGATTATGTCGCATCTCCTTGCATTTTCTATTGGGCCATAAGGGCCCAATACTCTTGTTCATCGAGTCAGCCTGCGAAGAAATAAAATACAGGTTTTCGGAGGTCAAACAAGTGGCTGAAAGTTGGACTTTCAAACTTCGAATGCCCAAAAGAGGGATGCATACATGTAGTATACATTCTGTATACATGATATACAGGCCTAAAATGCAGCGATACAGGTGCAAAACGGTGATATACCAGTTGAAGAAGGCAGAAATACAAAGTTCTATAAAAATACGGGTCTCGAAAAGTGGATATGGGTCGTATACGATTGTATACGCCCAATATAAAAAAAAATGCAGGAAAATAGGCCAGAAGAGCCCAAAGTAAAATCCAGCGGCAGAATATGGGCTCAAAGGCCCAATAAAATGAGTTGGGTCACTCTTAGATTTTAGGACAGGTTCCTAAGTTTGGGCCAAAAGCCCAAATTCAATTTTCTTGCCTATGCTTTGTTTTATTCGTTTTAACTAACACTTCCATTTCTTATGGTTAAATTTAATTAAACCCCCCAAAGGTAGTCAGTTCAATTTTATATTTTAAAATAAATATTTATTTCATATAATTTATTTACTGAGCTTTTATTTAATTTTGGTCTCGTTATTTCCTAAAGTCATTTCCCTTAGAAAAATTCCCCTTTAGTCCCTTTCCCCTTAGGATGATTATATAGTTATAGTAATAATAAAATTGAGGTAATAAATGAAATGAGTCTTTTACTTAGTTAATATTTATAAAAAAAAAAAAAAATTGGTCAAAAACTCTTTTAGTCAAATTGCTGGATAACCACATATTAGCGGGCATTTCGGGTGCTTTCAAACCCTTCCCGAAATGCTAATAAGAACCCCTGAACCCCCCTTAAGTATTTTCAATTGATTCCTTGTTTTAATCTATTGAAAATCAGTTTTCTTGATTTTTCTTAAAAATTAAGTGGCGACTCTTAAAATTAGTCTAAAATATATTTTCCTAATAAAACACATATAACATTCATATTTTATACATAATTATTAGAATATATTCGGCTAGTGACAGTAAATTTTTGATAGAGCAGTCAAATATGTTAAAAGTCCTATTAAAACTAGAGGTCCATCATAAGCCTTCTTGGTCAGATAATTTAAGCCCATTCCACAAAATGTCCAGTTACAATGTTGAGAACTTGTTCAATGTCCACTTATAAGCCCAATATTGAGGAAAATATTTTGTGAAAATATCATATATGACATATATTAGACTAATATTTTGAAGTTATAGCAGTAGAATTAAACTTTTAAGTTGTAACAATAAAAAAATTCAGGTGGTAACATTTTCTTAAAAAAAAATCTTTTTTTTAAATAATTGTAAAAATTTGTTTTGAAAAAAAAATAGATAAAAAAAAAATAATTCGTTTCTGGAGAAAAAAAAGGGAAATAAGTGTGTTAATTAAATTTGAATTGGTTGAAGATAATTACTAATTAGCATAAATTAAGGAAATTCAAACTAATTCAGAATATTTAGTTTCCTTATTTCACTCTAATTTGTTAAAATTAATTAAAAATTTTGATTTCATCCATTTTCTTTCACGTTTCTCTCTTTGATTTTTTTCCAGAAATCTTGTCACTCTCATCTAATTCATATTTATTTTTAATCAATAATCTTAATTTTCTGGACGGCCTTTTATTAGTATTAATAAAACATGGTGGTAGATGGGATCCTTCAGGTTAGTGGTCTTTGCGATTTTTTATTTGTATTCTAATACAAACCAAACATTCAAAAAAATTATGAACAGTGATTCTGAAAAAAAAAAAAAACAGATTTTGTTTGTGAATAATAGTTTTAATTATGGCGTTTTTGGTATGAATATTCACTTTTGAAATTACATAAAAAAAAATTGAAATTGGTATAGATTTTTGTTTGAACATTCATTTTTTTTTGTATGTTTTTGGTTAAAAAATTACATAAAATTTATTTGAATTTGGTATATTGGTTATACCATGTTGGTACAATTTTAGAATTATTTTTGAATGAATTTCGTATACTATTTGTCTAATAAATGACAATTAATAGTTAAAAGTGGTATTATTTTGATATTATAGTGGCATGATTCTACTGTGAAAAAGTGACGACTTATGTCATGAAATATGTATAATTTTGGCATGAAATAGGTATGAAAAATGTGCATAATAATTATATGAAATCTGTATACTGATTTCAGATTTTTTGTTGTGTATATTAATTTGAATTATGACTCTTTAAAAAAAATGTATAATGTTATATTTTGGTATGAACATTGAATTTGTTCATTATTTGTCTAATGCTTTTTTTTGGGTATATTTTTGGTTAAAAAATAGATAATTTTTTCTTTGGAATTTGTATACTTGTACTACCAAGCATGTATGACAATCGATAATGTTTTGGTACGATTTTTGGTTTGATTGGATTATTTTTTTTGACATTATATTGTAATGAATTTTGAGAATAATAATGTAATGAATTTGGTATACTGTTTATTAAAGAAATGACAATTAATATTTCTAAGTTGGAATTATTTTGGTATTCTAGTGGCATGATCCTGGTATGAATAATTGATAACTTTTGGCATGAAATAGGTAAGAAATGTGTGCAGAAGAATTGTATGAAATTTGTATACTGATATAATATATGTGTTTTTACTTTTGTATTATGTAATAATATATGAAATTGTTTTAAAATAACATATGTATTTTTACTTTTGTATGAATTTTGTAAGCATAAAAATGGTATGAAATTTGTTTATTGATATAACATATGTATAAAAGTTATTTGTACTTTTGTATGATATAATATTGACACAATAATTTATGATGAAACAAAAAAAATATACAATTCAAAAAGAGTCGGAGCAGAAATTATTGTCACCTAGTTCAAAAAGAACTGTAGGGAGACCACAACTTGTAAACGGTTTGCTGATGTGAAATTCAAGAGGTCTAAGATTACGTACAGTACATGTCAGGATGAACAGAATAGGAAGACATGTTCAAATTACCCTTCTAAAAAAAAGACATAATTTATTTTGATTTTGATTTGGTTGTTTTATTGTGGCAAACTCATGTTTTGATTTATTTTGTCTTTTAAGTTAATGAATTATAATTTCAGAATATTTATTATGTGTGCTAGTTAATCATTTGTGTATTCAGTGTTTTTCAAATGTATACTAAAAAAATAGGTAATGTTTGTATGCGATTGATATTGACTGAAAAAATTAAGTCAAATCTTAGTATGAAATTGATATGCATTTGGTATCCAACTGACGTCCCAGTGGTAAAATTGAAAAAAAATATGTAATTGAGATTTCAACTGAAATAGCCAACGTAAAACTAGTTAATATTGTATCCAATTTGTATAAATTTAGTATTGAATTGATATCCCATTGGAAAATTGAAAAATCAACATGTGGTTGAGATTTCAATCAAATTAGACAACCTAAACAAGTTAATGTTGTATTCAATTGATATCCAACATATATCCCACTTGAAACTGAAAAAAAAAATGTAACTGATATTTTAACCAAATTAGACAATCTAAAACAAGTTAATGTTTTATCCAATTTATATACACTTGGTATCCAACTTGAAATTTTAGAACAAAGACAAAAAATAAAAATGTATAGAATTAGTATCCAACAGGTATAAACCAAAGGAAGAATAAATCTGGTTGTAAAACAATGCATATTATATATTGTTTTCAGAAATTGTAGCAAAAGAAATATACATCATCCAAAAATCAAAACATGTAATTAAAAGTTTAAACTGCAATAATTAATACAAGTTTTATATTTTCCTCTCTTCAATTTATATTCCATATTTAAGTGTGATTTTTTTTTTAATCATATTTAAGCTAAAACTTAAGAAATCCTTATTAAAGATTTTATGATCTCATATTATCTATATATATATATATCAACAAATTTCAGAATTAAATATATTTATTTCACCAACAAAACAGTATTTTAGATATAGAAAAACACACCAAAAACAAGTTCAAAACTTAAGTAAAACGATTTTTTTTCTCAAGAAATCAAGTTTTAGATTAATTAAAATAAAAAATGAAATCAAATTTTCAAAATATAGAATTCTTAATTCTAAAAAAATCAGATTAAAAAAAAAAACATTATCAAAATTTAAAATAAAATAAAGCATAAAGAAAAGCAAAAAAAATAGATTAAAGAGAGAGAAAATTACATGTTAAAATATACGGTGATAAATTATTATTTTTTTTAAAAATTAAAGGCCCCAATAGTCATTAATAAATAAAAGTTATTTGAATAAGTTAAAAAAATCCCTTAAAAGGTGTAATAGATAATTACAAATTGATTCTCTCTCATTAATATTATTTCTCTCGCCTATTAATTAGTTAAAAGGAACTGCAATCAATATAATTAAATAATTAATAATATAAAAATATAAAAAGATTAATAAATTAATAAAGTAAATTTTAATTGATTTTTAAATAAAGTTAAATTTAATTGATATGTTATAACCCGTAATTAAATTGTTACAAGTAAGAATTTTTTGAGAGTAGGTTTAAAACTCGTAATATTGTCTCGTAAATGTGTATATGGTGTGATTTTTCCAAATATTGCCATGAAAACATATATAATATAGGGGAAATTGTATGAAATAACAAACTATTAATTCAAATTAAATGCTACAGCCATAGTTTATTTTATTTGTAATTCGTAGCAAACATCTCATTTTTTTATAATCTGATTCGGTATACAATTATCCATTTTATACATTTTGGTATAAAATGTATAATATGCGTTTGTATTTGTATAAAGCGAGAGAAAAGTGTATATACAAATACATATATTTTTGTCATATACACTTATAATCATACAACTACAGATTTTATTATACAAATTACAATGTATAAATGAATTTATACAAAACTGAACAATTTGTATAAAATTGGATATATCTAGTGAATTATACAAATCAAAAGCTCCATAGCAAACATAAAATTTGTTATGGAGCGCAATTATGCAAACTATAGCTATAACATACAAATATGATTTTTATGTTTACTATATGTGAAAGTTGTTCTTATAATATATTAATGTATATATGTTATAAAGCATATATGAAAAGGGAAGCTATGCAAATACTCCACTAAATAATTATACTATATACCCCTCAACTAATTTTGATTAACTGATACTTACTGTATTGGTATCATTAAGGCTGATAATTTTGTTTAATTGATACTAAATCAATATATATATATACACACACACATATACTGTATTGGTATCATTAAAGTTTCTTATTTATAAATTACTCATTAGTCAATGATAATATAAGAATATATACACACACTCTTATAGTATCATTAACTAATGACTAATTTATGAAAAAGTATTTTAGTAACTCAACTAGTTTGCTATTTGAACTTTTACCTTGTTAGTAGGAGTGCGATTTCTCCTCATGTAATGTCCTTCCCTATTTCCCAAAAACCAATAAAAAAATCAAAGCACTAATCCATGTGCTTGGTTAATTTTCAAATTATTAATATTTCGTTGGTCAATTTTTTTAAAAAAGATTTCTCTATGGAAACAAGAAAATGTTTCTTAAAAGATAGAGAAAAAAATTCTTGTAAAAATAGGGACAATACGTTTCATAAGTAGTGATATTGTTGATTGTGTTCCTTACCCCTAGTACTTCGAAAAATATTCTATACTGATTCTGAAATAAAATAAATAAGAAAATCATCTATGTCAATTTTGCGAGGCACAAGTAAAAAAAATTCGATCGGACATATTATTTAATTGTTTAGAAAGCATCCAATAGAAAGCAGCCAAGTGGATGGTGAACTTTTGTGTTCATAATAAATAGGAGCTTCTGGAATTTAGGATATTTCGTGAGCTATGAATTGCAGTGGTCATATTTTGCCAACGACCCAAGTATATAAATGCAAATTAAGACATAACCCACTAAAGTACTATAAGTTATAATATGATTAAAAAATATATTAAAAATATTAATTAAAAATTATACAATTTATATTTTGATAAACGAAAAGTAAGACATGAATAAAATGAAGAAAGTATTTTGTTTGTAGATGTATGCCTATAAAATTGACAATTATTTACTTGACGTCTTAAGACTAGAATTGTCAAAATGGGCTGGTCCAATCCAACTTTAACGGGTTAGGGAATTAAATGAGCTAGGACGGACTGACCCTTTTAATTAAAGGGCCAATAAAATAGCAGTCCAACCCTGCCTTAAGCGGGCCATGGGTTGGGACAGGTTGGCTCTTCAACAAAAAAATAGACAATATTGATCCCTTAGAAAGAGTATCGAACATTGATGTTTGATTAATACAACATCAATACATACAAAAATTCATCCATAAATTACACATACGTCAGTGAATACTTACATAATAGCCAAGATACAGCATTCATAAGATTCATCCAAGCAAAAAACATTATATGATCACTATTTTCATAAACGAGACAATAATGGAGAAGTGGAAAATTAAGCGTAAAAACAAAAGTAAAAGAGGTAAACAATTGTTAGTTATAATGAAGTAATGGATTTAGGATAATAAGAAAATTTAGTGGGCTAATGGCCCTAAAATGTAAATGATATGCAAAGAAGCTAGACTTGATTTTATATTATATTATATTTATACTTTAAAAATATTTATTGACAAAATCTTAACAAATAAATCACTACTTAAAAAAAAAATAAAAAAAATATATATATATATATAGTAAATATTTTTAAAATTTACAGCCCACGATTTGGCCTTTGAGGCTTGCAGGTTGGGCCTACGAGGCTAGCGGGCTAAATGAGCCTGGGCTAAAAAGTCTCGTTCCTAAATGGGCTGAAAAAATTAAGCCCAACCCCACTTAATTCAAGGGTTGGGTTGGGCCGGCCTAGCGGGCCAAACCCATTTTGATAGCTCTACTTAAGACCATCTCCAACCCAACACCAAATTCTTATTTGGTGTAAAATTTGATGTTTTGGAGCTCCAACCCAACATTAAATTCTACACAATTTTGGTGTGTGAATAGTGTTACATCAAATTTGGTGTAACACTATTCATCACACCAATTCACTTTATTGATTATTATAATATTATTTCATTACACAACACTTTTCATTAAACATTATATAAATTATATGTTTTATTAAATCTCTTATATATTTAATTATTTTTTATGTAATATTTTTATATTATTAATTATAGATATAAAAGTTTTTTTTATAAATTAATTTTTCTATATATGGCCTTTTTAAAATTAAATTTATGTTAATTCTACTATAAATTATAATTGGATATAACTACAATTAATCTTGACAAAAATTATCGATTTCAATAATTTCTAGCTCGACATAAAAAAATAAAGGACAAAGAAGCTCATTTTGGACTACGTAATGCATTAATAGAGCATTTATGAGAGCACCGTAGTGATCTTGAAAGTTGAATATTTATGTAGAATTTAAATAATTTTTTCAATTATGTAATATTTATTTAATTGTATTTCATTAATGATTTCACTTTTATTTGTATTATCCATTATTATGTATATTGTATAATGTATAATATTTGCTAGCAATTTATATTATTTAAAAATTATGGTATAAAATAATTTTATATTAAGCGACTATAAAAGAAAATAATACTCCCTCCGTCCCTATTTAGTTGTCTATTTTAGAAATGACACACAGATTAAGGCAACAATGATTAGCATAGTGAAGTTACAATTTTACCCTTATAGTACAATTTACAATTCCAAAATAAATTCACTCAAAATAACTAATCAATGCTGGGAAGTTCATAAGTTTATTTACTTTATTTATGACAACTTTATTCAAATATGAGTATAATAGGAAAAAAATTGTTGTCCTTTCTTGATTTGTCAAAATGGACAACTAAATAGGGACAACTAAAAGAGGAAATATGGACAACTAAAAAGGGACGGAGGGAGTATGAATTAAATATGGTGAATGTTTTAAAAAGAATTTGTTTTATGAAATAAGAAAATATAAATGAAATAAAAAATAATAATATAATAATGAAAAGAAAAAAAATATTTCTTTTTGTTGTAAAATTTGATGCAGTAGGGTGAAGTTAATTTACACTAAAATAGTGTTCACAAAATTTGGTGTGTGGGTTGGAGATGCCCTAAGAAAGACATATATTGACTGAATTTGTATATGACCATGGACTTCTTGATATATATGTCTATAAAAAGGAGTCTACGGTTTATAAAATACAAATGATAAATTTTAAGACTTCAAATATCCTTAATATTAACTTCCATTGATAGCAAGTATTTATAAGAATGAGCTCTGCAATGACAATAACTATTTAATAGGCGTTCATTATTCATCAGTTTGAACATGCATTTTCCCTCTTCTAAATTTAGATTCAAAGCACGGTTATTTTAAAATTATTTAATATATCATTTTAAACACTTAATATTAATTAGCATGAGATACGCATGTCCAGAAACTAATTGGGTTGGAATATTTTAAGGGTTTTAACTTTTAATCCAATAAAAATTCTTCAAAGCATAGGTATTATTAAAAAAAAATTGTCTGGAAGAAGGTGACACCTTTTGTACTCTTGTTACGGTTATAAGTTCTAGAGTAGTGTATTGCTTCCAATATTTTAGTTGAAAAATGCAATGCAATTCAATTTTTATTTTTATTTTCAAAATTTTGGTGGAGGGGGAATGTTGTACAATAATTGACTCAATTTTTCTTATTCTACAATAAGAAATATAGGAAAAAAACAACAAAAGATAAAAAATTTATTGAGGAGAAAAAAACTTAAATTAATATTGACCACAAAGCCAACTAGTTCCTAGAAGACTCCATTTTGTTGTTAATCTAGTTTCTAGGACATTCAAAAAAGACAAAAAAATAAAATAAAAATGTCCATGTCAAAAAATAAAAGCCTCATCAAAATGTCCACGTAATATAGCCAATCTACCATCGTGTGGTTATTATGAATTTGTAATCCAAAAAAATATTAACATTTTTCATATACTCCAAATAACTTGTGCTATATAAATTCGCCTCCTTCCCTTACTATTTTATTCAACAATCAACTAATTTAACTCACCAAAAAATTAAAATTAAGAGCTTGTGATCAATCAGTTGTTTGATTTTCAAAGTTGTCAAAAAATATATTTTTTTTAAAAAGAAAATGGCTAGCTCTGTGTCAACTGTTGCTGCTGCCAACAAAGTACTGGTATTTTATTTTAATTTCTTTATAATTTAATACATGCCAACTTGTGTTTAATATAGTTAAATTATGTCTTTTTCTGTGTTTTAGCTAGGAAACAATAATGATTCTTGTTTGTTTAGTAAGGTTGGGACTTCTGTTTCTAGTCAATTTTCTACTAGAAACAACAGTAACACTTGTATCTTATGTACATTAATGTTGGTCATACACTGTCAAATGGGATGGTATAAAAGAAATTCATTGAAAATAGGAGCTGTTTATTGCCCTAGGGGCCTAGTTTAAATGGCAAAAGGTTTAGGGGCTTGTGACTGAGGTAAGAGGCCCGAGTCGTGCGTCATGTTAACTAAGTCTGATATTTAAGTGGAAAAGGATAGAGAGCAGATTCATTATTATGAGTTTCAAAGATTGCGTTGGTCCTAAGGGATGGCCCAGGACAAATTTCCCGATCACAAAAAAGAAGAAAGACCTTTCCTTGCGTCTCATTTTATGTGAGGTGTTTGATTGTGCATAGATTTGTGAAATTTGTGGTCTAAATAAACTATAGAACTTTTTGTGGTTATAGATTGTTTCATTAAGGGTAAAATGATAAGTTTGAAGTTAAATTGTTACTAAATATAAAGAAAAAAATGTCATTTTTGAAATTGACTAAAAAGGAAAGAGTGTCACGTAAATTGGAGCGTTGTTAATTTGTCTTAGATAAAGACTAGAAGTTGGATAATATTTGTCATTTCTTTGATGGGAATGCTTATTTGTGTGGAAAACTAGCAAGAAATTAACTTAATGGATTGATTTTGAGAATGTTCATGTTTTAAGATTGATACATATGCATAGCCTGTAATTTCTATCAAACTAAAGTAGTAAGTGCCTCTTATACTAAAATAGAACACCTTTGGTGCAGTTGAGTTTGAACCACACTGTTGCTGGAACTTCAGTTCCAAGCACTGCCTTCTTTGGCAAAACCTTGAAGAAGGTGAACGCGAAAGGTACTTCTAGCCCCAAGGTTTTGAAAAGGAGCTTCAGGATTGTAGGAGCACAAGAAATAGACGAGAAGAAACAAACGGATCAAGACAGATGGAAGGGCCTTGTGACGGACATGTCTGATGATCAACAGGACATCACCAGGGGAAAGGGTATGGTAGACCCTCTTTTTCAAGCTCCTGTGGGTACTGGTACTCACCATCCTGTCTTGTCATCATACGAATACATCAGCCAGGGTCTTCGTCAGTAAGTCTCTCGACTAATTTTTGAAAGTTGAGGTACAATTGTATAAATATAATCATTTTGAATATATGAATCTAAAATGAAAATGTTCGCGTGATTGTTATCTCCAGATACAACCTAGACAACACACTGGATGGATTCTATATTGCTCCGGCTTTCATGGACAAGCTAGTTGTTCACATCACAAAGAACTTCCTGACATTGCCCAATATCAAGGTCTCTTATTAAAATTTAGCTTACAACTTTTTTCGTGGCATAAGTTGAATGGTTTTAATCTTGACAATTTTTCCTACAGGTACCGCTAATTTTAGGTATCTGGGGAGGGAAAGGCCAAGGGAAGTCATTCCAGTGTGAGCTTGTCTTTCGAAAAATGGGAATCAAGTGAGTATTAATGACTTGACACGTAAGATCGTTTTGTGGTAGTCGATAAATTTTCAACTATGTTTGAGTCTGGATTATTTGCAGCCCCATCATGATGAGTGCTGAGAATTGGAAAGCGGAAATGCAGGGGAGCCAGCAAAATTGATTAGGCAAAGATACCGCGAGGCAGCAGAAATCATCAGAAAAGGAAACATGTGTGTCCTGTTCATCAACGATCTCGATGCAGGAGCTGGTAGAATGGGTGGAACTACACAATACACAGTTAACAACCAGATGGTGAATGCTACCCTCATGAACATTGCAGATAACCCGACAAATGTCCAGCTCCCTGGTATGTACAACAAGCAAGAGAATGCCAGAGTCCCTATTATAGTAACAGGTAACGATTTCTCCACATTGTATGCCCCTCTTATCCGTGATGGTCGTATGGAAAAGTTCTACTGGGCACCAACCAGAGAAGACAGAATTGGTGTATGCAAGGGAATTTTCAGAACTGACAGCGTACCTGATGAGCACGTTGTAAGGCTTGTTGATGCCTTCCCTGGACAATCTATTGGTAAGAACACTCAACTATGTAACTATACAAAATGTACTACCAAATGATGATAACTTATGGTTGTATTTGTTCTTAAAACAGACTTCTTTGGTGCTCTGAGGGCAAGAGTATACGACGATGAAGTCAGAAAGTGGATTGAAAAAACTGGAATCGAACAAGTTGGGGAAAAACTATTGAACTCCATCGAAGGACCTCCAAAATTTGAGCAACCAAAGATGACAATTGACAAGCTCCTTGAGTACGGATACTTGCTCGTCCAAGAGCAAGAGAATGTAAAGAGAGTTCAATTGGCTGACAAGTACCTGAAAGAGGCAGCACTGGGAGATGCAAATGCGGATGCCATCAACACGGGGAACTTCTAATGTTTACTAAAACATAAAGAAGAGGTTTGATCTTCGTTTCAACGATAGGATTTTACAAGTGATGAAGGAGCCTGTTTCTTCAAAGTTTTCGGAGAAACTTTTGTGAAAGTAGAAATAGGACACAAATTGTGTAATCTATTCAGTTCTGTTCAATATAAGAGAATGCTGTGTGTCCCAATGATACTTCTATTTTCCCCAAAGTTAAGCCTTATCATTTATGCACATGTTCACACAAGACACGAAGAATTTGATTGCATATACAAATAATCTGAATTTCAACAATAACAACATATTAGCCAATATTTCAATTCAACAACTGAAAAATAGATAGTACAATACTAAAAGTCTAGAACTTGAATGAGAAAAACGTAGAAGAAAAGTCAAAACACCGAAAAATAAAAACAGAGGTAGAAGTAGCACTCAAGTTTGAAGAATAAGAAGAAGGAAAAAGAAACAGAGGAAGTCGAAATCTGAAGAAGAAATATGTATTGGTTGGACTTTGGAGTCGGTCACCGACTTGTTTAATTGCAGTCTAAGAGTGCAATTATGCAAATTTAGAAAGAAAACCCTAAAATTACCTTTTAACTTTTAAAACCCTAGATTGGTGCTTTTTTTTTTTTTAGAAAACACAATAGTCAACGCCTTTCTCGCCATAGCGTTGCCTTTTTGAAGATCGCCTTGCCACAAAACTACGATGAAGGGTCGCCGGCAATCACCTCCATTCGTTATGTTTGCAATTGTTTGTGGCTCAATGAAATTAATTAGTAATATTATGTCTATGATGTGTATTTTAGAGAGTGCTCATCTAAAAACCTGTTTCTCTCATACAAAAGAAGGAAAAAACAATTCTCAAATTGACTAGAATCAAAATAAAATAATCTTTCACATCAAACGTTAACTGTTTCTGTGAAAGGCAAAACTCTTGCTCTGCATATGGGGCAAACTTTCCTGTTCAGCAGCGACTGTTTGATGCAATCCGTATGATATTTGTGTCCGCAATGCAATTCTCCAATGCTCTCTTCGTCTTCATATTCACATTGGCATATAGCACAAATATCTGATTCTACTTCGAAATCGATTTCATCTTCACCATAGTAAGTTCTTATTTTCAAATACTTCAACAGATAGTCCTCTTTCACCTCATGATCATGATTATCATCCTCATTATCATGATTATAGAGAGCACCAAAATTGGGGCCCCTTGAAGTACGCGGATTATAGCTTCGTTGTTGTTGACGTTGTTGATGATTGCGATAATTGGGTGAAGAATCAATATGGGTGCGATTACGTGAAGAACGATGAGTTTGTCGATGATTACTCATATCAAAGAAATTAGTTCTTTTTTGAGTTTGAGCAGAAAAATAATGTTGCAAGGATACAAATATAGTTTGGATTCGAGCAAAGTATTAATAGTGTTTAATTTGAATGTGTTTAACATATTAATCGAGCAAAGTATTAATAGAGTTTAATTTGAATGAGTTTAACTTATTAATTTCCATTAATATGTTTTACTAATTTTAGTTGGATTCCTATTTTGAATCGATTTGGGTTTCGAAAATGTACTTTATTCAATTTGTTAAAAAGAGCTTTTAGTTGGATTCCTATTTTTAATCGATTTGGGCTCAAATAATTTTTAATGACAATTATGATTTTGTAATTAGAACTTTATACAATTTGTTAAAAAGAGCTTATGATATCATGATCTAAAAATTTTCATATATTACCGCAGATATAACAAAAGAAAGTAATGTGAACAAGTTTAGTTGCTCAACAAGTACATTCCCAAATATAGGTGTCTAAATGAAAAAAATGTGAACAAGTTTAAAGGATCACATATATAATTGACCAAAAAAAAAAAAAAACATACGAAATATCAGAATTAGTGGCCTAAAGGCAAATCGTAACAGCAATTACATGATCCATTCTCTTCCTTATAAGTTATAATCAATGGAAAGCCTAGAAAAGTTGAGAAAGGAATTGGAACGTTGGGATTATTCAGCGTATTACTATCAAAAGCAAAAATTATTACGATTCGTAAAGGAAAGCCTATTATTATAGGTTGATTTGTTTCTTCGTACTTGCAGGCCGTCTTAACCCATAGGCCATTAAAGTCATCCCATGAGGTTCTATATTTTTTGGGGGGCCCTTTTTTTTAAGAAATTACTTATAAATGTAATTTAAAAAAATAATTATTATATGTACTATGAGTGCTACGATTTCTACTAAGGAAATTGCTTATGAAATGAATTGCTCTGATCATGTGTGTCTCTCAATCACACTGATGTGGATAACACCCCACTATCCACATCATATATATATTGCCACGTTATTTTTTTATTACAAATAATATTAAAAAGAAATCTCAAACTAATCTCCAAAATCATTTCTTTCCATTTTTTCTTTTCTTGCCATACTTTTCATCTATTTTGCTACTTAGATTTTATGTTATCGTTCATTTTTTTTCTTTCATGGTGAATTTTTTACGTTGAAGAGGAATTAGAGATAAGCAAAGCTTTGTTATGTTTTTTATTATAAATTTTGTTGTTTTAATGGTGGTGAGAAATAAAGTGACTAAAATAGAGGATGAGAGAAAACTCTTCCAAGATGTTCTCAATAAAATTGTGTTACATTTAAAAAGAATCAAACATATGTTTTTCAAAAATCCATCTAAAATCCACATCTATTTCACAATTTAGAACTTTTTTTTTTCCCTCTTTTACCAAAATCTAAATAGGTATATTTTTCCCCAATCATTGTAGAACTCTCAAATGATAGGAAGCATCTGAGAAGAGAAAGAGGAAGAATTGTGCGTAAGAGCATTGGAAGAAATCGAAGAAGATGTGTGTGGTGATGGTGGGTGTTGGGTGAAATTATGAGGAAGAAGAAGAAGGAATGTACAACATATTGGGAATGAAGTTTTTTTTTTTTTAAATTGTTATATATTTCTTTTAATTTAAATATTTTTTAAAATTTAAATAATTGCCTTCACTTGCTTTTAGACGTGTGTAACCATGCTCTTGATTCGATTCAGCAAAAAAATGTCACATAAACTTAGTCAACAGTCAAAGGGGTTTGAAATAGTGTGTTTTAATTACTTTAAGTGTTCAGTTGACAAATTCATGAGTAGAAGGGTTTAGGTGACAAACGGAGTCAAGTACAAGGGTCCCTCAGCTCATTCCACCTTTGGTAAATTCATTTGAAAAGTGCTTTTGATAAGCAATTTGTGTTAAGCTAATTTATAAAATAAAAAAAAGTGCATTTGAGAGTCAAATTACGAAAAAAAGGCAAGTATCAATGTGCTTTTAATATTAAGATAATTTTATAGAGAGAAACTATTTTAAACATCTAATACAAAAACTTTAATTACATTTTTAATTTAATTAATTAAAATGTACATATTAAAATTTTCAATCAGTATTATAAATAGATAAATATTTTTAAAAAATATTGAAAAGAGAAATCTTTTTGTTATTATTTACCTATTTTTTTGGATTCAATCTTAGCTATTATCCTTTTTTTTTTTGTTATAATACTCTACAGTTTTAAAAAAATTAAAATTAAAATAAAGTAATACGTAAATTAAGAAAAGAAAAATTTGTTATTTGTTACTTTTGGTGGAGGGTTTAATTCTTTAATTGTTACTTTTTCTCTTTTTTTTAATCATGCAAAAATATTGTTGTTACTCTGTAAAATAATACGTAAAATAATATATACAAATTACAATTTAAAATATAAATTATAATATAAAAACATAAAAAAATTATCATATAAAAATAAAATTAAATTCTTGAATGAAAATTAACCAAAGCTTATGAGATATGTTAATTAATTAATAAGGGATATAGTGATGAATATGTATATATTTAAAAAAAAACATATATATAAATTTTTAGCTTCTTCCCAATAACAGAAAAACTTTTTATGCATCCATTTAAAAATAGTTTTAAGAATTCGTCAAACACTTAATCTGACCTCCCGACAACAATGTATTAAAGATGGTATTACTTAGTACACTAGGGGTCATTATGTAAATACTAGAAGTTAGTGGATTAGATGAAAAAGAGTTAGTTAGAAGTAGTTACATTAGATTCCTTCTTTATTATATATATATATATATATATACACAGATCCTCTATAGTAAGGGTAATGGAGTTCATATGAAATCACTGCTTCTCTTCTCTAAGAACATTCTGGACTAACAGAATTGTTCTTCAACCGTTAGATGGTTTTCTAACATTTGCAATTACTTATAAAATGTTAGATTGTTGTCATTAAATTTTAATGTGTTGAAAAAGGATTATAGACGTCTAAAGTTCATATATTATAAATAAAATATTAAAAAAATCATTTACTAAACAATTATTCCAGGGACAATATGACGAAACAGGACAATCCAATTAAGCTAAATTTGGACCATATTTATTTTTGTAATTTGTTGCTTATCATACAATGTTTCGGAATAACAGGAAAAAATATCTTTACTACTAAATTTGTATGTACTATACTTACTACTTGTTTCTTTTTCTACGAAAAAAAAAAAGGGAAAAGAACAACTCAAATTGCCTAAAATCAAAATAAAATAATCTTTCACATCAAGCACGCACATCTCTGTTCTTGTGAAGGCAAAACTGAAGCTCTACACATTGGACAATCATTTTTCTTCAACAGCCATTGTTTGATACAATCTGTATGATACTCGTGTCCACATTGCAACGCTCCAATATTCTCTTCGTGTTCGTATACAGATAGGCATATAGAACAAATATCTGATTCTACCTCAGCTACTTCTACTACTTCGGTATCGATTTCATCTTTAGCAACAACATGATGAGTTCTTATTTTCAAATACTTCAACACATCGCCATCATCGTCCTCTTCCTCCTCAGGATCACGATCATACAGAGCACGAAACTCAATTCTTAAATTTCTCTCATGATCAATCAAACGACGAGTCCAGTAATTGATATAATCAAACGTTTCTCCACTAATCCGATTGAACTCAATTGGTAGAGCTGCAACATATACATCATCAATTTGTTCATCATAATATGGGAAAAGAGAGTACGGACTAATTGATGGTGAAACTGGAGAGTACTCAGATTCAGCAGAGGACCAATAATTCGCGTGTGGATTATTATGAACATTGTGATCATGTCGTCTAGAAGACTGATAATCAGGGCGCCTTGGAGCGTTACGCTGATTATAGTCTCGTTGTTGATTACACTGATTATAGCCTCGTTGATGACGTTGTTGATGATTGCGATAATTGAGTGAAGAATGAATATGTGGGTGATTACCGAAAGAACGATGAGTTTGTCTATGAGCACTCATTGTTTTTTTTTTTTTAAATCAAGAAATTAACAACTACTATGTTTTTTTGAGTTTGAGCACCTATAGTTTAGGTTGGACCAAAGTATTTATAAAGATTATTTTATTCCCAATGTAATTTGAATTGGGTTTATAACTCAAAAGAAGCGTTAATTTCCCTTCTTGGTTGGCTTTGTAGTTTGTTTTGGTTTGGATTTAAATTAGGAAAAGGAAACAATAGAATATTCTATAGAAGTGTATATTTAGTCCATAAATGTTTGATATATATTTGCATAAATTTATTTTAACATGTATATAGTATATATATTGATTAGTTTATATGCCTTCTTAACTCAATTAAATCACTTTTAAGTATAGTCAAATTTATATAATTTGGCGTAAACATTCAATGCAGATAATTATTGGTCTATAGAGAATTTCCTTTGTTTAATTCACTAAGGATGATTTACACAAAAAATCATATAATTAGATTGTCTATTTTTCAATTTGTTGAAAAGAGCTTATAGATATGCATGATCTTAAAAATTCCATATATTACAAAAGATATAACAAAATAGGAGTAATTATTTAGTAAAATGTGAACAAGTTTATATGTTCAACACGTGCGTACCCAAAATATAGGTGTCTAAATAAAAATTGTGAACAAGTTTAAGATGAGGCATATGCAATTGGCCAAAAAGAAAAACATAAAAGAGAAAAAAATAATAATGTTGCTAATCTTTACTTTTATAAATAATAATATTACTACGTGAACTTAAACACTTAATATTTTTATGTATGTGTGTATATATTTAAGGTCTCTTATTATAATTTGACTTTAAACCACTAAATATGCTCGCAATGCCTAGATCATCACTCAATCTCAATCTTTCCCAATGGCCGAACGATTTATCTAGATATAATATTTTAAACTATATGAGATATAGATAAGAGTGATCGAATATCAAATTCAAGGGTTAGAACCTTAAGTTTATTTGTTTTCCCAAGAAAAACTAGATATTAAGACATATTAATGTTTGCAACCACGAATCAATTATTAAGAACTAAAGAAGGTTGATATCTTAATTTTCGATAATCATGCAACACACGAACATTATTCCTGAGTTTCACAGCCTCAGTAGAGGATTTAGCTACTCTCATGTTTGAAGATTAAAGAAAAACAAGAATAATAATTGAAAAAATTCATGAAGCTTTGAATATAAAAACTTGAAAAATAATAGTATTCTTTGTTCTTCACAAAAAAGAGAGAAATATTGGAACTAAAACGGATAGAAGAAAAAAAAAACATAAACTAAAAATTAAGAGAGAAAAAAATACTTGGACCCTATTCATCAGGCTCGAATTCTCATTCTTGAACGATTCTGCTACTTTTATTCAACCAACTACTTACTCTCTATAGACTAAATTAACTAAAAATACTAACAATTGAAAAGCATGAGTTTGATATTGATCCCTAAATTGTCGATCAGAGTCGTCAGGTTCAGCAAACGATCTATAATTTGCGTGTGGATCATTACGAACATTGTGATCATGTTGTCTAGCTTGGGTCGTCGATTTCTCGAAGGAGACTTTGAATATGGGCTCGGGAGGTGCCTGTGCTACTAGGGTGTCTCCCTTGTGCTTCTCTTTAGTAAGATTTCGCACGAATGGCTTGATTTCTTATTCAGATTTCAAACTGTTATTAAGAGGTCGTAGGCTGATAATCTAGGCACCTTGGAGCGTGTAACACGGATTATTGCCTTGTTGTTGTTGACGTTGTTGATGATTGCGATAATTGGGTGAAGAGTGAATATGTTTAATTTGTGATTACGGGAAGAACAACGAGTAATCATTACTCATTATTTCTTTTTGATCAACAAATTAGTTCTTTTGAGTTTGAGCAGAAAATAATGTAACAAGGATACAACTATAGTTTGGATTGGAGATAGAGTTTAATTTGGATTGAGTTTAACTCAAAACAGAAACGTTAATCTCCATTAATATGTTTTACTAAATAGATTTTTAGTTTGATTTGGTTTGGGCTCAAATAATTTTTAATGACAATTATAATTTGTCTTTAGAAAATATCCTTTATTCAATTTGTTGAAAAGAGCATATGATATATCATGATTTAAAAAATTTCATATATTCCAACAGATATAACAAAAGAAAGTAATGTGAACAAGTTTAGATGCTCAACAAGTACATTCCCAAATATAGGTGTCTAAATGAAAAAAATGTGTGTCTATTTGTTCTTGTTATCTTATTTACTTCAATGTGTGTACTTGTAGTGAACTTTGTCGGTAGGGAATTTAAGCGCAATTGAAGTGTGGACTTTAGGTTTAAAAAAAAAGGCTCAAAAGAGTGTATAATTTCTTTTGCTGGTTATATTTATTGGTTGGTGCCACTTTATTCAACGTAACACTCATGGGGCAATGGGGCAAACACCTTAGTTCGCCTTGCATATACACTAAACCGGAGCTTAAGTGAGGCGAAGCACCCTCCCCAGCTTCTCTAAGCTTCAGGGCTTTAGCGCGCCGAAAACAATCCTTAACAACACATCATTTGATGTGTAAGATTGTTCTTTTTTATCGCATAATAAATAAGTATGTCTTTTGATCCCCGCGTGATGTTGTAGGTATTTGGACTTTAAAAGCTGATGTTTACATATTTGGTATTCTACTTGTGGAGTTGATTGGCCATAATTACAAAGATATAGAGAAGAAAATGGCAATCCATCACTGGATTCTGAAGCAGCTCAAACGAGAAAAAAGATCAATAGTCGATAAATCAATTCCGTAAGATAATGATGAGCTTGTTAATAACATCACAGACTTAGCTGCAAAATGTTTTGTTAGGTTGTTAGCATTTTAATATTAATATTTTGTATATTAATTTGCTAAAGCTTAGTGTTGCCGTTGCTGCCAATCTTTAGTAACTTTTCAGTTTGCAATCGTTGAAATGTCATAATTGCTACATTACTATATTGCATTACTCCATTGGCAGTAAGTGCATATGTTACAAACTTTTGGTGCAGCATCTAAGGTCTAAGCCGTTGGTGGCTTTTAGCTTTTCATCTCATTTACTTATTCACTCTTTATTCCTCCATTATACCTTGTAATCTATGTAACTCCTAAGGTCATTATTTTCACTATTTACTACCCCATTATCTTCTTATTCATTGCTAGGAAGACTTCTTCTACTATAAATAGTGGTGGTCTCTATGATTTGGTTTGGAACTACACAATACACAAAAAAATATAGAGTGCATAAAGTTTGTCAAAAGAGAGTTCGTATTAGTTGAAGGGAGGTGTTCTTTTTGTGGAAGCTTTGGACTCAACTCTTGTTCAGAGTTGTTGAGTTATTTATTGTGATTAGGTTGTTGTATCCTGGAGGGGACAAGTCAAGAAGGACTACTGCTGGATCGGTGAAAACATTTGTTGCACTGGCCTTGAATCTCCTTAAAGAGAGCGAGATATTCGCGCCTCAGCTTGAAGAAATTTATTTTCCTCATTTTATTTTCGATTGTAATCTTGTATTTTTGTTATCTTGTAAGTTTTCACTAACATGTTTGAATGAGGATCCAAATGAACGCCCAGATATGAAGTCAGTCTATGCCAACTTGTCTGATTTGGTTGGAACGTACAACAACGTCAAATAAATCAATATGCAAGAAAATAAGGTCTCTACCATCTTGTCTAAATATAGTAACTCAAACAAGATTGGATTGGAAATTGCTTTTGAATTTCACAGGGAATAGAGAGATATACAACTAATTGGAAGAATATCATATTTATAATAGTCTAAATTGTATGCCGTAAGAGTTCGAATATTTTGTATAATTAAAGACTAGAAATTGCAGTAAAAAACTTTGACATGCATGTAGACTATATGATCAAAGCACTAAGGCTGTGCACTCACTCTCTAAACCATCGCTAAGTCTTTCCCAAGATTTAAATGATGCATCTCGATATAATATTCCATAACTATATAGTTAGAGTATGTTTGGCCAAGCAGGTTAAAACGACTTATTTTGATAAGCTTTTTAAATAAATTTTTCAAAAAATTATTTTTGTGAAAAGTAGTTTGTGTTTGACTAATTCATTTGCAAAGTGTTTTTTTATATACATGGATTGTGTTTGATAAATGTTTTCGAAAAAGTATTTTTGAATGTCATATTATGAAAAGGGACAAATTTCTATTTACCATTGACAATGAAACATAAGAAATCCAAAATTTGAGGATAAGATCCACAAGTCATGTCTATAACAGTTGGTCCAAATTTTTTTCCCCTTAAAGATACATTGCATTTGCACACATACATAGACAAGAAAGATAAAGAATATTTTCCTGTTTTCTACAAAGAAAAATCCAAAGGTGAACATAAATTAATAACTTTCTCATAATAAAATCCATCATATATTTGTGAACTATAGAATATCTAATCATCTAACTTATTCTATGCTTGACCAGGGGCGGATCTACATGGAGGGTGACCCTCTCGTCGAAAAATTACACGGTATATATAAGGTCAAATTCTGTTTTTATGTGTGTATATATTAAAATGAACCCCCTAAATACATGTAAAGAGGCTAGCTTAGTGGTAAAGGGGGTTCAAGAATTCACTTGGACGTCATGGATTCGATTCTGCGCTACAACACATTCTTGAAATTTTTCTTGTTTTCTTCATTTGGAAAATCATATAGCAAGGCTGAGATGGGCTCAATATTTTTGGGCTGGAGATTTATTGTTTTTTTTTTTCATTTTTTAATGCTATTTCTCCTTTTCAATATTCATTTTTTCGAATTTCTAAGGCACAATATTTTCATTTTTGTATTTTATTATTTTTGTCTCCATTGCTCATTTTATTTTTACGTAACTCTCTTTTTATATACTAATTCACAAGAACTTTTTAAAAAACTGTCAATTATTCTTAAACTTAAAATTGAGATAGAGAAAAAAAACTTTAAAGATAAGTTAAACTTAATCGAACGAATAAATTTGAAAGACATGATTATTCATCATATTTCTTTCTCATTTTTTCAGTTCTATTCTAGAGAGATGTAAACTACATTGATATGATTTATTCATTTTTTTTACCGATGGAAAACCTTATAAATTGAATAAATGAACAAAAAATTGGCGATGCCATTTATTTATCCTTTTAATATGCATTATAATATTAGTAACTCAATCCTCACACATTTTAAAGAGTATTAAACAATTTTTAAAGTAACATATGATTGAATGAACACTAATTTAATTTATTTTAAAATTTTAGAATAAAGTAAAATAATAAAAAATTAAAGAAAAAAGTCATTTAAAAAAAAAGAATCAATGAAGCTTAGTAAAAGTAGAAAGAAACGCTAAATGCGGCATGACAAGGCAAATTATATTTAATGGATTAAGGATAATTTTTTTCTTTCCCGATCCATTTTGCTCCATTTTCTTATTTACTTCTTATAAGTTGAACCCCTTTCACGAAAATCCTGGCTCCGCCACTGTGCTTGACAAAGAAAACGTGTACGAGAGTTCTACAAATAATGAACTAGTTGTGGTAGTTAAATTATGTACATTTAAGTGTCAAAAATTTGGAAATTATAAACTAGTATGCAGCATATCTAGTTTTACCCACACTTACTCGGACGTAGCTAATTACAAGTTCAATTGAAGTTAAATTATGTACATTTAAGTGTCAAAATTTTGGAAATTATAAACTAGTATGTGGCATATCCAGTTTTACCCACACTTACTCAGACGTAGCTAATTACAAGTTCAATTGAAGTTAAATTATGTACATTTAAGTGTCAAAATTTTGGAAATTATAGACTAGTATGCGGCATATCTAGTTTTACCCACACTTACTTGGACGTAGCTAATTACAGGTTCAATTGAATTTATAACTTAAATATGAATTTATAATTTTAAAAATACAATGATTTAATATTAAGAATTTTAAGATTAAACTCAAAAATACAATGAGCTGATGCCCACATTTTGTTCATCTAAAATATCACTCATCCAACTTGGGTTACCAAAATTATGAATTCAAATGATAGAGACATTTTATATGATATTAAAGTAAAATTAAATAAATAAATAAAATATATAAAAAAGAAGCAAAATTAAATAATTTTTTTATTACAAAAAATTGTTCTGTGGTACTTGAACAATGTTGATTTCTAGAATAAAAGTTCATCACTAAAAAGAGAAGAAAAATAAGTACTACACAATCAATCAAGTACACGATTTAGCCTTTTAATAGCATAAATATAAGAATAGACCACGAATTTACGTGCCCCATATTTTTGCCTACCAACCAAATACAAAATAAAACAATCTCATATTTAATCTTGAAATTGTTATTCATAAACAATGAATTTTACTTTGAAATCATTAATCTTTATCCCATCAACAAAACGACCCAAACAAAAGTCTCCTTCCTTCAGTCAACTAGAGTAATAAATGAACTAGTGGATCATTGCGTCAGATGTCATAACAAACTACTACTATATACTTTCTATAAATAAAAAGAGCATAATGCTTCTGTATCAACAAATGTCACCTTCTTTTTTTCTCTCTTTCCTCTCAAATACATGTGCTCATTCCACCAAAAAAGAAAAAAATCTCACTATCCATCACCAAATCTTGAAAAAAAATTCTTGTGTATTGTCTTTTTATATATCTTACTTTAAAATGTTCAATTTTCTCACATTCCTCTGCTTTGTCATTTCCTTCTCAATTCTTGCTTCATCTCAACTTGATGAATTCATTTTCACAAAATTCAATCAACCAAACAACAACATAACCTTAAGTGGAGTAGCAAAAATAAGCCAAAATGGGTTTATTCAATTAACCAATGACACAAGTAGACTAATAGGACATGCTTTTTACTCTTCACCTTTCCACTTCAAGACTACTAATGCCTCTACCTTCTCTTTCTCAACGTGTTTCGCGTTGGCCATAGTCCCCGAGTATCCAAAACTCGGGGGCCATGGCCTAGCGTTCACAATTTCTCCGTCAAAAGACTTTAGTACAGCTCTTCCGAGCCAGTACTTAGGTCTGCTCAATGCTAGTGATATTGGTAACTTCTCTAACCATATTTTTGCTGTTGAATTTGACACGGTACGTGATTTTGAGTTTGGTGATATTGATGATAACCATGTTGGTGTTAATATTAACAGCTTAGAATCAAATAAATCAGCTGCAGCTGGCTATTTTATTAACGATCAAAATGTGAAACAAGATTTGAATCTTAAAAGTGGGAAAGCCATTCTTGTTTGGGTTGAATATGATTCTGTTACAAAATTAGTTAATGTAACTCTTTCACCAAATTCTTTAAAACCTAAAATTCCTCTTTTATCTTATAATTTTGATGTCTCTCCAATTTTTAAAGAAAATATGTATGTTGGCTTCTCTGCTTCTACTGGTTTGCTTGCTAGTTCACATTACATTTTGGGTTGGAGTTTTAAGTTAAATGGAGAAGCAAAGTCACTTGACTTGGATTCTCTACCATCACTTCCTGGACCTAAGAAGAAGCACACAAGACTAATTATTGTCATCTCGATTATAGTGTTTGTGTTCGCGTTAATTTCAATCTTGATTGCTTTTTATACAATACGGAGATTCAAGAATGCTGACGTGATTGAGCAGTGGGAGCTTGAGATTGGTCCTCATAGATATTCGTATCATGAACTCAAGAAAGGTACTAGAAGTTTTAAGGAGAGTGATCTACTCGGGCGAGGTGGATTTGGGAAAGTTTACAAAGGTGTTTTGAGAAATTCAAAAGCAGAAATTGCTGTGAAACGAATTTCTCATGAATCTAAACAAGGGTTGAGGGAATTTGTGTCTGAGATTGCGAGCATTGGAAGACTCCGTCATAGGAATTTGGTTCAATTGTTAGGATGGTGTAGACGTCGTGGTGATTTGTTGCTTGTGTATGAGTTTATGCCTAATGGAAGTTTGGATAACTTCTTGTTTGATGAGCCAAAAATGGTGTTGACATGGGAACAAAGGTTCAAGATTATCAAAGGGGTTGCTTCTGGTTTACTTTACTTACATGAAGGCTATGAACAAGTCGTGCTACATCGAGATATTAAAGCTAGTAATGTGTTACTAGATGGTGAATTAAATGGTAAGTTAGGGGATTTTGGACTTGCTAGATTGTATGAGCATGGGTCTAATCCGTCCACGACTAAAGTTGTAGGTACATTAGGGTACCTTGCACCAGAATTACCAAGAACAGGACGAGCCACTACAAAGACTGATGTGTTTGCCTTTGGTGCTTTGTTACTCGAGGTGGTTTGTGGACGTAGGCCAATTGATCACAAAGCAGGACCCGAGGAGTTTATTCTCGTTGACTTGGTGTGGGATAAATGGAGAGAAGGTAAAATACTTGACATTGTGGACTATAGATTGAAAGGCGAATACAATGAGACTGAGGTTTTGATGGTGTTAAAATTGGGACTAATGTGCTCAAATAACAAGCCATTGGTGCGACCAAGTATTAGGCAAGTTGTAAGATACTTTGAAGGTGAAATTGGGATGCCTGAGGCTCCAACAACACAAGGTTCTGATGATCTTGAAGGATTTGGATTCGATGAAAGTGAACGTTGGAATTCTTTAGCATCGACTAGTATTATGATCAAGTCAAGTTCATTTACATGTTTGTCTAATGGAGATGAAAATAGTTCTACTTATGTTTCTATTTCTACTTCACCACTTCCACTTCTATATAGTGGTGAATGTACCTAGATACTAATGTGAACTAGCATTGCAAACTTTTCTATATTTTCCTGATGAACACTAATGTACATTGTTTTTTCCTTTTCTTTGTGTTTCCTCTTTGTAGTAGTTTTTTCCCCACAAAATAACTTAGGAAGCTTCACAATATTTCAATGAGAACCTGTTTTCCACCATGTGTTTTCCTAGTGAGCTAGTTCGATGGGAAATCGGTGGAAAAATTATGTTTTATAATACAAATTTTTCATTGATTCGCGATGGAAAAAGTCTTTGTTTCTAGTAGTGAATCTGAAGTTTTCTTCTGTTGAACAATAGATAAACATTGATGTAACTATGAACAAATGTGGCTATTCCAAAGTTCTTTTGTGTGTGTTATCAATGACGCAAATCTGAATTTTCACTAAGAGGAAACAAAATGTAAAGAAGTAAACACACGGAAAAGTCAATGGAATTCGATATCTACTATATATCAATAAAATATATCGTGTAATTTTCCAACGATGCAAGCTCAAATGAACCCTTGTGCCCCCAACTCCGCCCATGTATATGAAATTAACCAAACTTTGTGGTTAACACACTGCTATTATAGGAAAATTAACCAAACTTTGTGGTCAACAAACATTGAAAATTATAGGAAAATTAACAAAACTTTGTGGTTAACAAACATTGAAAATTATAGGAAAATTAACCAAATTTTGTGGTGAACAAACATTGAAAAAATATGGTTTCTAAAGTCAGTCATCAGTCATCACCAAAACTGTGTTTGACATTAGTCTAATGAAGTAATGTTAAAGGCAAAATGATCAACAAAGAGAAGTGATATAGTAGTTGTGTTATCATTTTTTTTTTTGGTTTCCCGCCCCTGGTGTCCGGAGCCCACATTAGAGCCTGAGTAAGTTCGAACTATGCAATATAGGACCCATTCAAAGGTGATGCTCCCAATTGAATTTTCTCGAAACCAAGACCTCTTTTTTTATATCATTATAAAGCATAGTGCCTTTTCTGATACCACCACAATTGAATGGACATAGAGTTAAATAATACATAGTTTATTGAAATGTAATTTAGATTATATTGCCTAGGCAAATAATTTCAACTTAGCCCTCTTTTGGATTTTGGATTTAACACTTCCAAACTCTTTTTAAAAAAAAGAATATTAACAGCCACTAATAGTTCAGTGGTGAAGTTGTTGACTAAAGTCTTTTAAGGCAATATAAAATCTTCCAAATAAGAACATGGGATTGAGAATAGATTTTGCATATAACGAGTGTTTCTAACCCAATATAAACGATCATACAGTCAGATTTAAGATTTAAATATTATCCTATGATTATAATATGATCAAATTTTTGAATACATGGAAAATTGTGCGATTTGTCATGTGTGTCTACTTATTCAACTTTATAATAGTTTAAATATCTATTTGTACACATTCAAAATTTAAAAGCATAAATATCAATTGAGATTAAATTATCTGAATATGGTACGATTATGTATTATGTATTATTTTTTTGAGAGTTGACAAAGTCTAGAAGAAAGCAGTCTTTGATGACTTATAAAATGAGGCCCAGTGTTCTTGACGCTGCTACTTTTGTTTGGCCCACTTAATTTCTTTCCAACTAAATTAAAAGACAAGACAACTCAGTGGATTTCATCCTCAAAGGATCATAATTGGATGAGAAACAGATTTGGGATTTAAATTTTATAAATTCAAGTTTGAAATTTTATCATTACTCATTTGATTTATTGGTTCAAATCAATTATTTATATTTGGTTACGTAGTGAGTTATTATAATACATATAACATTAACTTTAGAAAAATCATGTGTATATTTGAATATTTATCTTGAGAAACTGACACAAATTATGATTAATGAACTGTGCACCCATGAAAAGTATATGTTTGTCATTGTGTTGTTGGTACAAGCTAGAAAAACCACTCATAAGACCTGTGTCCAACTTTAGCGACAATGTTATTTTATTGTTTTTATTTTTTAAGTTTATCTTAGGGCTCATATTTGAGTTACGATAATATTGGTGCACCTGAAGTCTTCAAATTTTGGGTTCGCCTCTGACGTTGACTTACCATCTGAGCCTTCTTTTTAATCCCAGTGGATTCGTCAAGTGGCATGACTTATGAAGACTTACAACCTTTAATTCTTTGTTTGATATTTTGAATTTTACTAGTCTAGTTGAGTTGAATGTATGTTATGTGGGGTTCATTAAACGGAATGTCTCTTTAATTATTATATGTGTTTCTATTTCAAACTTGAATTCGAGATTTTTAATTAAAAATGAAAGAATTTTATGTATCTCATCACATCATTTGGTGATCAACTTAACTTTTAAATAAAAAAAATAAAAGGGATCTTATCCATCTCATCACACTATTTGATTATTAATTTAACGTTTAAATGCTAAAAGCTAATATCAAAGCAATAATTTGGTAGAATTGGGTCTACCTGCTTTTAAGACTTGTAAAAAGAAAATTTCGTCAACCAAATTTGATATTCCATACCACTGTTGAAATGGTGGACACATCATGTATATATTTCTTTTAAGTTTTCGATGTTTGGTATTCATATTAGCGTTGGATTAATATCAATAATTTTTTCATGTTGAGTGTTCGAATTTGAACCTCTGATATTTTTTTTTTTGGTTTTTGATAATTGATATTCACATTAGAGCCAGAATGATATCAAGGATTTCTTCATATTTAGGGCTCGAATTCGAACCTCTGATTGAAGAAAGAACAACCTTATTCAATGCACGACATCCTTTACATACAGTTTAACAACTTACTTCATTCGTCTTAATTTATGCGGTAAAGTTGATACAAAACAAAATTAAGAAAGAAGAAGATTACGTTTTTTGAAATATTATAAATATGTAAAAATAAAGATTTTTTATAAGAAAAAAGAAAGGAAAAAACAAATTTATAGTGGACTACAAAATCAAATTTCTCTAAGTAATCGTAACTCCCTCGTCTTCCCTTTCATTATTCGTTCTTCTTTTTTCTACTATAAATAAATATTAAGTTTCTGCCAAATTATTATTACTCCATTAGTACTATATGTTAAATTATCATAAAATGATATTTATTAAATAAAAATAGTTATTAAATCAACTTGGACTTTAAAGTAAACTGAAAAATAAATGATTTTCTCAGTTTTTTTTTTATCAATTTGGTATTACAAATCTTTCAATAATCAACTTCTTTTTAGTGTAATGTAACCATCAGGAAATCTATTATTATATTATTATCTATCAATTTCTTTTATCAAAAACTCATCAACTACTTTGTTTGTTCAGTTTGTTTGTTTTGATCTTAAATTAAAAATATGTGACCTAAACATGTTAGATTAAGTTTTAAATTATAAGAAAATATATATATATTTTTTAACGGAATTAAAAAATAGCACAAACAAAATACTTATTACTTGATCAAAAAATCAAATAAAATCAACACAAACATTTATTTTATAATTATTTCCCAAAAAATAAATTTCTATGAAAAATAGGCCCAGTTCTCAATTCTCAACAGAGGCGAAAGCAAAATGCCTGTGAGAGTTGTGGAGACTTCTTCTGCACTTTCGCAGCCTTCAGGTAATGAATTTGCAATTAATTTATCATTTTTTTGATTGAATTTAATGTTTAATTTTTTAATCGAAGTTGCAAGTTTGATTATGGATGTAGAAACTGGGTTTAGTTTAATCAGCGGAATGTGGATTTATTTGTTTCTTGTTTTTACATTGAGAATCAGATAAAGTTGGCATTTTTTTTTGTTTATTTTCTATTTGAAGATTCATTTGAAAAGATCTGGGCTGCTCACTTTGCTCAATTTGGTGGTTCAAGTGAAATTTGAATTGGGTTTCTTCAATTTATGATTTCAGTATGTTTATCATTGTGTTAGTATGTAGTTTTCTTGAGCTGAGCGTCTAGCGGAAATAAAGGTCGGGTACACACTACTCTCCCCAGACTCACTCGTGGGATTACATTGGGTATGATTTTGTTGTTTGTGGTGGTGGTGGTGTTAGTATGTAGTTTTTATGAGATGAGTGTCTATCAGAAATAAAGGTCTGGTAGACACTACCCTCCCCAGACTCACTCGTGGGAGTGTAAAATAAAGGGCTGGTACAGGCTACCCTACCCAGACCCACTCGTGGGATTACACTGGGTTTGTTGCTGTTTTTGTTGTTGGTGTTAGTATGTAGTTTTCTTGAGCTGAACGTCTATTGAAAATAAAGTTCTGGTACACACTACCCTCCCTAGACCCACTCGTGGGATTACACTGTGTATGTTGTTGTTGTTGGCGGTGGTGGTGGTGTTAGTATGTAGTGTTGCTAAAGTTTTGTACTTTTTGGTGTCAAATTATGTGATTTGTATTTCTGAGTAGTAAGTAGTTGTTGCACGACTGAAATGCTCGTTTTCTTTCAACTGCAAAGGTTGAACTTCAGGAAATTACACTGGGTATGTTGTTGTTGTTATTAAAAATCGTGGTGTTTGTAAGTAGTGTTGCTAAAGTTTTGTACTTTTTGATGTCAAATGATGTGATTTGTATTTCTGAGTAGTAAGTAGTTGTTGCACAACTCAAATGCTTGTTTTCTTTCAACTGCAAAGGTGGAACTTCAGGAAATACTTTGCCTTCAGTCTGTACACTTCTAAGTGTTGGACAGGTGAGCTTCTGCTTTTTTTATTTTCTCCATCTGCTCTTGTTGTTTCTGTCTCTTCTTTTTTTGTTTTCTCCTTCAACAATGGAAGTATGATTGTTTCTATGTTCTTGTGGACTTTATACCAGAGAAGAATCTGAGCTTCCCTATACCTGATTTTGAAAATTTTGTTCTTTGCTGCCTGAATCATATCCAAATTGTATAAGATGAGAATGATCTGAATGTTGCTGCCTAACCTCTTGGTAGACTGAGAGTAGTCGTGTTTGCTTTGATTGAAATCTAACTTCAGTAAGCATCAGCGAGTTTCAAATTTCTTTTTTTTTCTGAAGCTTGTTTTAGACCCTAGAAAAGTGATTTAGTACCCTACACATCTTGTTCTTTCCGTAGCTGCAAAAACCCTGAGGTGAGGCCATGTAGGCCATTTTAAAAAAGTCACCTTCCACCAAAGTGTTATGGCCTATGGGCGTCCATCTGATAGACTCATTGATCAGCTGCTGCAAGGGGGCATACTTCTCACTGTCATGGTTTGGCCAATTGTGAAAAGGGCATTATGGTGGTTCAATCCTTCCTTTTGATTGTACCTTTTGGCTATTAATTTAGCCGTGAAGCATTACAACTTACAGTTATGGTTGTTCAGCTTGTCACACAAGTGAGAAGTTTTATCTTTTCTCACTGTGGCTTTGTTCCAGGCATTTTCTGGGACTCAGAACGTTTCAAGTCAGCAAAAAGATGAAGCTTGGAGAGTAAATGTGCGAATTCAGGGTTGTGACCTTGATCATGGATATCTATGTGGTACAATGGAAGCTCTTAATGTCCCTATGGCAGATACACCAGTAAGAAGCCTTTATTTTTACTTTAAAAATGAGCATTAGATCTCTTTTCCCTTTTCTTCCTCATTAAATTTCTTTGTTACATGAATACGTAGCTTCGTTAAAGAATAAAGAATAGGCATCTCTTGAAGGCTTAACCTTTTGGCTATACTCGTATGAAGCTACACCGGTGGTAAGATGTTGCTTGAAATGTCATTGATAGGTGAACAAAGAGGGTCTTAATCTAACTGGTCTAATTTTTCTTCTATGATTCCAAGTGGTGTCGAGGTAACATGTTTTATTCGACAGTTCCTATACTTTTGCTGCTTCATCCAGGATACTTCAAAAATCATTATCCATGCTTTATGCCAACAATCTAAATAATATATCTGATAGTTTCTGGTTGAAGCAAATGTCCTATATATAGTTTTCTTCTGTAGATGCTCTTGCACAGTGAAAACATCTGCTGCTCGGACTCTCCAAAAATGTTGCCACACCCGTGTCGGATTCTCCAAAAATGCACTACTTTTGGAATAGCTTACACACACCCAACATTTTTGAAGAGTTCGAGCGACATAGTAAAATAAGGAGTAATAAACTTCTGATTCCTGTTTAGAAAATGGCCGTTGATGATTTTGTTTCCTGCCTATTCTAGTATATCTTTAGTTTTTTGTTTTGGACTTTACATGCCATTGTTTCTTACTTGTAATACATAATACAAAAAAAGAAAGGCTTCTCAACCTCGCCACCCAGGAAAGAAAGGGGGGAAAAGCTATAAACTACTCTTCATGAAGAAAGAGCAGTTTAGTTCTTTATTTGTTTTGGGCATATCAGTAGTCTCTCTCTCTGCAGCTATTTTGGTCTCATTAATCTCTTTGGTCTAGCAGAGCAGTACTCACGTACATTTTTACTGTCCTCCAAGTTCACAGACAATTTTGTTGATGTTCTCTAGTTCCAAGAACAGCTTTTTACAATTAGCTGTAATTGCTGCCTTGTCCTAAAGTTTTCGCTGATCTGACCCTACAAATGAGACTTTAGCCCCCCCAAACGTAAAAAAAGTTGGGAATTTGCTTATCATTCCCTTGTATGCACGAAAACAAGTGAGTTTTGAGAGGTTGTGTTGAATAGAGTAAGGCAGTACCAGAAACCGTAGGCTTTGAAACCTAATGAACAGAAATACTTCATCCTCAATAATGAAAGAATATATTTTGGGCTTGGGGGACGCTTGAGATGCTTTTGCAATTGTACCTAACTCCTCTGGCATCATATTCCCACAAGGTATAAAACACTAGGATCAATGTTTAATACTGGATCCTTGGAAACAATCACTAGTGCAATGACCTGTTTTCTAGAACCCTGCAAATGGAGAGTGGGGCAAAAGAGAAGGAAGTCAAATAAACAATAATTATATTTTGTTTCTACCTTGGACTTTTTGCTCATATGATAAATCAAACATATTATGGACAATGCATAGTGCATGCATCTCGACAGATCGTATGTGTATAACTCTATTTCAAGAAAAAAAAGTATGTGTATAACTGGAAGTTTCTTTTCGAAATAACTCACACTAAAAAGTAAGAAAGGAATTTGCAGAAATGAATAATCATTGTCAAAGATTCTGCAGTTATATCTCTTATAAGAGAAATCAAAGTTCTGCTTCACACGATTTAATATTTCTTTATATTTTTAATGCTATTTTCTTGTTAAACCTTTTAATCTTTTCGTCAATACATGTTTGTTGAACTCATTCTTCTATTTTAAACCTTTAACAATCAAGTAATTACCTAATTCCCACTTATTAAAAAATAAAAAAGAAGTGACCTAATTCTCCATACACTTGAGCTGTAAACTAGCAACACGGAATCTGTTAGTTTGGTAACCACTTGAAGCTGGGTCTCCTTGTCTGTCCTTTAGAACTTCTTACTTCTGCTATTAGCCTTAAACAATCAAGTAGTTACCTAGTTCTCAATATTATTATAGTAAAGCTGCTGTAATAGGCTGGCAACACACAAAGTACACAGAGGTGCACACCCTCTTATCTCTTTAGTAGCTTTGTTTCCATAGAAAATTAACTTACTGTGGAAGAGATTCATTAAGTCGTGATCAGTCTTCAGCATGTAATTGAAACTCTATTCTGTGATTTGTTTTTTTGGTAAAAAGACGGTTATCCAAATGTTCTGAATGCTCATATCTATCATGGGCCAACCTCGAAAATATAGTATAGCAGGTTAACACCAGTTCTTCGTGGTACTGCCAGGTAGTTACTTTCTGGGAAGGAGAAATTGTTGATACCAAGAACTATACTTTCTTCACTGGCAAATGGGGTGCCACGTATGCTCTTTTCGCCCTCTTTCTACATTGACCAATATTTATTCCAAATGGTTAGACTAATTTACAAGATTAAAGTTTATCTAACTGGTTTGGTTTTATGATCAGATCAGAAGATGACATAAAGCACTGGACCAAGTTTCCGTCATTTTCACCCCTTCTGGTAAGCAGTCAAAGCTTCTTTTTTAAATGCAGATATTCAGCCTTCTTGATCTTTTCTGCCCTTTTCAGAGCCAAGTGGACATTGATGGCGGTAAATCACTGGACCTGAATAACTACCCATACATATTCATGGTAACATGTCTTCTATTACTGATTTATACAGTAAGGGAGCTTGATTGCAGCGGTCATGATGTGTTACCATTCTGTCTTTGACTGTGCAGAGATGGAAAGAACAATACTTCGTGAATGTTGGAACAGACTGTGGGTTGACAATTGCTGGTTTTTACTATGTTTGCTTCTCCAGTACTGATGGCTCCATCAATGGCTTCTATTACGATCCTAATAGCAGGTACCATCCTTTACCAAGCTCTTTCTCTTTAAGGCTTTCCCATTAATACGGAGTACCAATTTTGTGCTCATGAAACTTGCCCATCTATTATAAACTTCGTGTACGTCTAAAGTTGATGAGGAAGTGATTGGATTTATTTTGGCAGTCCTTTTCAGAAGTTGGAACTGAAATCCACAAATGAGGGAAGATTGGGTTTCAGTTTTTCCTCATATGAGTTGCAGTGAATCATCAACAAGATCGGTGTATGGATGGTCAGTAAAATATTAGGCTTTCACTGGCTTCGATATGTTATTTCTGAGTCGTCCATCTGATTTGCTTATTGTCAAATGGACGTGAAGTTTCCAGTAAACACGTTAGAGCCTTGGCAATAGATAGAGGTTCCTACATGGAACAAAGATCATGATTCAGTTGTCATTTTTCGAGTTGATGAAGATCTACTAATGAGTTGAGTCCTAGTGACTGAGTAGTCATTTCTATTTGAGATTTGTTTCAGTGACGTATATTCCCATTATCAACTTTTATCTTGTCTCTTGATTTGCTGGAAGATTACAAGATTCAAAAATCTTTTTTACTTTCTTGAATTTCATGTCAAGTGAAAATTAGACAGACAAATTGAAACGCTGGGAGTAGTGTGCTTGTGATGCAAAGGACTTGAAACCAAGACAACATGCAACTTTGATCATGAACGACGATTGAATTGCTAATAACAGGTGTTAAGCTATCTAGCATAGATGATGACACTTTTGAGAGAAAAGAATAACCTTGAACATACGTTATTTTTGTTTATATGAAAGGTGATTAAAGTTATCTTACCCCGATCTTTGTTAAATAGAGACTATTTCCGATAAACACTCGAGAAGTAATCGATGCAAGATTGTAAGAAAAGAGAGATTACGTCCAATCTAACTTCTAGCTACTATGAAAGTTATGTATAGGTTAACACTTTAAGCAACTAAAATAAAATCTTCCTTGTCAAGAATAATATTCTTTAGTATTAAATTAATTTCTTTTTGAATCCCCCTAAGGATATTAGAAGACAATTCTTTATCATGTCACAATATAAATATTTAGAGGCCCCCCTTTTTTTCTTTATACAAAGCTCAGAAGATTGCTTCTACTACACAACATTTTAAAAAAGTTAAAATGACCTTTTCTTTATTAGTAAAAATAATCTTGTTTATTTCTTTTTAAAATAAATTTCTTAATATCGTTCATAAGCTACCTAACTCGATATCTTTGAGTGTACTGTCTTCCTAGATTAAAGCCTCCGTTTGCCGAAAAATCTATACATGTGTTTGTCTCTCTCCAGATGTGTGTGATTGTATCACTTTTCAACAAATATCGACGATCTTCAATAATATATGGTAAAAAGTTACCTGGACACAAACTATGTTGAAACTGTTACTAATCAACTACGTTTTAATAAATTAATGACATTCAAACATATCATGAATCATCTTGAACTGTAAAGCCATTCACCATTTCTTTCAAAAGTTTAACCATGTGAACTTTTATTTGCCACAGCCATTTAATTAAAACAGTACTAGTAGTAGAAGTCCTCCACTTGAAGCAATGCATATATTCCAAAGAAAAGTTAAAAAGAGTTTAAGTTATTTACACGTCCTTCGGTATAAGAAATTTTTACTACATCAAAATAACAGTTACATATTGTAGCAGATAACTTGTCTTATTTTCAAGATTACAAATCTCACATTTTAAAAAGACTTATTTATAAATATCCTTTGAATAATCTGATAGTGTAAAAAATACGTTATATTGACGATTTGTAAAGAAAAATAGACAAAAGGAAAGCACACAAAGCACTTATCTATTAAAGGGGAATGTTCTCCACTAAGAAAATTTGTACTTTAAAAACCTTAAGAGTCCTTGTCCATAATTTGATCATTCAACTCTTATTCTTACTTACTAGAGCCAAAATGCATATCTCATCTTATCTTATCCATATTTTGCTCTGCATACTTCTCTTCCTTTTTAGCATTGGTAAGTCTCTAACTTCGACTCATTTTCTCTACTTGTCAGGTTCGACAGAACTCAGTAGCTTTGATCAAAACTCAAAATCCTATGTTTATGTCATGAAATTTACTTAATATGTATATATAATTTATTCAGAAACTATAATCTCAAAATTCCGGTTTTGCATTTGTGTCTAATGTTACCACACATTGTTTTTTCATGTGACTGCAGATGGAACACAAGTCATTCTAGTAAACAACTGCAAGGAAAGCATATGGCCCGGGATTCTCGGTGGTGCAGGGCAGACTACTCTAAAAGAAGGCGGTTTTCACCTCAGCACCGGTGAGCAAATGGTCCTCGACGTGCCTGATAAGTGGTCAGGGAGAATATGGGGGAGACAGAACTGTCATTTTGATGAAAATGGGAAAGGAAAATGTGATACTGGCAATTGTGGTGGCCAGTTACAATGCCGGGGGCTAGGAGGTGAGCCCCCGGCTACTGTAGTGGAAATGACACTAGGCTCATCGACTTCACCCTTACATTTCTACGATGTAAGTTTAGTTGATGGGTTCAACTTGCCAGTGTCGATGAAACCTGTGGGAGGAGGGGTTGGATGTGGCGTAGCGGAGTGTGAAGCTGATTTAAACATATGTTGTCCATCAGCACTTGAAGTGAAATCTGGTGACAGAGTTGTTGGTTGTAAAAGTGCTTGTTTGGCTATACAATCACCAAAGTATTGTTGTACAGGACAATATGCAAATCCCAAAACTTGCAAGCCAACTGTTTTTGCTAATCTATTTAAAGCTATTTGTCCAAAGGCTTATAGTTATGCATTTGATGATTCTTCAAGCCTTTATACATGTAGGGCTCCGCGATATCTCGTAACATTCTGTCCTCCAAAGTGAGAGGTTATTTATGTTGTTATGTAATTCCCCTGTAATTTAGGACTATGTTGATGTGACTCTTGAGAAATGTTGTTGCACCTGTGTCGGGTTATCCAAAAATACATAACTTTTGGAGGATTTGATACACATTCGATAGTATTTTTGAGAAGTCGCAAGCAACATATACTTAGGATGTGATTGAAGAGTCACTTCCCTCTTATTAAGGGCTACTTTCTAGTCTATTTTTTGTTGTTGTTGTTATTCAGTTTTATTGGAAAAAGTGGTTTGAAACAATCGTCTTCAATCAATCAAGTATGTTTCAATCTCAAATTTTCAGGAGATGCTAGTTTTTCTAGCTCATTCATCATCCACGAGATCACGAGCTCAATGTGTTCAACATGTAATAATGACTAGTACCAAATAATAACAACACCTTGATCAATCAAGTATGTTTCAATCCCAAATTAGTCAGGAGAAGTTGTTTTCTGTAGCTCATCCACCATTCGTGAGATCATGAATTCAACATGTAATAGTGACTAGTTCCAAATCATAACTAGACCTTAATCAATCATGTATCAATCCCAAATTAGTCAAGACCACCTATATTATGTAGCTCATCCATCATCTGCAAGATCACCAATTGAACATGTTCAACATGTAATAAAGACTAGTACCAAATCATAACAGCATCTTAACCAATCAAGTATATCTCAATCCTAAATTAGTCAGGTGCAGCTATATTATGTAGCTCATCCATCACTCGTGAGATCACAAATTCAACATGTTCAACATGTAATAAAGACTAGTACCAAATCATAACAACACTTTTAAGCAATCTAGTATGTCTTAATCCCAAATTAGTCAGGACCAACTATATTATGTAGTTTATCCATCATCCGTGAGATCATGAATTCAACATGTAATAAAGACTAGTACCAAATCATAACGACACCTTTCAGTAATCAAGTATGTCTAAATCCCAAATTAGTCAAGACCAACTATATTATGTATGTTAAAGAATGACAAAAGTCCACATCGGTGGTTAATGAGATGGGTGGACTCCTTATAAGGCTTAGGCAATCCTCCTCCCTTTGAGCTAGTTTTTGGGGTGTGAGTTAGGCCTAAGACCTAATTTAACATGGTATCAGAGCAGGGCCCGTCTCACCCGATGTTGGGACCCCCAAAAATCAAAAATTGCCCACACACCAGATGCTAAGCACTGGGCGTGAGGTGGGGTGTTAAAGAATGACAAAAGTCCACATCGGTGGTTAATGAGATGGGTGGACTCCTTATAAGGCTTGGACAATCCTCCTCCCTTTGAGCTAGCTTTTGGGGTGTGAGTTAGGCCTAAGACCTAATTTAACAGTTCTTTTCTTACAGCTTCATACATATGGGTCATATTATATTTATAGCTCTTTTTCCATGATGACAAAAAAAAAAAATTAGAAGCCATTTATACTAAAAATGAGCAGAAATCGTACTAAAAATGAGCAAAAAGTCTCACATTGGTGGTTAATGAGATGGGTGGACTCCTTATAAGGCTTGGGCAATGTTCCTCCCTTTGAGCTAGTTTTTGGGGTGTGAGTTAGGCCTAAGATTTAATTTAACATGGTATCAGAGCAGGGCCTGTCTCACCCGATGTTGGGGCCCCCAAAATCAAAAATTGCCCACGCACCAGATGCTAAGCACTAGGCGTGAGGTGGGGTGTTAAAGAATGACAAAAGTCCCACATCGGTGGTTAATGAGATGGGTGGACTCCTTATATGACTTGGGCAATCCTCCTCCCTTTGAGCTAGCTTTTGGGGTGTGAGTTAGGCCTAAGACCTAATTTAACAATGTAGCTCATCCATCATCCGCTAGATCACGAATTCAATATGTAATAAAGACTAATACCAAATCATAACGACACCTTAAGCAATCAAGTATGTCTCAATCCCAAATTAGTCAGGACCAGCTCTATTATGTAGCTCATCCATCATCCGCGAGATCATGAATTCAACATGTTCAACATGTAATAGTTACTAGTACCGAATCAATATGATTTCTTATATTCTGGTGAAGATTAAAATGATGTTAAAGAACATATTACCATGGGTGATGTCAATTGATTCAACTTGTTCACGTAGCTCATCCAACATCTGTGAGATCATGATGAAGCCCAGAGAATGCACACCATGTAAATAAAAAGTGATTAGAAATAAGATTAATCTAGCAACATACACAAGATCCAAGCAAACAATTATAAGTGTCTCGTGGACACCCACGCTAATGTGACATATAAATTTTGGAGATGTCTAGACAATCATTTTGTAAGTTGGACTGTTGGAGTATTCAACTAACACACAGAGACAAGTTAAGGTGTCTAGATGTACATACTCAAAGTTGGAGTATTTACTTGTCAACTAAAATCAAATTTGAATGTTTAGTTATATATTATGCTTGTTTATTTCATTCATAAAGAGGGCAATTAGAATGGTATTTTGAGTAAAAGAGTTTGATTCCTCTCATCTCCGTTCTAATTATAAGTTTCTCATCTCTTTCTATTTGTCTCTGTGTTTTCTGATCTTCTTCTTCTTCGATTAACATTCTCAGTTTTGTATTAAGAACGGTTAGCAACTTTTTTGTTGTTTCCATTTCTCAATTGTGTTTTGTGTCGAAGCTGGTTCATAACAATAAATTATATGGGACAATTTCATCCTAATATATTACTAAAATTTTAAAATTATAGCTTTAAACATAACAATTTAATTTTATTCCAAAAATACATTTTTTTTTTAAAACGAGAAAAGAAATTTATTTACATGTTTTAAAGAAACAAACACATGTCAAATCTAAAAAAAATTAAGTCTCTACTCCAACATTATAAATTAGCCTTCATCAATAAATCAAATCGCACCACTTTATAATAAGTCAAAACTGACCGACGGAATATTTGCAAGTTCAAAATCAATAAAATCGCCCACATCACATGTTACTAGATGCTTAGTAGGTCCTCCAAAGTGAGGTGATCGCAGACGGTTCCTCAGAATTCAGTAATATTAATTTAATGGCGAAATTATATTGGTATTAATTATTAGAAGAGTATATTTTTATATGAAAATAGTATATTGTGAAATTGGTATGAATTGTTATAATATGTATATACATTGACATGAAATCGAAAAAAATTGATGAGAAATTTGTCACAGTGATATAAAATTATTTTCTGATTGAAATTGATAAAATGGTATACTCTAAACTTTTAGTATGAAATTTGTATGAATTTATTGTATTATACTTTTTATGTTTTTTCTCAATCTTTATAGCTTTATACCAAATAACAATGTATTTCACGGAAGACATATGCCCACTAATCTCCATATACCAATATGAAGATCTTTGATGATCTGAAAGAAATTCCTAAATGAAGAGCAGTTTCAATAGTATTCAGCCATTTTTTTTCATATTATGAACGTTAAAGTGTGTATACAACAATTTTGATTCAGTTTGTATGTAGTGAGTTCAGTTCTATATATTGGTTATATTTTCTGTGTATACAATATTCACTTGTCAACTCTAGGTCTCAGTTTGCAATAAAATTTGTGTTAAGAAAGTGTATAAAAGTTGTTATCAATTAGTAAGTTTAGTATAGTACGTATAAGCATTTTTTATTGTATGAAATTTGTATGAAAAATTGATATCTCAGTACATTTCGAAAACAAGATTCCATAAGTTAGAACGCTTATTTTTTTTTAAAAATCAAATAAAAAAACTATATTAATTTTTAAAGCAGCTAAAAATAGGAAATTTTAAATGTTCTACAGTGAAATTTTAAAAAGGTTTGGCAACTAAAAAAAAAAGAGGAAGAAAGAATGAAAATAAGAGATTAATACTATTAATTAGGAGATTGATAACAACTAATAGTGACCAACTAGTATCGAGAAAATCAAGATTACGATATCCTTTCGGTTACCAAACACTACATTTAAGGAAAAAATATTGTTAATTAATCGGTTAGAAGTTATTTTAATAGTGTGTTGGAGAGAAGAAGATTTCTTCTTCTTCCACCATTGACACACAGAAGCAGAGAGAGATGAAATGATTGGGACAAGACTTGATGCTTCTAGATCTTGTTGGAAAAAGACTGAAGTTGGACATGGGCTGAAGTGGGCTGCAGAAAGATACTTGGGGCTTAATGCAATTGGGCCTCTCAAAATAGCATTCAGCCCAATAGTGACACAACAAATAGAGGAATAAAATATCTTCTAGAATAGATGATCTGTACAGAAATTAGTTACGTAGTTTAGGTATTTATTTTGGTAGTCTTTTACATTTTGCAGGACAGTCCTTATTTACTTGTATAAAGCTATGTAATCATTAATGAATACAGGTAGAGAAAATTCCCCAAATTATCTTCATTTTTCAACCTTACATGGTATCAGAGCAAGGTTCGATCTAATCATCTTCAATCTTCTAGATTCTTTATCAATCATGGGAGATAATCTTCCCCCAACACAATCCAAAGAGGATGGAAACAGTGGAAGCAGTGGAACCATTGACAATACTCATCCTTATCATTTGAATAACTCAGATTCGCTTGGGATGAATTTGATCAATTCGATTTTCGATGGTAGAGGTTTCGCAGAATGGAGACGGTCTATTCTGATTGCTCTTTCAGCCAAAAAGAAATTGGGGTTTATCAATGGGGTATGCAAAGCTCCAGATCTACTTGCTCCAGATTATGAGCAATGGAGTTGTTGTAATGACATGGTGATGTCTTGGGCTGTTGAATGCACTATCTAAGGACATTGGAGACAGTGTCATCTACTCCAAAACAGCAAAGGAGTTGTGGGATAGCCTAGAGCAAAGGTTTGGGAGATCTAATGGCGCAAAGCTCTATCACCTGCAAAAAGAAATATCAAGTTTAGTACAAGGAAACAATGATGTTGCAGGATATTTCACCAAGCTCAAACGTTTGTGGGATGAGTTGGATTCTCTAGATCTATCGTCATGTTGTAGCTGTGTGTGCACATATGAAGGAAAAGGAAAACGCATTAACTCTTTGGAGGATCAACGACTTGTTCAATTTTTGATGGGATTGAATGACATATACTCAAGCCAGAGGAACTATCTTAATGATCAATCCATTGCCTTCTATTAATAGTGCTTATGCCTTGGTTTTGCAGGATGAAAACTAAAAGGAAGCTTATGTTAATGTTGCTAACACAATCGATGCTTCTTCTTTCATGGTGGCTGATCAAGGAAGAGGCAGTTACAGATCTGGAAACCCACCATTTAAAGGAATTCAAACAACACAAAAGGTTGGGAATACTGGAAATCAAAAGTTTGGGAGAACATTTCCCAAAAACAAACCAAGGAGAGTGAAATATAATCCAAATGTGAGTTGTACCTACTGTGGAAAAACATGACATGTGTATGATGACTGTTTTAGGTTGATTGGGTTCCCAAATGATTTTGAGTTCACTAAGACAAAGAATTCTCAGAACTTGGTCAAAGGAAATGCAGTGGTTATAGGGGAAGAGGCTGAAGCTTTCAGTGGGAATATGAGGATTCAAGGAACATGTGGAACCCTCAGTTCCCTAACAAAGAGAATTGTAACCAGTTTTTGAGCAAAGAACAATATTCGAATCTAGTCAATCAAGTAAGGATGGATGTGAGAAACAATCAGGGAACCTGCTCAGGGACAACAATCAATGCAAATGCAGTTGCCGGTACAATTCTAAAATGCTCAGGGTCATGTTTTACAGTCTATAATTCCAGGACTTGGATTATTGACTCAGGAGCCTCTGAGCACATGTGTTTTGACTCTAAATTCTTTATATCTCTTATTTCTTTATCTCTGCCTTTACATCTCAGTTTACCTAACTCTTTTAAGGTCATTGTAACACACACAGGTAGTGTAAAAATATTGCCTAATCTCACTCTTCACAATGTCCTATATGTTCCAGATTTCAAATATTACTTATTATTAGTTCATAAGTTAGCCAGTCATCTCAATTGCACTATTTTAGTTGCTCCTAGTGCTTGTGTCTTGCAGGACCATTTAATGAGGAAGGAACAAGTTTTTGGTGAAGTAGGTGATGGTCTTTATCTTCTCAAAGCTCCTAGGATGCAATCAGATTCTCTTAAAGAAGTTGTCTCTTTTCAAAAAGGAATAAATTCCAAATATGTCTCTAGTGATTTAGTTTTAATTCCAAAAGGAAATATTTCCAGTAATGTAACTCTTTCTGTTTCTAGCTCTAATCTTAGGTCTGTTTCTGGTCCTGTTTATGCCAATGTTATTCCTAATATAGCTTTATGGCATGTAAGACTGGGGCATTTGCCTTTTTCAGCAATGAAAAATCTTGATTTCATTTCCTTTCCTTCTACTTCTCCTTACATTTGTCATATCTGTCCTAAAGCTAGACAAAACAAATTACATTTTCCTATTAGTAGCATTAAATCTAAAAGGATTTTTGAGTTGATCCATATTGACACATGGGGGCCTTTCAGGACTTCCACTCATGATGGTTACAACTATTTTTTGACCATTGTAGATGATTTTAGCAGGGGTACATGGACTTTTCTCTTAAAGACTAAGAGTAATGCCTTTCCAGTTCTTAAGGATTTTCTAGTCATGGTAGAAAGACAATTTGAATTGAAGGTGCAAAGAATAAGATCTGACAATGCCTTAGAACTAGGAAGGGGAAGTCAACAGACACAATTTTTACATTCTCAAGGAATTCTTCATGAGAGATCTAGTGTTGCCACACCTCAACAAAATGGGGTTGTGGAGAGGAAACACAAACATTTTTTAGAAGTAGCCAGAGGACTATTTTTTCAAGCTAATCTTCATATTCCGTATTGGGGTGAATGCATTTTAATTGCTACTCATTTGATTAACAGGTTACCCTCTAAAGCTATTCTTGGAAAGACACCTTATGAGATTCTATTTGGTACTTCACCTCTTTATTCACATCTTAAAGTTTTTGGTTGTCTTTGCTTTGTCTCTACTTTGTCTCATGGTAGGGATAAATTCCAATCTAGAGCAAGGGAATGCATTTTTCTGGGATATCCTTCCAACCAAAGGGGATACAAGGTGATGGAGCTAGCTAGTAGGAAAATTTTTGTCTCAAGGGATGTCAAATTCCATGAGGATCATTTTCCCTTTTCTATCCATCTTAATCATTCTACCAATAATCCTTTCTTTTCCTCCACTACTCTTGTCTCAGATTCAGAACCCTCTTCTCCCACTAGGATTTCACATCTAAATCCTTTACCTTCTTCACCTGAGTCACCTACATCCTCTTCAGCTCCTCCAGTCACAGTGTCAACCACTCCTATATCAACTGCTTCTCCCACAGATTCTCCACCTCCTAGGAGATCAACCAGATTGAGTCACCAACCTTCTTACCTAAAAGATTTTGTTTGCAACTCCATTTTACTCACTAATGTCACCAACTCTTGTTTTGTTCATTCTCATAGTCCTAATGTGTTTTCTTTTAGTGCTTTGTCTGTGCCAAATCAAAACATCATGCAGTCTTTGTCCTCTATCACAGAGCCTAAGAGTTTTGCTGAAGCTTGCCTACATTCAGGGTGGCAAAAGGCAATGGAAACAGAGTTTGCAGCTCCTCACTTAAATGACACTTGGGAGGTGGTGCAATTGCCACCAGGGAAAAGAACTTTGCCATGTAGATGGGTTTACAAGATCAAGCATAACTCAGATAGGTCGATTGAAAGGCTAAAAGCTAGATTGGTGGTCAAGGGGGACATTCAAAAAGAAGATGTTGATTTTAGTGAAACTTTTTCACCTGTGGTGAAAATCACAACAATCAGATGTTTGCTCACTATTACCATAAAGAAGGGTTGGAGAGTGTCTCAACTTGATGTAAATAATGCATTTTTGCATGGAGAACTACAAGAGGAAGTGTACATGTGATTTCCTACTAGTTTTTCCCCACCTTCTCCTAATCATGTTTGCCTCTTGAAGAAGTCCCTTTTATGGTTTAAAACAAGCTTCACGACAGCGGTATGCACGACTTGCTGGTGCTTTGGCATATAAAGGTTATTCTAGCTCCCTCAATGACTATTCTTTATTTTTTAAGACTACTGGTGACCTTATATCAATCTTAGCTGTGTATGTGGATGACATACTGCTAACTGGGAGTGACACATATGAGATTGCTTCTATCACTGATTTTCTGAACTCTGAGTTTCGGGTTAAGAACTTGGGAGACATCCACTATTTCTTGGGCATCGAAGTCATCAGAGAGAAGTAGGGATTCATTTTATGTCAGCGTAAATTCACTCAGAACCTTTTAGGGGAGTTTGATTCTTCAGGATCTGTGATGTCTTCTCCCCTGGACCCTTATTCTAAACTACAACATGACGATGGGCCATTGTTGGATAATCCTACTATTTACAGAACATTGGTAAGGAAGTTGAATTATCTTACTCATACTCGCCTTGATCTCTCCTTTGCGGTTCTTTGTCTCAGCCAATATATGCAGCGACCTACTGTGTCTCATTTTTTCACTGCCCTGCGTGTGTTGCGTTATCTCAAGTCTGATCCTGGTCAAGGTATTCTCTTGTCTTCTTATCCTTCTTTCGACTTGCTTGCCTTTTGTGACGCCGATTGGGCTTCCTGCAAAGACACACGGAGATCTGTTAGTGGTTTCTTCATCACATTGAGAGGTGCTCCTATTTCTTGGAAATCCAAGAAACAAGTTTCTATTTCACTCTCCTCTGCTGAAGCAGAGTATCGCTCAATGCATCGTGTAACAGCTGAACTCACCTGGTTGGTACGTCTACTTGAGGATCTCTCTGTTCCACCAGACCTCCTTGTTCCCGTTCAATCTGATAGCAAGGCTGCCATTCACATTGCTCGTAATCCAGTGTTTCATGAGCGTACAAAACACGTGGATTTGGATTGCCACTTTGTTCGTCAACAATTTCTCTCTGGCCTTATTTCCCTTTCATTTGTTCCATCGGACGGTCAGCTCGCAGATCTGTTCACCAAGCCTCTCAATGGGGGTTCTCATCAACGCATCTTGGACAAGTTAGGTGTGATTTCCATCTCCTCCAACTTGAGGGGGGATGTTGGAGAGAAGAAGATTTCTTCTTCTTCCACCATTGACACATAAAAGCAGAGAGAGATAAAATGATTGGGACAAGACTTGATGCTTCTAGATCTTGTTGGAAAAAGACTGAAGTTTGACATGGGTTAAAGTGGGCTGTAGAAAGATACTTGGGGCTTAATGCAATTGGGCCTCTCAAATAGCATTCAGCCCAATAGTGACACAACAAATAGAGGAATAAAATATCTTCTAGAATAGATGATCTGTACAGAAATTAGTTACATAGTTTAGGTATTTATTTTGGTAGTCTTTTACATTTTGCAGGACAGTCCTTATTTACTTGTATAAAGCTATGTAATCATTAATGAATACAGGTAGAGAAAATTCCCCAAATCATCTTCATTTTTCAACCTTACATAGTGACCAATTAATATCGAGAAAATCAAGATTACGATATCCTTTCGGTTACCAAACACTACATTTAAGGAAAAAATATTGTTAATTAATCAGTTAGAAGTTATTTTAATTTAATTATTTATTATCACTAATATATTAGTATATTTGTTATTTTCTTTTCTATTTTTTTATTGCTGAATCCGGTAAGTGTTTTATTGTTAAAACTTGAAAATAGTCTTATATATAGAGTATTAATTATGAAATTTTCTTAAAAAATAATTATGTAACTAAATAAACATATACTAATAAATTACTTATAATAACTATAATTTCATCTAATTACTGCTAGCCATCTTATATGACTCTGTTCTTATATAAAATTTAAAACATAATGAATTATAATAAAATTTTAAATTTAAACTCATAAAATTTAAATTGTAAATCAGTTTCACATAAACCCACTCAAATAAGCGTATAAATATAAACACCGCTAAATGCAAGCTTCCAAATTTACAGTGAAGTCACGTGAGTCTGTTCCCTAAAAAGGTAAAAGAACATTATTTATATCATTTGAAAAGGTTTTAACTTTTATATAATGATAATATAAAATAATAATAATAATAATAATAATAATAATAATGAAATAGTTAAATAAGTAATTTTAAATTGTAAACTTATATATGATTTAAATAATTTTTAAATGGCAAAAAAACATGAATTCCACTAGTTTGAATGTGTGGTGGCCACTGGCTAGCTAGTTCTCTTGGTTATCCATTAAAATAGGCAAATCACAATCTACTAGACTTGTTGTCAGTGATTACAGCACAAAATCGAGACACGAGAAGAGGAGATGCGTAAATATTTCAATAAGGTGATGTAAAAGATTATTGCGGAGTTTGGCAATTTGAATAAAAATAAGGTGAAAACGTGACACATCTACAACTTATCAAAGATATCATCCCAAACAAGAGAATTTGACGATAAAATATTACATAAAAAGCTAATAGTTAGTTGAGCATTCTCCGATTACTAATATTATACTAAGACAAATTAACATGTAAAAGGGATGGATGGATTGTTTACAATTTTGTCCATTAATTACTTATGAATTTGACTAAACAAATCAAATGTATTTTCAACTTTTTAAGAGTCCTCCTCTTAATGAATGACTAAAAGAAAAGATTTTGACTAGATTATTATCATGAATCACGAAAACAAACCTAAATATCATAAAAGATATATTATTTTCGTTCACTTTTAATTGTCATAATATTTTTTTAGAGTCAAACGATAATCACTTTGACTAACATTTTGTGATGTATTTTTCATCATATTGATATGCAAAAAAATGAAGTTTATAGTTCTTTTCGTATAGTTTTTAAATATTAATTTTTTCGTATAAACTATTGAATTTATGTAATCTAATTTAATTTTGAAAATTAGTCAAATTGACTTTTGAAAAACCTAACATGACAATTAAAAGTAGATAGAGAGAATAGTATTTTGTAACGAATTTGAAATAATAAATTTTAATTGGGTAGAAACAATCAATTAATGAAACACATAAAATGCTTATATTATTTCTCCCCCTTTAAAAAATCATTTCCTATCATACTTGATTGACTAATCATATCTTACCCAATTTAGTATAGTGGTGAGACTGTTATAGCCTTAACAAATTGTGTATAATTTAAATTTAGTCGGGCTCAAACTCCGAACACTTCCAAAAGGATTTTATTGTGCATAATTTAAATTTAATCGGGCTTCAACATGGACTCTGAACTATATCTTAATTACTTTTATTCCCAAAAAGGTTTGCCTTTTTAACCTAGTAGACAAAGAGCAAAAGGGTATAAACAGCTCATCTTCTTTTTTCTTAATCATTCTAAACAACTCTGGAATCTCAATTTCAATCTATTTTCTATTGCCCCCAAATTGAATCTCTTTTTCTTACTTTCCAGATTTTCTTATATTGACAACTTTTTTTTGTTTTTTCAAATAAAATCACAAAATATAGACATGGGTATGAAGCTTGATGAAGAATATGGAGCAGATAGATTATTGCAAATCGAAACAGACGATGAAGAGAATGAGGCACATGATACGGTTAATGAAGACGACGATACTGGATCTGAAATCTCTAATCACTCTGTTCATGCCCCTTTTCATAGCCAACTTGATTCTCCTACTTGGCCTCAAAGTTATAGGTATGATTTTTTTTCTTTTATTAGGCTGCTAATTTTTTTCATGCATAGAAAATAAATGAATAGTAATATCGTATGGTTTAGTGGTTAATGAAGTGAGAGAAAATGTTAACTCGGATGTTTTCATGTGTTTAAGTATTGTTATAGTTATCGGGGTGACCTAGTGGGTAATGAAGTGGACTGAGAAATGCATGCAAGCTGGCCGGACACTGCCACTTTTTATCCCAAAAAATAGTTATCCCTCTTGTGGTGATTTTGAAAGAATAGTCGAGATGCACGAAAGTTGGTTCAAAGTTCAAACAGTAAGGTTATTAAAAAAAGAATAAATGAATAGTAATATCGCTTGGCCTAGTGGTTAATAAAGTGGGAGAGAATGTATGATTCGTGGTAATAATACTTTCATGTGTTTAAGTATGAGTATGGTTTAGTGGTTAATGAAGTGGGTTGAGAACCGTGAGATCTCATGTTCAAATTCAGGTAGAGACAAAAAATTTAGGTGATTTAGTGGAAGTGCATGCAAGCTGGCCTTATCACTGTCACATTTTATCCCAAAAGATAGGTATGCCTCTCGTGGTGATTTTGAAAGAACAGTTGAGATGCACATAAGTTGGTTTAAGCAATAAGATTATTAAGAAAAAGCAAAATGTATAACTAAGAAGATGTTCAGTGTGAGTATTTAAATTTGTGTTGTTATTATGTATAGATTCTCCATACTGGCTACATCTTATTAATGTTAGTTGGGATTTGGTTCCAGGGATATTATTATTGTTGTTGTTATTATTATTATTATTACTAGTGTTGTCAAAGGCGCGCTTAAGCCCTGAAGCAATGCACATAACATGTTGAGCGCTCTGCCTTGCTTTATGGGCGCTTCGGTATTGTCATCAAGGCTCTAAAGCTTCTTTTCCTTGCCAATGAGTGCAATCCTTAAACCGTGGCACTAAACAATTGATATTTTGTTTTTGTCATAATTTTTTCAAAGGAAGCTGCTAACTTATGGTATCCCCTGATCCAAGGGTGTGTTATAATCTTGTATCATATAAACTTCTTCAGGATAGTGTGTCTGCAGACCTTACCCCTACCTAGGAAGGTAGAGAGGCTATTTCTGATAGACCCTCAGCTCAAGGAAATACTACCATCATGATCAAATATAACTGCATTTTGTTACTTCTTGTGAATTGACTTGAAATTTGTACAATTTTTCATCCAAATGAAGAGTACTGAATCTTTTATTGAATATATAGGAGGTCAATGGACGTGTTTACAGGGGTGACCCCTCCATCATTGAGTTTTTTAAAGGGAAGCTCCATGTTGAGTTCAGCATACATGAGGTCTCAGACTCTGACACCTGAATATTCCCTCAGTAAACCTTTCATTTCTTCTCCAAGCCTTGACAGGGAAGAAATTCCAACTTCAAATCCTTCAAAGCTATCGATTGTTTCTTCCGCAATATTTTCAGCACCAGAATTGCCACCATCACAGCAATGTTCATATACCCAATCAGTTCTTAATGGTAAGACACGGATGTTATCTTGTTGTTTGTATAGTGATGGCTTATTGTTCTACTGCTAGGGTAGCCTAACTTTGGTCCTCCAGTTTTGTCATCGTAACATTTATGTCTAAAGACTGTCCATTTTCTGTTGCACTTTTTGACCATGTGCACTATTTGAAAATCATGCTAGAACGTCTTTGATCGCATACAGAAAAAGGTTTAGACTTTAGACATGTATTTATATAACCTGGAGCTATATTGTTCATGTACTGTTGTTCTATAGGTACTTATTTCTGAAATTACATCTATGTTTCTCCTGAAAGTTCAGTATTTGGTTAAAATATCAGTAGATTGGTACCCGGCTAATGTTCTGCTTGTTTTTCCTTGTCATATCTGTTTCGAGTACTTAAACCTCTCATCTCTATTCTCCTGTTTGTTTGTTTTAACGTGAATTGATTTTTCAATGCAGCAATAAATGCTCTGTGTGGAATAGGGATCCTTTCGATTCCCTATGCACTCAAAGAAGGGGGATGGTGTAGCCTTTTCCTTCTGTTTCTTTTTGGAATCATTACTTATTATACTGGAACTCTTTTGAAAAAATGTTTAGAAAGTTCACCTGGTAGAAACCTATCCAGATATCGGACAAGCTGCCTTTGGATTGTCTGGTCGAATATTCATAGCTGTGAGTATGACAAATTATTGACGACATATATACTAATGTTTTTTCAATTTGTAGAACAAGATTTTCGTTTGGTTGCTAACGTTGGATTTTCATTAAATGCAGATAGCCTTGTACGCGGAACTATATGTAAGTGTCTAATTCTCACTCTCTGCTTCATACTGCTGTATGTAGCCCTTAACTTGGAACTACTTTTTCCTCTTTACAGTCCTCTTGCATAGAGTATTTGATTATGATGAGTGATAACCTCGGCGCCCTATTCCCGAATAGTCACATGGAGTTTGCTGGACTTCATCTGAATTCTTATCAAATATGTGCTATTATTTCTACCCTTGTCATACTTCCAACCGTTTGGCTTAGAAATCTCAGCTTGCTGTCTATCGTTTCAGGTATTGGATACTTACCTCAAAATGTCTTGAATTAGTTCATAGTTGTTCTATTTGTGCTAATGTGTGTTGAATTGTGATTCTCTTCGCTCAGCCGGTGGAGTGATTGCACTGATTGTCGTGGTGATCTGCTTGCTATGGGTCGGGGTGGTTGATGTTGGATTTCACCCAAGTGGAACAGCTATTAACATTGCAAAGTTACCTGTCACGATTGGTCTTTATAGTTTCTGCTATGGAAGCCATTCAGTTTTCCCAAATATATACTCATCAATGAAAGAACCTTCAAGATTCCCTTCTGTTCTTCTTATAAGGTAAATTAAATATATTAGGCATTTACGTATACAATGATGTGATCAATCAAAATGTACATCTGGAAGTTGAAGGTTTAAGATTTAACTTGTATTGGTTCATACTGATGCAGCTTCAGCACTGCCTTCTTTTCGTACCTCGGAGTAGCAATTTGTGGCTTTTTAATGTTTGGTGAAAACACCAATGCACAGTTCACTTTGAATTTGCCAACAAAACTTGTTACTTCAAAAGTTGCAGCTTGGACGGTGGTAAGAATAATATTAGCTGCTTTAGCCTATGCTTTTCTCATAAAAGACTGAATTTGTTTCCCCTGTTTTACATTGGATGATTATTGAAAATCTAAATATAAATAATGTTTTGTTTTTTGCAGGTCATAGCCCCTCTCACAAAATACGCGATAACACTTACACCAGTAGCTTTTGGCATAGAAGAATTCTTACCTTCGCCTCAGCTTAGAACTTATGCTGTATCCTTACTCATCAGAACACTTTTGGTGTTTTCAACTCTGGTCATTGCATTGGCAGTTCCATATTTTGGTACGTATTTTTGTATAACATTTGCGTTGTACTGATATACACGAGTACAAAAGGAGGAAACCGTTACAAATTAGTAATCAGTTTACAAACTAAGATATTTCTTTATGAAACTTAACTGCAGGTTCTGTAATGTCATTGATTGGATCTTCACTAGTAATGCTTGTGGTAAGTTTAGCAAAATTGTTTCATTTTACTCTTATTGTGAAAAGTTAATTAGCTTAAGGTACATAACATGATTTTTTTTCTTTTGCTTGTTTGTTTCAGTCTTTAATCCTTCCTTGTGTATGCTACATCCAACTACGCAAGGATCAAATCACGCGATTTCAGGTTCTCCATTTTTTAGTTGAAAAAAAATATATATTCACCCCCTAATTATACTAAAAATAATTTTATTTCCCTCTTGTATTATTCAGCTTGCAGCTTGCAGTTCCATTATAGTGGTGGGACTGATTTCAGCTGTAGTTGGCACATATTCTGCACTCACAAACATGGTCTAGTTTGAAGATGGAAGGTTCAGTCTCGTTATTGATAGAGTGAATAGATCTCTCTTCTGATTCAAAATCGTAGTTCCGGGAGTTGGGTTCTTGTACACTATGCATGTCAAAAGGAAACAGAAAAAAACCAGAGTACCACCAATTTTGTAGAATTGCTTGAGTGATTATGAAATCGAAGTTGTAATTAGCAAGAAATTAGATCTTGATTCATTTTTTTAACTCTTAATGTTGGTTTTTTAAAACCTTTTCTATTGTAACAGTAGTTAATTACATTGTTACCTCATGATTTAGCAATTAATTAGACCAGCAATTTGTTATCACTCTGGGGATTTATCTATATCTATTTGTATCTAGTGTTTCTGATATACTGATGGTATAATCACTAATTTGGTCGAACTTATGGGTAAACAAAGTGAATTTTGATAGGTAATTGGACTCCTTACGTATGTGTAACTGGTATTTCTAGAAATAACGATACGTATATTTATACAATAGACGAGTAGATATAGGATTTCTAAAATATGGATGCACTATTTGAGTAAATAACTCAATATTCAATCAAGTTTGTCATTCAACTCTTTTGGAGTATGAGAGCCAAGGCATAATATTAAATCAAATTTAGGAAATAGGTACAAAAACACAATTTGACAAAATATCATTAGTTAACATGTACTCATAATTTCGGCCTAAATCCGCCCCTGATGTGATTGCATTGTTTTAGTTTTTTTCTTTTTCAAATTTGCCTGAATGTAAACAGTGTAATTGTTGGGGAACACCAACTTCTGCTTATGGCAAGGTCTATGAGGTTGTTCGGATCGAAGTCATGATCGAATATTGTATGGTAGACTTAGTTAAGAAATAAAGTTATGTTTTTACTATTAGCTAAGACTTTTGGCATATAATGGTAAATGCTCGATCCTACCAGTAATTTTATGTAATTTAGCAACTTTACTTCTTTCTCTTTTTAGATTTTGTCCTTCCGAGTGAATGTCGGGTAAAGTTGGATCAATAATTTTAAGTTTATAACCACAACTCTTTGTGTTTACTAGGTTTTGGATAGTTTACTCATATACATAAACAAGTGAAATTCATAATAATTATAGGATTCAAATCAAAATTACTGAGTTCTGTTGAATCCGTACGATGTAGGCAGAATGTTGGTGTAGTTTGAATAGTCACCATCAGTCAACCAGTTTGGATTAACATGAAGGGATGTAGAATGAAGCAAGGCATGTCCATTGCTTGCCATAAAAATAGCTTAACACACAAACTTTCCAGGTGTTGTTGTGTCCAGTTAGCTACTTAGAATTGTGAGATACCAAAAGGATGAAAACCCCTTTCTCACCAATTTTAGCTTCTTCACTTCAATTCAGTAGACGGGATATCTAGAGATAGTTTTTTCACCTTTACTTAGAAGTTTTGATTTTGAGTTCTGGATATGAAAAAAAAAATTGTTATAAGAAGCACTTTACATGGACATTACGTGGCGCGTACGAATCCAAATTAATTGAGACTCCAATACATATATATCGATTACGAATAGAAAAAAATATCTTATTGAACATTTGCTAAATTATCAAATGAACAAGTATGTTGAAAGTCAAAAAAAGATTACAAGCTCATGATTTAACTTGATAAAAAAGCATATGTAACTATCATTAGACCTATCAATTGATAAGTATTAAGATCTGATAAGAGGGTGAGTGGTGTGTACAAATGTAAACACTTTACACAATATTATATTATTAATAATAAAAATTGTGAATATTATTATTATTTTATTATTTAAAAATATAAATAAATACTATAATCAAGTTACGTTACTGAATACGATCATTTAACAACTTCTTGGATGAAAACGCTAACGAGAAACTTTTACAAGGTTTTTTCTTTAAACAATTGACACGTTTGCATGATTTGCAGTGTAATTTTTTAATGTGTATATTGTATTCCGTATTTATCTTCTTTTAATTCTATTTGATGTTTTTTTTTGTTCATAACATAGATAGACATATAGTTTATATGTGAACGGATAATTGAACACTCCAAAAAATGCATATTTGAACACCTCAATTCATCTTTATTGTATTGTCAGTTAAAATCAAATTAAAAATATTTATTCATGTATTATACTTTCTTTAGTCAGATATCCATTAAGGAATATTTGGTATAGTGAGTCAAAAGAATATCTTTAACAAAACCTTTACTGGTCAAATTACATTGAATATATTGTTGTTGCTCTGGTATAGCGGACCCTCTTGAATTTCTTCTTTAAGACAAATAGATATAAATAAATATCTTTCACAAAGAGGAAACTAAAACAATGCAATGTAATAATAATAAAAATAAGGCATAATATAAAGTTAAACACTTAAATTTGACCTCAACTGATAATTAAACATTTCAATTTTGCGTATTTACATCTAGACATCTTAACTCTTCTCTATTGTGTCGGTTGAACACTCCAACTAACAAAATAATCATCTTGATAGCTCCAAAATTTATGTGGTATGACACAATGGCGATATATCAGACGAGTTGGAGTATTTAGTTGTCTATTGATGATTCTAGTTGTAAATGTGCACTATTAAAGTTGGAATGATTACTTTTCAGCTAAGGCTAAATTTGAGTATTTGTTTATATATTATGCCAAGAAATATAGAAGTTAAATTTGAATATTGAGGAAAGTTTTAGAACCTCAGTAAAATAGAAAAATTAAAACATAAAGAACTAGATTGTCTTTGACAACACTCTAAAGTTGTTTTCCAACTATAGTAGTTAGTCAATTTTATGTACAAAAAATTTGAACTTCTTCCTCATTGCTCTTCTTTAAACTATACTACTATTTTCATCACCTAACCAACCTAGCTAGCATCCCTATATATACATCAACTTTACTAGCTAGTTTTCATCCAACTACATTAATAGAAAATTTAATTCAAACAATTAAGAAGACATCAAATTAAATTGATGAGCTTCTACTACAAATCCCCCATTAGCTCCCATGACAATGTTCATTATTGTTTTTCTTGCATTATGTCTCATCTCTCAGCCTACACAAGCAATCACTAGACACTATGAGTTCAATGTATGCACCATGATATCCAAAATATTTTAGCAAATATGTTTATTTAGTATGCTCTGCACTAATTTGCTATTAGTTGTCACATTTTTCTTTTAATTACTGTTTTGTTTTGCTTGAGCCGAGGATCTTTCAAAAACAACCTCGCTACCTCGGAGAGGTAGTGGTAAGGTCTGTGTGCACTCTACCCTCTCCAAACCCCACTTCGTGAAACTGCACTGAGTTTGTTGTTGTTGTAGTTGTAGTTTAATTTAATTTCTTACAAATGCTAACATTTTTTTTTCAATTTTTTGAATATTTATTTATGTAGATTACAATGCAAAATGTGACAAGATTGTGTCATACAAAGAGCATAGTAACAGTCAATGGAAAATTCCCAGGGCCTCCAATTGTGACAAGGGAGGGTGATCATCTACTTATAAAAGTCACCAATCATGTTCCTAACAATATTACCCTTCATTGGTATAATTCTTTGGACCATATTACATTAAATAGGCTATTTTATGCCCTTTTTTGGGTTACCATTCATATTTTGTCAAACATTTTTAAAATTTGTGTAAATATAGCCCTTGGGACACACAAAATAGTGACCTGACGTTTTCTCATAAGATCTGCTATTTGATCAAAAAGAATCTTTAAACCATGATCTAAAAGGTCCATAAAGTTAAAAGATAGTGAATAAAAAGAAGACCATTTACTAAACAGCTGTCTCATAAAGAGACAATTTCATAATCCATTTACTTGCATCCTTTCTATATGATTTTTAACTTAAATATATTAACACTTGTACGATATTAGTGTATTTTAACATATTGTAACAGGTTAACTCCCTTATTTTCCATATAACTAATCACACTTGTTATCAACAATTACCTTTAGTTATTAGGTAATCAGACACGCGTTATTAATATATAGAAGTTCAACTCTTTTTTAAGTGATCCTTTTTTTTCCTCTTAACACGCATGGAGTTAGACAACTACGAAATGGATGGGCAGATGGACCAGCTTACATAACACAATGTCCCATTCAAAGTGGCCAAACTTATGTATACAATTACACAATTATTGGCCAAAGAGGGACTTTATGGTGGCATGCACATATTTCATGGCTAAGATCTACTCTTTATGGTCCTCTAATTATTCTTCCTAAGAAAAATGTATCCTACCCTTTTGTTAAACCATACAAAGAAGTCCCTATCATCTTTGGTATATACTCAATCTATACATAAAATCAACATTTATAATTATTATGATTATGTTAATTATTGTGAAATTTTGTTGATGTTTAATTAGGAGAATGGTTTAATACTGATCCTGAGGATATTATTAGCCAAGCTTTACAAAGTGGTGGAGGCCCCAATGTCTCTGATGCCTACACCATCAATGGTCTTCCAGGGATCTTGTACAATTGCTCTACAAAACATAAATAATTTTTACATTATCAAATCATTTTTATCAGTTGTAGCAGATAACATATTTTATTTTCAAGACTATAATCTCACATTTTTAGGGGTTTTCTTGTAAATATCCTCTGTTTTTCACCCCACTCACCCAGAAGGATCAATAGAGTTTCCACTTATCCTTCAGCATGACTCGAATCCTCAATCTACTGGTTGATGTTGGTGGAGGTGCTCAACCACTTGAGTAAACCTCACTTGACTGTAAATATCCTTTGAATGACCAGATGGTTGATAGTGTAATTATTTTTTATACACTAGCGGTGTAAATATAACTTAAACTGTTAGTGCAAGGAACTTTTTACACCATCATGTCATTTTAACTGTTAATTGTAATAGGCCATGTATCTTATTTTCTAGATTATATTATATTATCAGTTGTAGCAGATGGCTCATTTTCTAGATTACTAATCTCACATTTTAATGCGCTTTCTTGTAAATATCCTCTTTTTTCCACCCACCCTAGTTGGATCAATAGTGTTGCCACTTTTTCCACCCCACCCTAGTTGGATCAATAGTGTTCTCACTTACACTCCAGCATGACTCAACCCAAAATCTACCGGTTGATGGTGGAGGTGCTCAACCACTTAAGCAAACCTCACTTATATGTAGATATCCTTTGAATGACCTGATATTGTAAAAAAAATTATATATATAACTTAAACCGTTAGCATAAGGAACTTCTTACACCATCATGTCATTTTTACTTGTTATAATAGGTACTGTATCGTATTTTCAAGATTATATTCTATAACACTAACTTGTGCTCTATAAATGTTTTTTTCAACAGATACATTCAAGCTAAAGGTCAAGCCAGGAAAAACATACCTTCTAAGAATGATCAATGCTGCACTCAATGATGAACTTTTCTTCAGCATAGCAAATCATACACTCACAGTAGTTGAAGCTGATGCATTATATGTCAAACCATTTGACACTAAAACAGTACTTATAACACCAGGACAAACAACAAATGTACTATTGAAAACCAAATCAAAATACCCAAATGCCACTTTTCTCATGTTTGCTAGACCTTATGTCACTGGCCAAGGCACATTTGACAACTCTACTGTTGCTGGAATACTCGAATACGAATCACCAACACCTCATTCGACTAAATCAAACTTGTCAAGGTCCTAACGGGACCAAATTCGCAGCGTCGATTAATAATGTGTCATTTGTACAACTTACAAATGCTCTGCTTCAATCTCATATTTTTGGACAATCTAAGGGTGTTTATAGCCCTAATTTTCTTGTTAATCCTTTGAATTAGTTCAATTATACAGGGAATCCTCCAAATAACACTATGGTTAATAATGGTACTAAAGTTTTGGTACTTCCTTTTAATACAAGTGTTGAGTTAATTATGCAAGATACAAGTATTCTTGGTGTTGAAAGTCATCCACTTCATCTTCATGGCTTCAATATCTTTGTTGTTGGTCAAGGTTTTGGTAATTTTGACTCGAATAAGGATCCTGCTAAATTCAATCTTGTTGATCCTGTTGAGAGGAACACTATAGGTGTGCCATCTGGCAGATGGGTTGCTATTCGATTTTTAGCAGATAATCTAGGTTAGTTGACTAAAACACTTTTTGTTCCATTTTACATGACATTATTACTTTTTTAGCTTGTTTAACAAAAATAATATCTTTCTATGTTTGAAAATTAAATAAGAAAAAAAAACTAAAATATGTTGTCGAACTATCAAAAATGGCTCAGTCATGCCATTTGTTAACACTTGAGCGTATTTGTGCACTTGCCATGACCAAATGTGCACATTTATGTCACTCTTCACTAATGGCTCAAACAACCGATTTCAAAAAAAAAAAAAGGAAAAGGCTCAAATATGTCATTGAACTTTCAGAAAAGGCTCATTTATGCCATCCGTTAAAAGTTTGGCTTATCTATGCCATTACCGTTTAAGAAAAGGCTCATTCATGCCATTATTTTTTAACGGTGGTTTGGCAAAACCATTTTTTACACGTGGCCAATTATAATTCGGCCACGTTATTATTTTTTTCAGGATTTTGATTTTTTATTATAAAAAAATAATGACGTGGCCGAATTATAATTAGCCACGTGTAAAAAATTTGTTCAGAATTTTTGATTTTTTATTATAAAAATAATAATGACGTGGCCGAATTATAATTGGCCACGTGTAAAAAATGGTTTTGCCAAACCACCGTTAAAAAATAATGGCATGAATGAGCCTTTTCGTAAACGGTAATGGCATAGATGAGTCAAACTTTTAACGGATGACATAAATGAGCCTTTTCTGAAAGTTCAATGGCATATTTGAGCCTTTTCCCAAAAAAAAAAAAAAGAATCTACGCATGTCATCCATTTAAATGATTCACGTCTCCTAATTTGTTCCACTTATTTTAACTCATCCCAATTAAATTTGACCCGCCTTAATGTTATAACCCGACCCATCCACTTCACTTTTAACCCATCCATTCTCTTAATTGATCAGTAAACATCTCGTTTTACTTTTAATGACATGATTCTATATTTATACAAATGTCGTGACACGTTAAAGATCATAACTTACAAAAGTTTTTCTTTCTTCATTAAACATCATTTGCAGTCAAATAGTGTCACATAAAATACAACATAGGGAATATGAGTCATTAAAACTTCAGGAATTTGTAATTTGAGGGAAATTTAAAAGGGATTAATATATTTAATGAATGTTTTGAAATTAAAGGTGTTTGGTTCATGCATTGTCACTTAGAAGTGCATACAAGTTGGGGATTGAAGATGGCATGGCTTGTTTTAGATGGAAAACTTCCCAATCAAAAACTCATTCCTCCGCCATATGATCTTCCTCGGTGTTGATTTCTTGATATTTTCAAACTTTTTTGCACTTTTAATTATTTATTTCTTGTCATCTTTTTTTTTTGTTCATTTATGTATTTTGGGTGTGTGTTTGTTTTATTTAACATTTATTTTTGTTTGCAACTGACTGGCCTTTTCATGTCATGGTCTAACAAGAGAGGGAAGAATTGACTGCCTTTTGTAATTTAAGGACTGATATATTATATGCAAGTGAGAATAAATGGTTTTTTTTTTTGTCCCTTTAATACTTTCTCCGTCTCAATTTATGTGGTATTATTGACTTGACATAAAACAAAATTAGAAAAAGAAAGATTATTGAAATTTGTGATCTAGAACAAATCGTGAACATTGTTTCTAATTTAAAAAATGTGACATTCTTTTTTAGGACAGACTAAAAAGAAAAATGTGTCACATGAACTGAGACCGACATAAAAAGTGACACTTTAGTAACCATATGTTATTATTAATTAATATATATAAATATGGAAAGGGCCGGCAAAAATGACCTGAAATATTGAAAATATTGTAAACATGTCTTTTGTTTTGCCACGAAAATTTTATCGTTAGCCAAATGATAGATATGCAAACAAAAAAAAAGATATTTGTTATTTGCTAATGATAATATTGTTTCGACTTTCGAAGATTATGAAAATGGCAGCAAAATTGGTTGGTTGGTCGTAGTAGAGTACATGACATGATTTTTGGTGGGAGAAAAGTGTGGGATCAGTTAGACTCAATTCGAAGCATATAATAAAATAAGTAAAGTTCAATAAATATTATTAATCCAATATTTATGTCTTTAAATTGTAGATTTGATCCAAAGCTTACCAATTTAATAGAATATAAATTATATAATTAGACACAAGATGGTCTCATTATTTCCTTTGATTTTAGGTGTTTATTTTAGTTAACCGAATATGAAGTTTATGGAATTAAGAGAAATTATTGAATTTCATGGTCTTTATAAACTAAAATGTACCAATATATTAAAGTATTTTTTGAATTTTGTGATGTAACATATGTCGTTATTATTAGAGTTAATGATAAATAAATAAATAATTTGAACTATCATTATTTTACGAGTTTCAGCAATCAATTGTTCTCTTTTCCAAATTAAATTGTCCTTATCTATTTTTTTTCCTATGAACTATCATTATTTATATATTAAAATACATCTCGAAGTCGATTAAGTCAATTATGAGTTGTTTCTTTTTTCAACCTGAACTATCATTATCTATTCAACTAGATGTGTTTTTATATGTTTTTAATACATAGATAGTGATCGTTCGATTAGGAGAAAGAAACAACTGATAAATTAATATGAAACTGACAAAATAGTGATGATTTAAATGTGTTTTTGACCATTAACTCTTATTACTCACCAGACATCTTTCAATCAAATTAAATAAAATAAGATACATAAAATTGAAATATATTAAAAATATAGTTTATGAAACTTTGGTTTGAAGAAATTATATTTTAAAAAATTATGGAATTAGTTGGTAGTAATAAAATACGTCACAAATTCGCATTGTTTTAGGTGGACAAAAGTGTTAAAAAGTTAAGACCAACCGGACATTTTCTGATATATAATAAAAGAAACTTCATGAACCCAAAAACCAAACAAGCCCTTGTATTCCTTTAGATCCAAACCCCACCGTTAATTCTCGCCGGCGGTGATCCTTCCGACGTCGGGAAATGAAACGTGGCAGCGGATTCTCGTTCCACGTCACCGTCGTCATAGCCGCCATTGCATTCATATACTTCTCAACGGTGTTCGTCTTCATTGATCAGTGGTTTGGGCTTTGGTCGTCCCCTGGAATGCTTAACGCCGTCTTCTTCACCGTCGTTGCTGTTATGTGCATTTCCAATTATGCCCTTGCCATCTACACCGATCCGGGTCAGGTTCCTAGCTCATTTGTACCCGACGTTGAAGACCCTGATAATATTGTTCATGAGATCAAACGCAAGGTTTTTGCATTTCTTTCATTTTTTTATTTTTTTATTTTGAATTATTAGCTTGTGTTTTCCATTTCTGCCATTTTTAGCTTTATTTCTATATATATAAGTGTGTATATATTACTTCAATTTGTATTTCTGTTCTGTGGAAATTATTTTCCATTTTTTTTAGATTAGGGAAAACAAGTAGGATAAATATGGTACTAATATAGCGTATAAGATTTTGTTTAGTGATAATTTCATGTATTAAAGAAAATCTTTTTAGTGTTGTAGATCATATTTAGTGATTTCTGGAGACGAAAATGACTATAGGATGATAATTTACATACCAGAGTCCTGACTACTGCGGTACTGCCTGAATAGAGCCTTATTTTGAATTTAGTGACTACCTCTTCTTGAAATTGGAAAACGTTTTCCTCCATACGAAGCACGCCCTTAAAGGAAACATTTTTAACTGTTGCGAGCTAAGGAAACACCACATCAATGGAGTTATGACATGTAAGAACCTAATTACTTCTTCATTCAGTAATTGGAAAACATGGGGAAACATAAGCATGTTGTCGAAAAATCTTGCTGAACATGTGCTTTCCTGTAGCAAATGCTAAGTGAAGGAAAGACGTGGCTTTGGTGTACTAGTTTGTCTCTTTACTGTGCTTGTTGCTAAATTTTAATGTTGTGGAGAGAAAATCCCCAAGTATTAGGAGATTCATTATTGAGTCAGGAATGGATACTTAACTTGAAAAGATACGGAGTTAGAGGTAATTACAAGAAGCAGCATACTCTAGAAGTGTGTCAAAAGTCAAAACATGCCTACTGTATATGAAAATTCAATATTAGTATTATCTATGAATCTGAAGAAAGGATGCTTCTGCTCTGCTAAACATCCCTTACTTTTGGTGGTCCTCTCAATACTTTTCAGTCCATTAATTGGTGCTTTTCCCATCTTTCTTAAATCATGGAACTGAATTCCTTTTTTCGGATGACATTTGAATGAAAAATGTGGCTGGTCCAAAAATCACATGCACGTCCTTTCTTGATGCTTCAGCTAGCAGTTGTACCATCTATAGAGTACTGCTTTAGCTCTATGTTAGGATTGTGAAATTTCCAGTAAATGTTATTTCTCATTGCATGATTGCTTCTTTAATGTGTTAATTTCACCTATCGTGTTGTTAATCCGCAGAACCAAAAAGTTACTTTTCTTATGACTTTAAACTTCTCTTTTCTTTAGAAGTTAAGGTATTATTCTGGAGCTTACAATGTCCAAGCATGAACATATAAAGTTAAAACCTCCCAATCTATTTTTGGAGGAATTCTGTAACGTCTAAGATAGATTCTGCCTTATTAGAAGTTCTTGTTACACCAAATGGCAAGCAGAACTATACAGTTTCATTTTATCTTCTGAATTGAGTTAGTTTTGGCTTCAAAACATCTCATATTTCTCTCCTTCCAAACTGTCCACCGTATACAGTAGCAACGGGATTCTAGATTTTGCACATGCTTTGTTTGAGAATAGCTAGAAAGTAGTTGATTCTGCACATGTGGCTGTGAGTACTTAAAGTTTAAACTAACACTGATATTTTGTATTCTAATAATTAATCATGTTTTAATCATGAATAGAAGAAAAGTAGTTTATTGATGCTCTAAATATAACAGTTTTGATGACTATTCTCAATGAAGTTTAAGGACCTGAATCCTGATAGTTCATCAACATTTCTTACATCTAGTAATCTCATATATTTTACAGAATCCCTACAATAATGTTATCAGAATATAAACGTATATGCATAACCAATATTTTTTTTGAGCAATATTTAGTATTGCTAATTACATATTATTATTTTATTGACCAGATAACATGAAACTAAATTACATATTCGATTAACTGAAATTGATATTCTGCTTGAATTTCATTTTTGAAACAAAAAGTTGCAATGAAGCTCGCATTAATGGCTGTAAAGTAGTAATACTCTTTACTTGATAGTATCAAGTTTGTGTTCGAACTTGGTGGATGTAATTTTGTTCTATGAATTATTCTACAGGGTGGGGATTTGAGATACTGCCAAAAGTGTTCCCTTTATAAGCCTCCACGTGCTCATCATTGTCGTATATGTAACAGATGTATACTACGAATGGTATGCCTAGTCTATATTTCATTTTTTGTTTTATCTTGATGTACTGTAGATTAAATTAAAAGTGTTTCATTTTGGATATAAGGATCATCATTGCGTGTGGATGAATAATTGTGTGGGCCATGCGAACTACAAGATCTTCTTCATCTTTGTTATGTATGCTGTTGTTGCTTGCATATATTCCCTGGTAAGTTTGCCTTTTGGCACTCTTTGTACTGTATAATATCTTTGGATGCTCATTCTCAAAAAAAAAAAATCTTCGGATGCTATGACTGTCTTTTCTTTCTCAAGTATGCTCCATCTTCTTATTGCTGAGATCTATTAATTCAATTCTTGTTATTATGTATATATATGTCTGATCAAGCATAAATTGAAATTTGTTTTCTACCCTCAACCTTTAACAAGTTTTATTTTCATATATTCAGGTTTTGCTTGCTGGTAGCATAACCATAGACTCTCCAAAGGATGACCAGCAAAGTGAAGGCTCTTACAGAGTTGTATATGTAATTTCCCATGAATATTTTTTGTTCTTTACTAACTTTCATTTGTCAATTTGCTCAAGATTTATTCCTGTTGATAGATTATCTCAGGGCTTATACTAGTCCCTCTAAGTTTGGCACTGGGCTTTTTCCTGTGTTGGCATTTTTACCTGATTATGCAAAACAAAACAACAATTGAGGTTTGTTAACTGTAATATCGTATTTTTTCAATTCTTTTCGTGACATATAATGTGTACAAGCACTAAGAAGGTTATTCATTCTCTCCAGTACCAAGAAGGTGTGAGAGCGATGTGTGTTGCTGAAAAGGGAGGTTATGTCTATTCACATCCATATGATCTTGGTGCATACGAGAATTTGATAGCAGTAAGACATTATTCCTCTTGCTTACTCCTCCCAGTGTTTCTTCTCCTTGCTTTAACGATAACCTTCAGCTTTCTCTTTTTTTTTAAAAATCATTGTTATTTTTCTTTTACTGTATGTAACTGTCTTGTTTAACTATAGGATATCTGTTGAGACGCATATGCTTTATCACACTTGTTACCTGTTTATATCAACGTTTGAATTAGTTTTCCTTTGCAATGCAGGTTCTAGGTCCAAATGTCCTTTGCTGGCTGTTGCCCTCCACAAAACATATAGACTCTGGCCTTCGGTTTCGGACATCATTTGATAACGTACCGAGGACGCCTGTATCAAAATGAAATGTTTCTTCTTACAGCAGAGATGTAAAGTGTTTTATCACCAAAGCAGTTTGGTGCAGCTGTGTAAGTGTAGCTTTTACCTTGTAAAGTAGTAGCTCCACTCTTCGTGTAAAGGAGCTAACAAGAACCCTGTTTCAGACTGCCAAACGATACAACACGGAGGCAGTCATCAACTTTTTTGTATTCTAACAGTTGTAAGAGATGTTCAGTCCTCCATCGGCGGTCGCACTGTAGTCGAAGGTAACTAGAGAATTGAAGCAGTTGGACATAGGATACTAGCGTTGTTCATAGCTGTGGGTTATTTACGTGATGTACAAAAAGTTCCCTTTCCAAGCTAACTTAGAGCATTCTGCTGTAGCTCAAATGGTTGTAAATTGTAATACATGCAAATTTCAACTACATAATGAGTTAATGTTACCTGTAATGTTTAATTTTTTACAAGTTTTGTCAGACAGACACAATTTCTTATTATCTTTATTCTACCTTAACTTGTTAAATTCTTGAATGGTACACTTATTCACAAGTTCTACTAACGGATTAATGCATGCATTAGAACTCATTGCATTACTAACGCATAGAAATAGATGGTATTAGTAATACACTCTTCAATACACAATAGAGTGTATTACTAATACAAGCATTAGTTATGCATAGTTAGAAAGGTGTACCAAACAAGGTACTAATAATACATCAAGCTAATGCAAGCATTATTTTCTCCAATACATTCTACCAAACGACCCCACAAGTTTTGTGGATACACAAATTTTTATATTTCAACTTCAAAATCTATCCTATAATGTTGTACTCTTTTTGTTTCAATTTATGTGGCACTTTTCATTTTTTGAAAGTCAAGCGGTTTAAGTTTGACTGGTAATTTATGCATGAAATCGACAAATTTTTTTAAATGAAATTTATATATTTGTAAATATGTAAAAAGTACTATAAGTATTAAGTCACAATAATTGATAACTCAAAATGTTTGAAAGACCTATGAAAAACTTATGGTCAAAAATAGACTTGGTTGAATCTTGAAATTCGAAAAGTGTCACATAAAATGGGAGAAAGGAGTATTATTTATCATAGTTTTGTCGATGCACATATTTTCAAATTTCAATTTCAAAATCTATAATGAGGAATTGTGGTGTCACAATAAAGTCTTCTCTTCTTCAATTTTATTTCTAATTTTTTTTTTATAACAAGCTTATAGGCAACTTATGTATTTTTTCTTGGCTGTGGAAAAAATTATGGTGAGCGTCACTCCTGAATGGATAGTGGTGCACCATTTGTGTTAGAAGTGTCACCCCTGAATAGACCGCATTCAGATTTCGTGTTGGAAGTGTCACCCGGCCTTGCATTGAGATTCAGATTTAGTCGAATTTCCACGCGGATAAAAACCAAAAAAAAAAATGTATTTTTCCAATCTTTTAACAAATTATTGCTCGATCACCATTCATTCTCCCTATAAGTTCCCGTAGTAGACCTGAACCCAAGTAGTTATCAAGAAATTGACCGCAGATGTCATCTTCCTCTCATCCATCAATGGCGCTAGCTTTCTACAGCTACTCCCCCTGTAAACCCTCTTCTTCAACAAATTCCAGTTTCCTTAGTTCGTCATCTCACACGAAGCAGCAGTCAAATCTTCTCTTTCCTCTGAGAAAAGTACTTCCATTTTCCACAACTACACCTCTTACCTTTTCAGTTCTCAATTATCCATAATTAATAAACTTTCCTCTTCTTTTTTCTTGTAGAAATTCAGGCAGCAGAGTCGGAGCTTATGTATCGTTAGCGGGTCGGGTTCCGATGAGAGCAACTCTCAAGGTATGTGACTCGATAGCGGAGCTAAGATTTTGAGTTTATAAGTTCTGAATTTCGAAAATAATTGATAAATTATTTATACTTGTTTATCGATTTTAAAGGAAGGGATAAAGGAGGAAAAAGAAAAATTAACCTAAATAGCCATCCAACATGGATTAAACTAAAAATAGTTGGCAATGTGTAATATATGTATAATTCATGTATAATATGTGTATGACAGTGCATAGTCTATACATATCGACTCGAAAAATAAACAGTAAATCTGCCCAGCTATTTGTGTAAAGATCCCATTTTAAAAGTAAAACACAATTCTTGTTTTTGGATATGATTTACTTGAACTTGTGCGATTATATTGAGTATGTTGTTGTTGTAAGTGATCAAAAGTTTATGTAAATGGCACATGTTAAGTATTTATTGGTTCAGTACAAACATCGGATGCAGGTACGTTTTTTTCTTTGGTAAAACTGAACAAGTGCACACACTGCTATGAGTTGGATCTTCAATTTATTCGCCAGGAAGGGAGATTCTGTTATAAAAAATGGAGTAGTACTTTGGAGAATAGAATTTAGTTTCAGGCATGTCAATGACACTAGCGTTAAGGATCTTGCGCCCACTCGCCCACACACTGAATAGCATAATTAGGCATTTCCCAGGATTGAACAAGCTCTTTCAATTACAAACCACAAGAGAAAAAAAAAATCCCAGCTTAGAAGAAGGTGAAGAAATAGAAAGCAGACCTTGAAATTTATGTCATTGTTCACCACGTGCCATCTATACATAGCATAGGTATTGCTCCAATGACTAGGTAGCGGCTAGTTTGTAACGGCTAGTTAGACTATTTCAAGAGGAGACAATATAATGAATGATAAGTTGAGAGAAATAGGGATACTTCCTTATGAGTTGCCCACAATTTCCAACAGATTTTGGGTCTAAGAAGTTTTTTAAGATGTTGGGATTGCATTTTGCTGAAATTTGGTACTTGCTTTTTGAATTCAGATGATGAAGTAGATAATTTGGGGGTCAAAGCTGCATTATCAATGCTCAAGTTCTATAAAAGTAAGTTGTGGATATGTTTTAGCTAAAATTTTGACACTTTTACTCTCCTGATTCTGTTGAGCTGTTTCGAATTTCTGACTTTTATGCTACAAAGACCGGCAGGACTGTGTAACGGTTGACTGTTAAATAGGGGAAATCTCACCAATAATGCCAAAAAGTTGCCGCTATATACCAACATGCAGTGAATTCTCCATGATCGCTTACAAGAAATATGGAGTTGTTAAAGGGACAGTTTTGACTGCCTGGCGTCTTTGTCGCTGTAACCCTCTAGGTAATGTTGTTCCATCGTTGGCTTTAAAACTCTTGAGGTCACTCTGAAACTTAGTGAAGTGAAATTTGGCATGTTCTACTACTAGCTTCGAGCGAGATACTTCTAACTTTGTTGATAAGTCTTGGAGTAAGATCTTAGTATGTCACTCATACTATATTTTCAAACATGCCAGGAGGATCTGGTTTTGATCCCCCGAGATGGTTCAATGAGGGAAGTCCACCGCAGGAATAACACTTAATACTCCATTAAACAGAAATACAGGTATCTGGCTTTTGATAATGCAAAACCTTGTTACTGTAAAAAGTATACAAGGATTGTTTATTGTATTCTGTAATGCAGGTCAAAGTAGTGTCCTTCTCTAGCTTATATAAAATAGATATATTTCTTGTTTTCTCGATGCAGTTATCTTCTAATAGGTTCTGGACAATCATGTGAGCAAAAGACTGTTAATGATGAAGATTCGCATAGGATGCGAGTCTTCGGTGTTCTTGGAGGAGCACAGTGGCAAGCATTAGGGCAGCAAAACTAAACCAAACCTGCAGTAGACCACATTTGGAAGTTACTTATCTACCTTGTTACTTAGATATTCATACACAGTTTAAATTCACTATTGTAGTAGGATTCCAGATCCATAAGTGAAGTGAAACTGCATATTCAGAATTATTCCTAATTTGCTTAAGTATTGTTTAGCAAACATCATACTTCTACTTGCAGCATAATGTCTTAAAAAAGTTTTTGTTCTCTTGTTCAATTGGAGTTCAAGTTATGCTCAAGACTGTATCATCTACGCAATATTGCATCTGTCCCCCCCTTACCCTGTGATACTATCGTTGCACTTTTAGCCCTACAATGTATTTGAAGTGGCACATTTGATCCTATTTCACAAGGACCAGAAGTACAAAACTCATTTCTTTTGGCTGCATATAAGCTTGAGGCAAGTATGAGGTAACTTAAGAGTCATTGTGAAGCTTCACAAGCTAATATCAAGACTTGATTAAGTTGCTTCGTTTGTTCAGAATTGTTTCCCTAATTCTTTTACTTCTTTCGTGTAATCTCAAATTTGGAGGGAGGTCATTTTCGGTTAATTTTACGTTGAATTGGACCACAAACAACAGTGATTGATCTTGTGTATAACCAGTATTCTATTGCTAAATGGAATGAACTTTGCCATGAAGTTTCTGTTTGCTGCCCAAGTTACAAGCTAACACGAGAAAGTGTTGAAAATGTATTATTGTCTCATCTCACAAAACCTTATGTAACGCCTTGCTGAATGATTTACCTAAACAAACTCAATTAACAGAGTGGGGGATGATACTCAACGATCAATTAACAGCACAACTTTGACCCATCACAACATTTCATTTATAGGTTTAATGCTACGTATTGCGAGTATAAGAAAACCTCAGAAAGCCATACTTTAATTGCAACCATATGTACAAAACACTAATCAATCACAAGATAGATAAATTGTTGGAATTAACTCCCTGAAAAAGAATGCAGACCTAATATAGGCCTAATACAGTAAAAGAGAAAAAAGGTACTCTGAAAAAAAAAAACACAAGATACAGATAAGAGGAACAACTAATTATGCAGAAACTACTGAATCTTCATATTGCCAAGGATTGAATTCAGTCGTTTTAGCGTCAGCCTCTTCAACATGGTCAGAACAATCAATAGCAGCACGATGTTCATGATATTTGCCATTGTACTCATACACCTCCAACTCACCCCAAGGTGTAGGACAAATTTCATTAGATAAGTTGAACCATTTTGGTTTGAATTCGTCACCCTTGCCCTCTCTTGTTCTCCTGTCAGCTCTCTGCCTCTCCTCCAAACTGTATAAATAAAACCAAATACACCAGCAAAAGGTAAGAGATTCAGACAATTGGGGCCGAATAGGAAAAACTTAACTATGCATTTAAGGAAGATGTCAGGCAGGAGGGGGCTTGTTATTTTATTGTTCAACCAAAAACTATTTTTCCTATGGAAATAAAGAACTTCATGATGCAAGTTGAACTATTTGTTTAGTTGTGTAGTAACAACTATAACAGCCTGGTATTTTCTTTTCTCTGTCCTCTCTTTCCTGTCCAAGTGCATTAATGAAGCTAGAAAGATCAAATTATTTTTAATTTTTATTTTTTTGAAAATGTCCACCCCAGAATGACAGCTGATACACCGACGGTAACAAACTGGATCGTCGTCTTTTAACAACAAGACCATGTGCACCGATTGTGGCTCACTACAAACAATAGACCCAGGAATTTATACCAGGGGTTCAAAGATATCACACTTGGATTTGAGCCTATGACCTAAACCAATTTATGACCCCCCCCCCCCCCGCCTTTGCACATAATTAGAACTTTCCTTGTGTCAAGGGGATTCAATAGCTTATATACACAATAATAAGAAAAAACTAGGTTTTACTTTTCTATTTAGATGAAGAGGATTCAATTGAACTACCTTCAAGATAAGCTTCGCCCTGACTGCAAAGCAAGAGTATAATCGAAGAGAAGTGGACTGGTGGAGTACTATTATTAAGACAACAACTTCATGCCACAGAAAGGTCCACTGCTCTAAATTTGATATTTAAAATGCTAAAGTTCACGATGCACACAAAAGCAAAGAGAGTAACATGCAGATTGACAAAAGGACAACTTAGAGAGAGAGAGAGAGAGAGAGATGCATACCGGCTCTTTTCTGAACTAGCTTTGGACACATCACCTATCTCAAGTGCGTAACGATCAGGGCGCAAGCGAGAATCAGATGCTAATAATTTCTTAGGTGCAGTATCAAAGCTATTAATCTTGTGTGCAAAATATGTATACTGAAATTTGTCATTTTTAGGAGCTTCGGCAGCTTTCCAGACCTGAAACAAGCAAGAATTTGCAAGTGCAAATTTGATTAAATTAATAGTCTGCAATTTTCACTTGACCACAATTATCACCATTTTAGATAAAAGATGCCATCAAGCTTCATGCAACCTTATGAACCAGAATAATTGCACCATGTCAGGTTTCAGATTAAAGAAACTCAAGAGCTCAATGTAAAATTAAAAATTACCCTAACTTCAATGATATGCATGCATGTGAACATGGCCTAGAGTAATTTGTCATCTATCCTAGCAAAAATTTGGAAATTGCAAACATATGACGCATATTTTAACTTAACTAATGTTTGTCTGAGAAAATTCAAATACTATTGCAAGATCAGGAATCAACATACTTCAAGTCATGACGAGGACTTGCGAAAAAGACCAAAACAACAGAAAGATCTGCCCAGGGGTTACGATTAAACAAAGCAAACACAATTTCAGCTTAGAAAAATAAGGAAAAAGTGAAGTTGCATTGGACCAAAGGCATTACTATTGAAGAAAGAAAGCTGAAATTCACCTCTTTCATAGTGCTGCCTAGCAAGGGCTCCCCTTCCAAATCACAGGGTTGATAACTTATAGATTCGTTCCATTTTCCAGTCATCAAAATTTTGGGTTCTTCCTCGCTGTTGTAAACATATCCATCAACTTCATAGCGACCAGCACTGCCAAAAACATGATAGTTAAGAAAAATTAGAAGGCAAAAGGGAAAAGAAGGAAAATATTTGATAGACAATCAGGTTTATAAAAGAAAAAATAAGAAACAAGGAAAACTTAAGTAAGAACATCTTCTCTACAACCTCTTATTGGCAAGGAATATGGAATTAAGTTGTCTTAGGACCCAGATATAGAAAACAGTAACATTCACTTTTCCGGTAGGCAATGAACCATTCACCCAGGGACAGAGCTCTGTACAGGTTAGCTTGATAGATGCTAATATTGAAGTACAATAAGGAAATAGTATGCTTTAGAAGTAAAAGTATTTTCAATCAAAGCTAATCTATAACCATATAGAAGGAAAGCTAGAATCATCAACATTATTACTCGAAGAAATAGAGAAAACGTTAACATTAGTTGACATCATTTACTAAAGCCGGGGTGCACTAAATTGACAGTTCCTTTGATAGCGCAGAGGGCAGGTAACAAGTCATAATCGCTATAAGCAACTAGGGATCAATCACAAACCCTCCAAGATTCAAGAACCTGGATCTCTAAATCAAACCTTCACAAGGAAACAAGGACAGGATTTCATTCTATATTGAAACACCATACTAATGGAAAAATGAGCTTCCAACCGAGACCTAATTGGCAGTGGACAGAGTACCTATAATCTTTATCACATCATCTGGTATTTCAAATTTTATGTTGGGCATTTATCCCTTGAACTCTCTCTTCCACTATGCGCTAATTTGAGCAAGGTCCGCGGCTTCCGCCAAGAACTTTTTGGCAGTGAAGAACGAGAGCAATCAGTACTTCCTTTGCTAAGAAAAGACCAGAATATGTGAAAGAAATTTGAAGGAAAAAAAACCGTTCTTTTACACTATGTACTGTTTGGTTCTTAATTGATCTAAAGGGTGTATTTTCCCAAACATCCATGGAAGGGAAAGTATTCTGGCACTTTGTTGTAGTAAAACATCGAACAGGTGAAGAGAAGAGCAACAATATCATCAATCATACCCAAACCAGCCACAAGGTTGAAAATACAGCAACACTTTATCCCCTGTCGTCAAGTTCGTCAATATCATCTCCCCAGGAGAATCGATCCATGTTCGCCCAAATATAAGATTGTGAACTTTTGTTGGAGGCGGCACCAAATCTAGGACAACACCAGACTTCTTCAGTGTGAGCCTTGACCTGCACACAATAGAATGAACCAAAAATCAAGATACAGAAGGACTTGGTCTGCAATTTGTGACATAAGTAAGCATTTTTTTAGCTGGAACCAGAAATAGGGGCCATGCAACTGTTAAAGTTATCTTCTAATTAATCAGAGTGGATATGTAACATGAAGAAAAAAAATAGTGGTAGAAAACTGATGATCTCCCAATGTATAAAGTTTGTGCATGCTGTCTTTTCAGCTATACTTCAGGAACAGGTCGCAAAAAGGCAATCACCTCGTAGATAGTTAGCTGTCAACTAATATATCTGAAACATTATCATGCATGCTCTAGTCAACATTTCTGCTACATCCTGAAGTTCACTAAATAGTTCTAATTCTACACTAAAGCAGCACTCAGACTTGGCAAAAACAGAAGGAACCATCATCCAGCCAGAAGTAAAACTACCTGTTACACAAACATGGACATGTTATCAAACAGACCCTAGAGGCTAAATAAAGATACTTCTCTTTTAAGGTCCCCCAAAAGAAACTGCCGATCTACTTGTGTGATTTATTGAAGAGCTATTAACTTCTTCCTCTCCAGAATTTTGGGTGTTTTAAGGTTCTCTTAAGGTCTTATCAACAAAACAACTACGTATGCTCTCACATATGCTCTCTTAAACAGGAAATCGACATCCTGATAAATAAGAAATTATTTGATTTAATAGGTCCTACCTGCCAAGTGGATAGACTTCAACTGAGTTCCCCAAGAATTTGGATTTCACCTTTGAGGTGATATCATATTTGAAATGTTCGTTTTCTGCATGTGCTGCACCAATTGGGGGGTGATGACAAACCTGATACAGTACAAGACTTAATATCATGAGCACAAAAAGAAATAATAATCATTGAAGTCTGACAAGGAAACCATGGACAAGCTGAAATGTGATCCGGGGAAAGAATTCACTCTACAACTCACCTGCTCAGCAATAAATGTGATTCCAGCATGGTTAACAAATTCATAAGTTTCACCAAGAATGGGGTTGAAGGGCTTCCATGTGCGTTGTAAGGCATGGTATACAGATATGAACCATGTTGCTGGAAAATCAAATTGTTCGTTGTATCATACTTAATGAGATAGTGAATTCAAAATAGGAGTGATGCTAAGCACTATGGTAGTAGATTGTTTACCGGCATATACTAATCTCATGTGTGGGTCCTCGCACTCATCTGCCAATTCCAGTAGATAGGAGTATTCCATCAACTGTCAATAGAATTGCTACATCAGTATAATCCTCACCTAAAAATTAAAACAAAAATACAGCAGGACGCTGCAACCCTGCAATTAATTGAAAACACACCTCTGCCATTTTTTGAAGGTTGGTCATAGGCTCACAAATAATAACCGGCAACGTCACCAGCGAGGTAATATCAGCGCCTACGTACTTTTGCATCATTTTCCAATAATTATCACGATCCTGCAAAAACCTCAGAAGTGTGAATGCACTCAACAAAAAATCCACACTTGCCCCAAAAAAAATAATTGGTGCAGCTACTCCCATTTGGTTGTCCAATTTTTCTGCTCCTACTTAGTTGTCCATTGACAAAATTTGGTTAATCATTAAGAATCAGAAACTATTCATTTTGAATTTATAACTAAGTTCAATATAATCGCCATAGGAGTCAAATGTGGCAAAGGAGGGAGAAACCGGCTTTAGCGCTAGCACTCATCCAATCACTTGGTTCTCCCGTGAAGGAAGGTCTAGCATAAAATTTTCTTATCCTTGATAGAAGCTCCATCTCTCTACTAACCACCCAGAAACTAGCATTTACACAAGTAAATAGCTTTCGAAGGAATTTGTGGTAATCATCAATCCCAAAGCCAACAGCATACATCTGTATCTGCTGAGCAGAAAGTTTTATTTGGAAGTGACTGCAAAAAGGAGATTAAGCAAAGAGTGGTGTGTCTCCTAGTGTTTTGGATAAGTACGAGGAACAAAGGAAGAGTGCAGATATTGAGCTTTTGTCTTGTTCATGGGCATTAGCCAAGGCAACATTCTTCCCCAAATATACCGGAGGTATAAACAATTTATTGAGACAAGAGAGGAGTAGGGGAACAGCAAAACCCCATTCTCTTTACAGATTATAGAAAACCAGACAAATAATGAGAGCACTACTAAACACCTAGAACACATACAACCCTTCAGGATTAGATGAGAAGAGGGTTCATACCTCCTGCTTCCATCTTCCTCGCTGGGCTTCAGCACCAGCATCCTCATTGCCTCCTTCAGGATTTACGACTTCCAGCCCTTCATAACCAAGCATGCTGGAATAATAACAGCTTTGTGACTAAAAAAGCCCATAAAAATCAAAAGTTACTTGAACAAAGGAAAAGATATGGTATATCATAAAGTCTCAAGTTGTCTGAATAACATAGTGTTGCAGATTTGACGGAGATTGATCAAGCATGACAACGGAAACTGATGATATCCATTCACTAAAGCCCAAGAAGAGCAAAGAGAAAAAACGAAAACCACACATCGATAAAACTTCACACTTGTATTATCGGCAAGCAAAAATATGAGTGACAAGATAATGGAGCAACCACACATCCTAAAACAAAGAATGACAATTTACAACTTCCCACGTCAGCAAAGCATCTAACAGTAAAAGACACCACATATAACGTAAACACAATAGCAAATATTAAACTTCGGAACATTAGGAGGAAAAGATCCTAATACAAAGAATTACAATTTAGAACTTCCCACATCAGCAAAGCACCTAATCAGTAAAAGACACCATATTTGAGATGTAAACACAATAGCAAATAGCAAACATGGGAACATTAGGGAGAAAAGATCCTAAAAAACAAAGAATGACAATTTACAGCTTCCCACACACCAGCAAAACACCAAATCAGTAAAAGACACCAAATTTGAGGTAAACACAATAGCAAAAATCAAACTTGGGAACATTAAGGGCCAAAAATCCTAACACAGAATGACAATTTACAACTCCCCACATCAACAAAGCACCCAATCAGTAAAAGATACCATATTTGAGATGTAAACACAATAGCAAACATCAAACTTGGGAACATCAGGGAGAAAAGATCTTAAAACAAAGAATGACAATTTACAACTTCCCCATCAGCAAAGCACCTAATCAGTAAAAGACAACAAACTTAAGGTAAACACAATAGCAAACATCAAACTTGGGAACCTTAGGGGAAAAAATCCTAAAACAAAGAATAACAATTTACAACTTCCCACATCAGCAAAGCACCTAATCAGTAAAAGACACCAAATTTAAGGTAAACACAATAGCAAATACCAAAACTTGAAAACATTATGGGTAAAAAGTAGCAAAAAAGCTAAATCAAAGTTCCCGATCTGCAAGCAAATTTCAATTAACAGTCAACTTCTAAGCAAAAATTAAAAATCCCATCTGGGTTTTCTTCAATTCTTTGAAATTAGAAAGAAAAAGGGATGAAACTAGGGTTTACCCATTAACCGATTTGGCAATATTAGTCAAACTCGAACCTAAAAAGGAGAAAAATCCGCCACCACCACCACTACCGCTTTGGTTCCCATCTTTGTTGGATGCCATCGATAAAAAAAAAAATTAAAAAAACTTTTTTCTTTTGGTTTTTTTTAGGGATTAATAAGAATTTGAAGCAAGATCTGATGAACCCAGAATTTAGAAAAAGGAAAATAGAGAGAATTAAAGTGGATTTTTTGGGTATTTGTATGAAGATTTGCAGACTATAGAGAGAAGAAAGGAGGAAGGAAGGTCAGTGGCGGGTCCTCTTTTTCTTTTATTTTTCAAGTCAAAAAAAATGACATTTTTAGCGATTAATTCAATTTGTTTCCTCCGCCTCTAGAGACATTTACGCCTCTAAGCTTTTAATCATAACTATCATTTATTTTTTAAAATTATTTTAAACTTAGCGCGAATTATTAATTTTATTTCTGAATCATTGAGAAATCTTAAAAATATCAATTTACTTAATTAATTGAATTTAAATACATTCTCAAACTCGCAATATGAGTGAAATAAACTCATAAAGTCTCCTCAAGTTAAAGGGTGTTGTCAACATTTCTTTTGGCTTTTTATTAAGAGTTTCGTGTTTCTATAAGAGTTTGAGACTAGTTGCTATGTTATATGACTGACCGGGCTATATTTAAGTTTAGTTAATCAAATAGATATGTGTTTTTAAGATTGTCAATAATTTAGAGACTAAATTAATAATATACACTAAATACATAAGTGTTTTCAATACTAGTTTCTTTTTATTTTTTTAAATAATTTTGAAGATATGGTAAAAAAAAAAATTAAAAGTATGTTGGGTTATTTTAAGTTTCATAGCTGAATTAGCAGATGTGTGCGAATTTTTATTTTAATTATCTTCAAGTATTTATCAAAAACATATTTCTCTTTTTTCTACCTAAAATCGTTCTAGTAGAAAAAAGAATAATTGATGATTGAGATGTATTTTGATAAAATATGGTGATAGTTTAAGTAGAAAATTCGCACACCTAAATAGCTTAGACATAAAACTCAACAAATTAAAAAACTTTAAATATGTTTTTAATTTTTAACTATTTAAAAAAAAAAAGAACTTTAGATAAATTCGTAGCTCTTAATAAAACTCATCTTTATTCAATAATGACTAAAAGATTATGTAAAAGATATATTTAAAAAATCAGAAATAGCAAAGATAATAGATATAATAAGATTTTATAGTTATAGTTTCGGTAATTACGATTCATAGCTATAGTTTTGTTTGTTATGTAGACTACGGTTTGTATATTTTACTTGCTCATTTGTATATTTCACTTGCAAATATACAAATAGGGAAAATTTATACAAATGGAGACTGAAATTTGTATATCTCGTTTGCTCCTTTTTATATTTCACTTGCGAATATACAAACAAGATAAGTATATATAAATTTTGTATTTATATATTTAAGAATTTTTCATATTTACATATTTGGCTTGCCAATATACAAAGAAGGTAATTTATTGTGATTTTTTCATAAATTGTATACAAATAGCTATGATAAATATATAAAAATTACGGACTTATACATACATGAACCGAATTATACAAATTTTGAAGTTATACAATAAAGGGACCGAATTATACAAATTATAGATTTATACAATTAGAAAAATAAATAGCAAGATTTCTCAAAATTATAGCCACAAATTAAAATAATTAAAACTATAGTTATATTACATAATATACTCTAGAGGTTTATCATTTCGCATAATTTTTTCTATTATAAATCACACTAGGTAAATTTGATGCAAAAGATATTATTGGAGAAATTGATACTTAATTTTTTTCACCTGTTATATCAAATTGTAATCATATCATTGATATTATTGTATTTTTTTATTTTTTATCTTTGATTTTGCTTCAAGCTTGGCGGCTACTTTAGAGACGGCCTAAAGCAATATATTATCATAATGATATTTAGACTATTTTTATTCTTTTTATTTTATCAAAGGGATGTCTTTATTCTCCAATAAATTTTAATTTAATTATTCGTTTTCGTCCTTTTGTTTATATATATTTATTTATACTTCCACCATATAAGTTGATCAAAATATTTTAAAAGATCAAATTTTATCTTAAAAAAAATAAAGTTTTTAAAAAAATTAATACTCTTGTAAAATTACTTTTTTCAATTCAAATCATATTAAATACACGAAATTATTTCTCCGTCTATGTAAAGTTGAAGAAGGAAACATAAATAGTCTTTATTATATCATAAAGAATAATTTCAAGAGTTTTGATTACTCATAAGAAAAACGCAAAACACTTTTTTATTGTTATAAAAACAATTTTAATAAGTACAAAAAAGTTGTCAAAAAAAACAATAAAAGAAAATATAGTTTTAACTTTTGAATCAAATAATAGGAGTCAATATATTAATATGAGTCTTAAGTCTTTACAGATTATTGAAATTCTTTCATCAAAGAGGTGAGCTATTAGGTTGAAACTTTTGAAATGAAAAGAATCCTACTAGAACACTAATGTGATGTCAACACTAAAATTTAGTATGAATCGAACACTAATATTATTAACACGTATAATATTAGAAACGAGTCTTGCAATATATAGGTTTACTTTAATAAAAAAATTCATATAAATATCAAATAAAAAAGAGAGTCAACATAATTGAGTTTGGCGAGACACTAGACCAATTGTTATTATTCATTCAATAAAGTTTTGTCAAATAAATGAGTCAATTTTCCTTTGACTATGGGAAGCGAATTTATTCTAATATTTTGTTGTTTTGGTTATCAGTTATTGACTTATCGTAATTTAATTTTATGTAATCTTAAAAAAAATTAGTTTAAAGAATCAAAGGTAAATTAAATGTATCAATACTAAATTCATTTAAATTCAATATTATTAACGTGAGCTATAACTTTATATGTAAAAACTTATTAAAATTGTACTAGTATATATAAATTAATAATTTTTAAAACATAATAAATTCAATATTAAAAATCTTAATTATACTCGTAAAATTTAAATCTTCCATCCGCTCACACAAAATCCTTACAACTCATTAGCAGAACCTCTTAAGGCATCAACTTTAGCATGTTATAGAACATGCAGCTGATCTAAAATACAACCCATGAATGAGCTGTCCAACATCTTCATAAATTAATTAATTAAATCATCGAATGATACGATAAATAAACTTTATTTAATATTGTTTGTTAGTATATTTGATGGTGGACACTAACAATAAGGTCGAGTATTAATATTATTGGGGGTATTTTTGTCTGTAAAAAGTATGTCAAACATCTTTTAAGGACATAAGTTTCAATTTCATATTTGACATTAGTATTCCTATGCAATAAACAAAGAGCATGCTTGATAGATATTCATAAATCTTTATTTGGACACCTTCTCGACGTTGGGCTGGCGCTAGATGTCTCGAGCGGTTCATCAAACCCTCTCGACTTCTTTGTGTGTTTGCTTGGTTATTGTTTGAATTCTTAGTAAAAAATTTGCATTTACCATTACTCGAGAGATCAATTATGTGTTTTGTACTCATAGTTTACATATCGGAGAGATAAATCATCTTTTGGCTCTTTTTTCTTTGTGATAGTTAAGGGTCTGAGTCATTCGATCATCTAGATGACTAGAATTGATTTGGTAAATGGGCTGACCCAATATGAGTTGGTTTAGAAGTGTACTTGGACATAGCTAGAATCATAATGGGCCGAATATCCACTCGGAGCTACTATTTAAGTCATAGTCAATTTTGGGAGGTATTGAGTTGATAGCCATATTACCCTATTATTTATTTAAGTTATATTTGGTTTGTTCTAAATTATTTAACTCGTAGCTAGTGTAAACAAACTTCAGACAAGATCGATCCTCCTTTTTTTTTACATCGTCTTCTTCTTCTGCAGTTTGTTGAACAAGTTTTTGTAATCGATGATCCAAGATAAGAAGAAAATGACATTGAGTCTTTGGACGTAAAATTGGTCTCAATATAAAGATAAACTTCTTAATTTGTTCTGACCTAAGTAACTGGAAAATGGGCTTGTGTCTTTTTCACTATGAAGTATTTATCTTTTATTCATTAGAAATTGTTCCTTTTACGAAGTTGAAAATACTTGGGTGAGATATATAACAAAAATAAAAATCCTCAATCGAGATTTATGTTAGACTTGTTAAGTTTGCAGAATATGTTGAGTTTGAAATTAGACTAACAAATCTAGGGTTTGAGCCTATCAAGCCTAATTTCAAACAAAAATGTCTGAAGTTTGAGACAACCAAGCCAAACTTCAGACAATTTCAAACAAAAATGTCTTAATGTTTTAATTTTACCATAAGTTTGAAGTTGATTTTAAGTGGCTAAATAGACAAATTATATAATTTGGCTATAGCTTTAATAGTGGTCCAACTGGTCCTCAAATTGGTGACATATGCATTTTTCCTTTCTTTTCTCGAGGGAATGAGATCTCTTGCCCACTTACAATTTGATTAGAAGAAAATATCAATCTTTTATGTGCAAAAATAAAAATCTTCGATTAAAAAAACATGAGCTTATAAAGGTATAGAAAATCATTTCCCCCTCTTTTTTTTTTTTTTTAGTTCAAAGAACAGGTTTATAACAATAACAACTTTTATATAATTAGGAAAGGTTTTCAACGTTTAACTGAACTATATACTATTGCAATTCTCAAGAATTTATATGTTTCTTTATTCACTAAAAAAAATTAATCAAACTCTTTTACATGTTACCAAACATCTTTAGCGTAGATAATTATGGATAAGTGACTTAGGTTACTAAATATTTGTGTAAATATTTTATACTTTAACTGCTTTTGGATTTCCTTCACGATATATCCCTGAAAATAATTTTCACATATAAGTTTTATAAAAAAGGTGAAATTTCATCAAGTGTCTTGAATTTCGTTTTTAATACTATGATAAAGTTTCACTTTTATCCATGACATAATTACAATATTATAGATTTCAAATTTTAGTTATTTTTCAATGATTTTCAATTATACGTGTGGAGAATTACTATATTTGAATTTTACTCTATTTTAACAAAATTTCCAAAAATAGTACTAAAACAAATGAGCCTATGAAACTGTAAATATACATTAACATTTGTAGGTTATCCTCTTTAAACAAAATATAGTGCTTAGACTACATTTCTTAAAAACAAAATTAAGAGAATTAAGTAACATGGTTATCACTTACTAATTAAAAAAATTAAAAAGGTCAACTCATGTAAATAAAATAATTAATATGCAAATTCTACTTGCGATATGTTCCTTTCCTTGCTAAGAAAGTGGTACGGAACAAGTGGAATCTCAAGTTAGTGAACGCATTAACTTTAATTAATTAAATAATTATAACATATGATTAATTTATTTTTCTTTAATGATTGTCAGGTGAGTTCATTCAATTAGATGACTAGGTCAAGATATCTCCTAATTAACTCCTAAGCAACTTTCTTTTTTTTTTATATATGTTGAGACCAATGAATTATTTTTTGATGAATACTCCACCCATGTCGTGACAAGATTCCTCTCTGACGGATTTTAATTATTTTTTAATTATGGTTTCCTTTTTAAAAATTAAAATTCTAAGTAAGAAATTAAGAATAACCTTACTATTATTTTCCGTTATTTACCGCTACAATACAAGTGTAATTCCGTGAGTAAAGTTTGGAGAAATTCTTATAAATCTTCGGCTCTAAGAAAAGTTTTCGATTACAAATTAATATAACAAAATAGAAAGATATTACAAATCAAAATAATAATACACATTGAAGAAGAAGAAATTATACAACTACTAACTAATACTACTTCTAAGTTCTAATTAGGATAAGAAGAGGGAATTGAAGCTAGCCCGACCCATTGCCTCTCCCAAATAAAGTGTGATAACAATTGACTATCTACTAATATTCTATTCTATATTCTAGATCCAATATCTCCCTATATATCTAGGATTATGTCTTCAGTAAATACGAGAATTTTAACATTGATACCCAAAGATTTAAAAATAGCTAATTAAGTAACTAAGGTTTTTTTTTTAAAAAAAAATGTTATCTACCTCCATTAACTTTTGTTTGTCTACTATTCTAAAATAGATTTTCACTTAACTTGTCATCTTTAACATATATAAAAAACAAATGTTTTTTTATTTATCTTTTTACTGTTAATATTAATTGTAATACTTATTCTTCAAATCATTTTTTCAAGACGTAAGACTAAACATCAAATAATATGAATATTATAATAAAATAGGCATATCAATTGCTATTTCTTGACAAAGTTTAAAATAGACAAGTAAAAGTGAACGAAAAAAATAATTAATTGAGAGTACCAACGTATAATTAATTGGTATCATTATAATGATTGGACGGCATAAACACTCGATTTTTAAATTAGATGAGTAATAATAAATGAGGATTACTTAGCTTAAATAGGTGGGCATGGCATACTGTACGATATACGTAGGTAACACTCAACTAATTAATTAATTTGGTATTATTTTTCCAAGAATTAACATATAATTAAAAATAAATCAATTGTTTGCATGTGATTTCAGATCTCTAGAAGTAAGAACCTAAACAGAGAAAGTCAAAATACTTTGATGGTCAACTCATCATTATAAACTTTATTAGATGTTAAAATTAATATACACATGCAAACCTGAAAATGAATAGAAATTGTCGAATTTGGGTTCAATGAAGGTAAAATGAGTCCAACCAATAGGTCAATTTTTTTCCATGCTAGCCTATAATACATATTCTTTCACCCTTATAATTATATTATTAAAGGTCTCAAATTCAGATCACGAGAATGAGAAATTTATAATAAGGATTTTCTCCTTTACTGAGTTTTACATCGCTTCAATTTAGATTGATCAGAACTCGAGTCAGTAAATTCTAGATTTTCTAAATAAATAAAAAAATTATTTATATAAAGTGATAATATCTTCTTCTTTTTATGACAAGTGTTATATTTTTCATATGTGGACAAATCTAACATATTAATAGGTGTATAAGCGGGAATAAGGTGTTCATTTTAACCTTTTAGATGAAAATATTATATCCGTCGTTGTTAATAGGTTGATAGTAGTGCCTTAGTGGAAGCAAAGCGATCTTTGTGGAAAACTAACATGCATTGCCATGAATGATAATTGATATTTAATTCTACGTTCTATGATTAAGATTTGGTAACAAACTTTTTTTTTTGTTTTTTTAATTAATTCACCCAAACTATTTTGGATAAAATTATGTTTTAATTTAGATCGATGCGTGCCTTAACTTTGATATTTATTGTGCCATTGAAGACTTATAATAATAAATGATAGGCAAAACTTCATTTAAGAAAATATTGGTAAGAAGTAATCAGTTACATTTCGATTAACAATTTCTTAGCACGTCTAATTATAGTAAAAACACTAGGGATATTAAACCTCGTTAGTACGCAATAAAAAAGTAAATCATTGTAGTTAGCTTCAGCTACGACACTAGTATATATTATTATAATAAAGAAGTGCAAAATATTTTAGCCTATAATTAAGCTTGTAGCTAGCAAATTCTAAATTCATAGCTTCGTTTAATTTTTAGGGTGTGTGTTTGGTACGATAGGAAATAAGTGATTTTTTTTGGGGTTCGATATGCAAGTAAAAAAATATTATTCTAAAAGTATTTGCATATAATCTAGATAAATATTGTGAGAGGAAGAGTAGGGCAAGGGGATCACACTATACGGGAGTGGAGTGAAAATGAGGTGTATTGATGGAGGCCGAAAAAGACACAATCAATGTGAAATGCTACTTATAAAACTTATTTTCCCTATATTTCACCTAATCAAACATGAAAAACTTGAAAAACATTATCGTCCTCCTCCATAGTCCATACCAAAACTTTAATTTCATTAACATTACCATGTGCCCAAAGCTAGGTATCCTCACCACCACATGCAACTCACATGTATACTTGTAATGAATACCACATATTGTAGTATTTTCCTTCTTACTCCATAAACCATGATAAATATTGCTACTCTACGTTTCTGACATAAAAAAATAATACTATACAATATATTATTAAATAAAAAAATAGTAACTCATTAATGACGAGCCATGCACTTGTTATTAAGTACCTCCATTTTCCTCCTTACTACTATATCGATCCATTGCCACCCAAAATTGCCCTATTAGCATTTTCTCCACATTTCTATTCAAACAAATGGCTATAACTTGGATGCTTTGCATTGCTTCCCTTCTCTCTTTCTTGACAACCGTCGATTCAAAGGTCCGCGGTGTTTACACCGCTAGCCCTTGGCAGAGCGCTCATGCCACCTTCTATGGTGGCTCTGATGCCTCTGGCACCATGGGTATGTATTTTATTCATTTTATACAATAACAAATTCAAAAGTTTTAAACATGACTACTCATTCACCTTTATTCTAGAATATAATTGCTTATTGAAGTGCGTGTTAGATCGATCAATCTGTTTATACCTATATGGTTTGCACTTTTATAACCGACTATATATATTTTTGGTGACCTGATAGCGTAAGCAATTTTTAATTTTTTTTAAGATTGTAAATTTTATATTTTAAGAAGGTTTACGTATAAATATATTTTACCATCAGGTGGTGCATGTGGATATGGAAATTTGTACAGCACAGGATACGGAGTGAATAATGCAGCACTAAGCACAGTACTTTTTAATAGTGGACTAAGCTGTGGTGCTTGTTTTGAAATAAAATGCACCGATGAAAAATGGTGCAACCCGGGCAACCCATCCATTTTCGTAACGGGTACAAATTTCTGTCCGCCAAATTACGCTTTGCCAAATGATAATGGAGGTTGGTGCAACCCGCCCCGGCCCCATTTCGACCTTTCCATGCCTGTATTCCTCCAAATTGCGCAGTATCGAGCCGGCATCGTCCCAGTTACCTATCGAAGGTTAGTCGTAATAATTGATAATCTGATAAAAATGATAATTATTAATCTACTATTATAAATAAGATTCAATTATAGTATAAAATATTCTTACGTAAAACGTAAGTCAAAAGGGTTGATTTAATATTGAATTTCCATAGTTTATTAAGAAAATCTTTTTTATATTATGAATCTTTCCCTTAGAACTCCTTGCTCCGATCAATCGTGGCTTGATCTAATCATTAAATGAAAATGTGAATAAAATGTACGTCTCTCTCTTTAAAGAAGGGACGATGTTTTCGAATTGAAATAATTTTGTCTTTCTTCATATTATTATAGTTTTAGAATCAATAGTTTTATACGTGATATCTATAAATATCTTTTAATTAACCTGATAACATACTATATATATATATAAATATATAATCATTTTGTTTGAAATAATAGGGTTCCATGCAAGAAACAAGAAGGAATAAGATTCACAATCAACGGTTTCAGTTACTTCAACATGATCATAGTGACTAACGTGGCAGGCGCTGGTGACATCCAGCAAGTTCAAGTCAAAGGTACTAAAACTAAATGGATAATTATGAGTCGAAACTGGGGGCAAAATTGGCAATCCAATGCTTTGCTAACTAGTCAAGCACTTTCATTTAAAGTCAAAACAAGTGACCGTCGCTATGTTACCTCATACAACGTGGCACCTTCTAATTGGCAGTTTGGCCAGACTTATCAAGGCAAAAATTATCGAGTTTAAATAAAATTACCCCACAAATTGAAAAGAAATAAATTACTACATACGATATACTTATTAGTATACCATTTTCCCCTACCTTCAAATTTTTCTCTTTTTTAATAGGATAAATTATAGGTATATGTGGAATTAGTTTATTTTCGTTTTATATTTTGTAACGATCCTTGATTTCTTTCGTACAAAAGAATCAAAATCGCATGAGCTCAAAGTTGCGCTCATTCCACGTGCAATTCAGAATACTTTTTTTGTTTTTAGTGATGATGTGGTGGTCGCAGAAAATGTAGCCCGCAATTCTATTTAATGTAATGGGAATAATTATATATTGTCTATGAATATAACATTTTGTCTCTTATAATTTTTTTAGATATATATTTGGCGATGTTTTAATTTATTTCTGGAGTGATTATATGTTGGTGAGTGAGGAGGCAGATTTAAGTAATTAATTACTATATACGATGATATTTTATATTCATCTTGTTAAATCATTGACTATGGTATCGATTGTTGAACTAAAGCTGACCAAAGATACTATCATCATTGTCTAAAAATGTCTTGTGCAATTGTAAGAATTTCAACCATTCAACAAGTCCTAAATTCTGTTGGCTATTTTGACTATAGACTCAATATTTTCTTGTTACACTGTTAACTGTAATCCTTCGTCTCCATTTCAAGAACAATAATACATAAAACATGATGAAATATCAAGAATCAAATAGAACACTAATTTCTCGAGTCAAGGGTCCATGTTTGTACCTCTCAAGGTCTACATATACTCTACCCTTCTCAGACGACACTCCGTGGGATTATACGGGGATGTTGTTGTTGTGGTAAATAGAACTCTAATAGTAGGTTAACTTACATAACTATTAAACTAAACACACATAAATCTATTGTTCAAACATTATCCAACAAACTAAAACACAAATAAAAAAAAAAGAGGACAAGCTGTACATCCTTGTTGAAGACATTTTCTTAGTTATATGCCAGAAGTTCTTGAACAAAAGAGTACTAGTAACTGGCACACCAAAAACTTCCTTTCCTCTTTCTATGAAAGAAGTGAAAGTGAAGGTCTTGGGTACTTGGATTTCGCGGGTGTCTCTTCCGTGCTGCTTTTGCAGGACTTCTTGAGCGCAAAACTTGATCGACTATGCTGATTTACCTGCCGGACTTTCTTATCATTTTTTGCTACATCCTTGGACTGCTGAAGTTGTTCTAGAGCTGTTACTACTTCGTCCATTGTTGGCCTTGACTTGGGGTCCATCGATATGCATTGAAGAGACAGGATAGCAACCTTCAAGGCATGACTGAGTGAACATTGTCCTTCAAGACGGGCGTCTAGAACACGGAAAACTCTACGTTTATTGGTCAAATAAGGTTTTGCCCAATCAACAAGACTATGTTCCCCCATGGGTCGATTCTTGTCTATTGCTTTCTTACCGGATAGAATTTCTAACAGAACTACCCCGAAGCTGTATACATCACTCTTGGCAGTAAGATGGCCTTCCATAAAAGAGAAAAGTTATCAGCTCAGAGCATGAACATTCTTATACACATTTAACTACTTAAAAGGTGAAACAAAATGTAAGTGTCTCATTCAATTCAAACTAAATTTTAATTTATTAAAAAGATCATGTTCATCTGTTCTAATACTCCTCGTATAATCATACGAACTCGGTGTCCAGATACAATAAACAGGACGAGATGAGTATATGAGAATGTACACATGAAGTTCATCGTCTGTAGACTAAGCCGTGTTAAAAGGAAATAAATAATACCATTAGATTGTGAACTTGAAAATGGAATTGGATAGCATGGAGACAAACCTGTGGATAGATACTCTGGAGCAGCATAGCCATAAGTTCCCATAACCCGAGTAGACACGTGGCTCTGATCACCTATGGGACCATCTCTGGCCAACCCAAAATCAGAAAGCTTGGCATTGTAGTCCTGTCAATGTAGACCGTAAAATTGAGTACAAAAAACCAAGTATCTGAAAATATGAAAGACTTCGACATAACCCATGTTTCAAGGCGACGGGACAGTGAAAATTGAAAAGTGACCCTTTGAGATGATATTCACATACCGAGTCCAGTAGAATATTAGAAGTCTTGAAGTCCCTGTAAATAACTTTTGTTTCAGCATTATGAAGAAACGCAAGGCCCCTTGCAGCACCAAGTGCAACTTTCATACGAAGGCTCCAAGAAAGTGGTTGGTAGTATGAACCTCCTGACTCAAATAAACAAAACCACATATATCATCTAGGACTCCACACGCTTGTTCATATGTACCGTAAGTAATTACACAGGTGGAAGAATATAAAAGAAATACTGAACTCACTCCTAAATAGATGATTCTCCATGCTACCCTTAGGCATAAACTCATAGACCAAGAGCCTGTGATCTTCCTCTAAGCAATAACCGATCAAATTTACAAGATTTGGATGGTGCAGTTGCCCAAGATAGTTTATCTCAGCCTGCAAATTTGTATGGTCGAGAACATAAGGTACGCTGCTTATAATAAATAGCATTCATTTGTAGCAAAATGCTATATAAGCACTGAGCTAGATGCAAATCAAGTCATCCTATTCATCACGATTTTATTGATCAGATTTGTTTCTTTCCCCAAATCTACAAATGAACCACCCAGCAGAATCCAGTACTCCCTTCGTTCCAATTTGTTTATCTTACTTCCCTTTTTTATCCGTTTAAAAAGAATGTTTCTTTCCCTTTTTGAAACTCTTTAATTTCAACTTCACACTTGACATATTTAAGCCCACGAGATTAAATGATATTTTGGTACATTCAATATATCTTTAATCTTAAGACCACAAAATTCAAAAGTTTTTTTTACTTTCTTAAACTTGTTAAGTCAAAACCAGACAAGCAAATTGAAACAAGGGAGTAACAAATATGCAGATAAGCCTACGGAACAATAATTTCACAGTATCAACAATGTCTTTTAAAAGAATTAACTCCAGTTGCGGAGCGATTCCAAGTAGAACAAAGCTTCAACTCACCAGCCATTCTCTGTGCCCCTGCCACCCTTCTTGGTTTAACTTTTTCACAGCTATCACAATCCCTGTGCCAGGCTTTGATGCTGCAAGAGTATGCTCGTCGACCCACCCTTTGAAAACCGAGCCAAAACCTCCTTCTCCTACTACACTGTCAGGACGGAAATTTCTAGTTGCAGATCGGAGTTCACTGAAAGTGAAGCTCCTCAAGTTGGATGACTGCAAGATCTCACCCTCACTCCGAGGAGTCGGGGGTACGGAAGCTGATGAGTGTTTGCTATTCGAATTACTAATATCGGTACCATTTCCACTGACATTTCTTGAATCCAACCCTAAAAGAATCCGTTTACAATGCAAACAAAAGACAATAAGCAAAAGAATCAAGATGTTCATCCAACAGTAGAAAACAATTACTACTAATCTCCACATACCAAGCAAATTTCCTACATAAAACAGAAACCTTTCAAAAGGTAATATTACTGCTCTTTGAAACACACAAATTTTACTTTCGTTGCAATTAACAAATACATGACAGACAATACATTAGTCACCCACAAAACCTTACACTGACCAGAAACAATATTTGGTCTATTTCTTCTCCTTCTCCCCTGCAATTACCCCCACTCCACCCTAACCCCACCCCCTTTTAGGGGTTGAGTGGGGGGCTGGTGACAATAATCCTCTGCAGCTTTAGGGTACTTTCCTTTTTTTTTTATTCTTCAATTTTTTAAGCAAGCAAATACTTTAACTCACCAAAACACTCAATATATAACTAGAGCTAACAAATCATATCATACCTTTCAAAAACAAATTATACAAAAAGATAGTGAACTTAGTATACCTGAAACAGTATAAAATGTTGTCTCAGCCTTGATTTGGTTACTCAGACAAATCCCCATTAGAGTAAAAAAATACCCAAAAATTCAATCTTTTTTATCTCCACTAGCCACCAGACAAACTGCAAAACTCAAGTTTTCATCATTATATGCACAGATTAACACCAGTTGTTACTTCAATACAAACCCCAAAAGTTCATTGAACCACAGATCTAGTGTGAACCCAAGAATCTTCCTCTACATCATGAAATGACAGTAACTTTGGAGATAAAAGAAAAAGATTGAAACTTTCTGATGAACAGGGCTGTAATTGTTTAACCCCACTTGCCTATGAATGAAAAAAATTATGACAAGAAAGTTGGAAGTAAAAGGACAAGAGGAAAAAGGGGTTTTATTGCTTTTCTTGATTCTCTATGGTACTTATGAAGTTTTTTTTGGACTTTTTGTTGGTGAAAACTGAAAAAGCCATAGATTAGATGGTTGGTTGACTTGCTTTGTAGGTTCTCTGTCTTTACTAGTAGCAGCACAGATTACAAGCAACCAAAAGAGACTGAAAAATTAAACTGGGGATTAACTACTTAATCAAATCAAAAGATTGTTAATGGCTTAACTTAGTTTCAACTTTATCTGTTGTTGCTTTGCTGTTGAATTTTTGTCTCTGTGTTGCTAGATTCTCGCTAATTAAGCAAAGGCATATTTAGGAAATGATTATGACTTTAATTAATATAGTTTAAGGCCTTCAAAGCAAATGCCTTGTTGGTTCCATAGTTCTATAAACAAATGTGCTCTTTGTATCTGGTAATCATTCAAGTTATGAATTTAAGTATGTTCTAATCATGAAAAATAATATTATTTCATCAAATATAAATTAACGTATTATAATAAGTTAGTTAATGGAGTACTATAGTTACGGTTACCTGTATAACAATAACATCACACAGAGTGAGATCTGAAGAATAGAGTGTATACAAATCTTAAGGTAAACAAATTATATCTGATAGATTCATTACTCAAGGAAAAAGATATTCCCTTCGTTTCATTTTATGTGATACTTTTTGGATTTTTAGATTCAAACACGTATGTCTTTGATCATAAATTTTTTATAGATCTTTTAAATATTTTGAATTATCAATTATTGTGACTTATACTACTTTTTACATAGTTAACAAATATATAAATTTCATTTCAAAAAGATTTCGTGCGCAAATTTCCGATAAAACTTAAATTATTTGATTCTCAAAAAATAAAAAAATGTCACATAAATTGAGACATAGAGAGTAGTTCAAAACAATGTGGAAAAATAAATATCAACTTTGAAGGAGTTATAACAAAATATTATTAAAAGTATGACAAAGAATTATGTACAATACAATAAAATAATACGATAAATAAAATACAAGAAGCAACAATTAAAAACCGGATGAGTGATCCTATGACTACTAATAAGCGGTATAATGCTCTGTTACACCTATTAATTTTCTATCTTAATTTGTGTTCTCCCTAACCTTATACATATTGAAGATGAGTTATTATTGGAAATTTTTGTTTTGCAGCAAAAACAATTTTTAGTACAAATACTCATTGAAGAATTTGTTTTGTACCAAAAATATTATGTTAAAAAAAAAAGAAGCAAATTCATTGGTGCCTCCTAAAGTTGACATCAAGTTTCACATAGACACCTCAATTGAACGATATTAATTTTAGACACTTTAAGTAGGGTCCTATTATATCATTTTGACACTTTTTGTTAAGTTGACATATTATGTGTGCTGCACTTACTTTGAGCGCGTGAAAAACATAGTTTTTATGATTTTTTTATTTCTTCTTCCTTCTCTCTTTCCCACACTTCCTCAACCACATACCACCACCTTGCCACCATTGTATATTCAAATTTCTCCTCTCTTTGTCATTTCTTGATGTGGAAATTTAAGAAAGGACCAAAATATGTCTAGAGCATATATCTTCTTCATGATATCAAATTTTTCCATTTAATTTTTCCATAGTTCCATTGTTGGAAAGTTTGCCGAATCCTTCAAATGTTCGTTGGTCTATTTTCATCTCTCTCTATTTAAGTTATTTTTTTCAGATTCAATTTTTGAAATACTAATTTTTTACTTCTCAAAGCTTTTAACTTTTTCTATTTTGAAGAACCCATTTCAAGTAAATTCATAAATAGATCTAATTTTATCATGGATAAATTTTTGTTGGGTACTTTGAAACTTTCAAAACGAGCAGTTTCAATGGTGAAGGTGATTGAAAAAAAAGAGAGGACGAATTTGAAGGATTGAAGAGATGGTAATAATATGATAGTTGGATTGTGGGTATTTGCTTATGACCCAAATTGGTTATAATAGGTAGATTTGAAGATAGAGATGGTAGTAATGATAATCTTCAAATTTGAAGAAGAAGGCATCAAGGTAATAGTGATTAGAGGAGGAGGAGATATGAAAATGGTGGAGGAGAAAAAGAAAGGTGTTAGTAGATTTGTTTTTCCCTTTTTCTTCTTTATTGAAAGGTAATTTTTAATTAAATAGTTTTAAAATTAATTAATTACTTTAAAATTATTTTTTTATTCATAATGCATTTTTTTAATAATTATTTTTTATATATATGCCACATGTTATTATTTAATTTGCTACTTTGACACGTCAACGGCGAGTGTAATACACACATCTTATATATTTAGCTAGTTGTCAAAAAAGTGTCAATATGACACAACGGCCCCTACTTAAGGTGTTTAAAATGAATAAGGCCTGCTTGAGGTGTCCAAGTGAAAATTGATATCAACTTTAGGTGACTATCGATGAATTAGGCCTTAAATTAATACAAACATTTCACCATTCGGCTCATATAATAGTTATGAGTAGCTTATAATGCATGTTTAAAACCTCATGTGTTGATTAATAACGAATAAATTGTTATGTATATGTAATTGCTATGCAATGAATAATAATACAAGATATATTATTTAAGGATATTTATTACTTAAAGGACATATCCTTATATTTAATCTTTTTATTGGTGTAATACGTGTATATTGTATAAAAAATATTTTCTAGACCCTTTAACTAAATGCGGTATTATATTATTTAATATAAAGCTTGATGTTGAAATTATTTTTCCTAATTCCTCCTTTCAAACGATCTCATTATTTTTGAGACAAAAATAGACCAACCAATTTAATTGTCTATTAGTAACCTAATAAATAGATGGCACATAAAGCAAAACAGCGATAGGGTTTTGACAACTACACTGACCATATAATAATGCAGCTAACCTTCTTTAATTAAAGGTATCGAGTTTCAATTTTGAATATAACTTTTTTTATTGAGAATGTTTTTCTTCAAATAAGATCTTATACAAAGTGAATTTAAAATAATTGGACCCCAATAAAAATATCGGACACAGCCAAATACTATGAGTAGAATATTTCTTCTCCACGACAAAAAAACTAAAATAATATTTTTTATTTTAAATGACAAATAGTGTTTTTCTTTATTTATTAATAATAAGGAAAAAGAAAAAGTGTCTTGAAACCTTATGGTAGACGTATGATCTCTAGATAATATCGGATGTAGATGGACATATATTCACGTATAGTTGAGGAGCGAAATTAATACATTTCTTACGGGTTCATATATATAGATTCAATAATTTTTGTATAACTTCTATATTTTAACTAAAAGCTTATTAAAAATTATATGTGAACACCTTATTATTGTTATAATGTTTACTTAAGGTTGATATAAAATTTTATAAATTTTAAATTTCAAATCCATTTCCAACACTATTTCTTATTAACTCGCTTGAATATAAAGTGTTCCACCCAAGATTTAGAGAGCTTATTGATGTATTAGTAACTACATGCACGGTGCATTTTCACATTTCTCAATGACGGTTCAATTTTCTTGCCATCGAATACACTACACAAACACAATTAAAGTTAGAATCGCTATTAAAAATAAAATAATAAATTAAAATCAATCGCAACACACCCTATCAAACGACCTTTCATTAGTAATATATCGCACATATTCACAATTAGGCCAACACTTGACTATCACTTTTAGATCAGATTTTAAAAATTCTTCTTCAAATATTTATTTGAATCAGATTTGACAATACGCCTTCAAAAAAAATTTAAATTTTAAAATTGATTTTAATTTTTGAGACTTTCATTCATAAAAGTTAACTTTTTTTATGTTAAATAAAATAATTTCCAAACATAACTTCAATTTAAAAATCTCAACTTCAAAAACTTTATTTTTTAAATTTAAATTTTGAAATTAAAATTTATGATCAAACGAAAACTATGTTTGTTTTATTGTTCATGTTAGTAGAAAATGGTTACAAGTAGCAAAGTTGTTGGCCTTCCAAAAGGCTAAAAAAGTCAAGAGTAAAGCAAGCACGCAATTTAGGCTTTTGTCCAAACAGAAAAAAACAACAACAAAAGAGTATTACTGTATTACAGATCGTTCTAGAATTCTCAATTTTACATATGCGGTTGATGAACTTCAATTCTACAAATTCAGCTAGGGTTTCGAAATTCAAACTTTAAACTGACAGTACAATTGAGTAGAAATTGGTGGAATTGTGAATTGTAATTGCGCCGATTGGATTCGGTCACTGTTACAAATGGAAACTGACTCATCGCCGGAGTCGGATACGCTCACTCCGATGGAGCGTATTCTTCAGGTAATCGATTTTTTCTTCTTCATAGTTTGTATCAGTTTGCAAGTATAGCATTCGATCTTTTTTTTTTTTTTTGAAAAAAATTGCTTCTTTTAATGTTGAACAAATCAAAAATGTTTTTTTTTTTTTTTTTTGGGTTTTGGATGTCTCTGTGTGTGTGGATGGGATGGAGGCTTTGTGATTATTGAAATATTGTTTAGCAGAACAGTACATTTCTGTTAAAAGGAGGGGTGAATTATTTGGGCATTTGTATATGTGATTTTATGTTACTTAGAGTCTGCACCGTGCTTACTTTATCTGTAAGAAGAGGGAATGGACTTTGCAATATCGTTAATCTACGTAGAGGACTCTATCTATGCTAGAAGCAATTTTTTTTCTTATGTCCTAGTTTTAAGTTCCTGAATGGAAGATTCAAGAATTGGTGTTGGGTGAGTGGGTAATCACATTTGTGTAATTGGTCATAACTAATGGAACTTATTTGGCTGAAGCTGATTTACTGTTAATTTTATGATTGAGAATTTACAGTAGTCTTGTACTTTGGAAGTTGAAGGATGGCTACACGGAGTGCACGATTTTAGGTAGCTAAAAAGAATAGGTTTTTTTTTTTTTTTTTGGGTGGTAATGGTGATGGTGGGGATTATTCCTGTGTTTGAAGAGTCTGCATGCTTTTGAGGTTATATGGAGACTTAAAATTGTTTAACGTTCAATACTTCTTCTACATTGGTCTTGAAGTTTCACCAGTTATTACAACGGAAGATGGTTAACGAGGAGAAGCTTATGTTATTGGAACAAAGAATCAGACGCTCATCTATTTGGAGTAGAGTATTCATAATGGTGAGTGGTACGACAATTAAAGGTTCTGCAGGTGAAAATGGGTGAAGCATATCCAATATTTGATGATTGATATGGAAGAAAGATTTTGGTGGTAAAACAAAAATTGCATGATTCCATTGTCACTATCTAAGATATCATTTAAATGGTGATACTTAGACAAGCTTTTTAATGTTTCAAAATTCTTGGGCTCATAAAATTGATCAACTTGTAATGAGGTCATTAGTGGTCAGAGGCAAATAAGAAGAACACCTTTGCTTAGACACGGTGCTTTTGAGGATAAGGAACATAGACATAATCACAGGATTTGCAGCCTTCTCCCCTATCCTTTTCTCTTTTATATATTAGAAACTCATTGATCCAGAGAAGCAAATGATGGCCTACATGTTTTATTACGATGGTACTTGTTGCTCTCTTAGTCTGTGCTGCCTTCTTGTTAGATGATATCAATTAATCAAGCAACTATGCTGCAATCCCAAACTAGTTAAGTTCGGCTGGATGAATCCTCTATATTTTTTCTGTTCTATTCTCATTTCATTCCAATAGCAGTTCTTATTGGATGACATATTTAGGAAAAATAGCTTGGTACAAAGTTGGAACAAAGTGCAAATGCTTCCCTATGACTTCCGTGATTTTTTTGGTTTAGTACTATGCTTGCCCTCTTCCCATTCATAGAACTGTGCAGAATGCCCCTTTGATTGTCTATCCCAAAATTCTGTTTTCCTTTATTCCCTTTGTTTGGGGTGGGGGAGCGTTAGTTGATGTGATTTTGTTAACCCTAGTTATTATATGTTTTAATTGTTGCGATTAAAATGAAAATCACCACAAGGATGTGGTTTCTTGCATTACCCTGATTTTTGATAGTAAAACTCTTCCATTTCTAGTTTTTTTACTGTGGGAGGAATATCAATAAATAGGACAAGTGAACTTGTCATGTAATCCCTTGTCTCCTTGTCAGATGCTTGACATGTAATCCCTTTCAACCCTTGTTGATATTTGTATCTCTTCCCTATTTGCTCTTGGTTTAAGAAAGGGGAATAATGGATCTTGACATGTAATCCCTTGTTTTCTTATCAGAGGCTTGACATTCTTGGAGTTCCTGCTGAGAATTTGGAACAACTACAGCCTGGTTTAGTTGCTTACGTGAAGAATAATAAGTCACAAATAGCAGAGTTGGTCCCTGCACTTTTGCCTACTAATGAGGAGGCAATGGAGATTATTACAGAACAACAAATGGAGTCTCCAAGATCCACGGTCAGCTCAAGCGTTAATGTTAAAGATTTATTCCAAGAAAGTATGGATTGGATACAGTGGTTGATGTTTGACGGTGAACCAAGTAGAGCTCTGGAGCAACTGGAAGACACTGGTGAGCGTGGTGTTTGTGGGGCTGTTTGGGGTAACAATGACATTGCATATCGTTGCCGTACGTGTGAGCAAGATCCAACATGTGCAATATGTGTTCCATGTTTCCAGAATGGAAACCATAAGGACCACGATTACTCTATTATTTATACAGGTGGTGGTTGCTGTGATTGTGGAGATGTTACTGCATGGAAACGTGAAGGATTTTGTTCCAAGCACAAAGGAGCTGAGCAGATTCAACCTCTTCCAGAAGAGTTTGCAAACTCAATGGGGCCTGTACTAGATTTATTACTGTCTTGTTGGAGAAAAAGGCTTCTATTTCCAGATAGCATCTCTGGGAGAAATCCTAGAAGAAATGATCATGCTACTGAGCTCAAAATGGTTACAGATGAGTTAACATCTGCAGTGGTGGAGATGCTATTGAAGTTCTGTAAGCATAGTGAAAGTTTGCTTAGTTTTATCTCTAGGAGAGTATCTTGTTCAGCAGGCTTACTAGATATTCTTGTGAGGGCAGAGAGGTTCATGATCACTGAAGAAAATGTCAAGAAGATTCATGAATTGCTGTTGAAATTGTTGGGTGAACCTCAATTTAAATATGAATTTGCAAAAGTATTTCTGAGCTATTATCCAACTGTTGTGAATGAGGCAACAAGGGAATGTAATGATTCAGTTTTCAACAAATATCCACTACTATCAACATTCTCAGTGCAGATATTTACTGTGCCTACTTTGACCCCACGTCTTGTGAAGGAAATGAATCTTCTACCCATGCTGTTAGGATGTTTAGGGGACATATTTGCGTCTTGCGCTGGAGAAGATGGTAAATTGCAGGTAATGTTGTATGATAATTATACTAAACTAAGGAGCATTATATTATTGTGCGAAATGTGAAGTTCTGATATAAGCTTGTTTATACACTTTTTTTCCCCTGATAAGAAACATGTTTATATACTCGTTAAATTGTAATAGCTTGTTTTTTTACCCTCTTTCCTTCTACGTTTAGACATGTCTAAAATCTCCCTCTGTAGTTTATGTACTAAGACGGTGAACCGCAGTGCAATAGTAAGAATTGCTGTTGTCTGACCAAAAGTGTCATGCTACAAGCTGTGGAAAGAGCCTCCTGCAGAAATGCAATGCAAGGCTGCACACAATAGATCCAATATGGTCCGGTCTTTTGCTGGACCCGCAGATAAGAGGATCTTAGTGCACCGGGCCGCCCTTTAGCTTATGTTACTAAATAGGCTGGTCTTTGTTCTTGGATGGAGATGCATGTATGATTCTTCTGTAAGATTTTGTCTATTTGGTGTAGACTTCTTCTGCTATCTCCACATAACTCCACATAACTGCTCTGACTTTTCCTATGCACAGATAGATTAAGGTATTAATTACGTCAAATGTAAAAGCTGGAAATGAAGTCATAATGCTCAATTTCCTTTAATAAGTTGGAATCTGAATACATAAAACTGTTTTTGTTTCTGCAATATGTAGACAAGTGCATGAAATGAAGGCCATTAATTCCTGCACATGAATTTGTTTTCATCTTATTTGAACAGAATAACCTTGGATTGCCAAGTTTAGTTTTTAATCTCCTATGTATTAATTAACCTAATGATCAAATGCAATTTCTTTGCTTTGCTCTTTTTTTCCTTCTTTGGATCAGCTGCACAACTCGACTATTCTACATCGTACCTCATATTTCCACTAGTCCTCAATGCCGGTTAATTACGAAACAAATTCTTTTTTATCTAGAGAGTTTCTTTTCGTTAAATGTGTTGAACTCTATCTGTTGGTATCACACTAATTTTTGGAAACTTTATATCCACCTGAAAGAACAAAACACAAAAAAGTGAAATCCTATCATCTTTGTCGGAACCTCGCCGGAAAATCACGATTGATAAAATAGTCCACCATACCAAATCTACCACAAGAGAAAGAAAAAGATTTTTTTTTAAAGATCTTATGAAAACCAAGAAGGAAAAAAAAAGTGGAAGAAGAACAAGGTGTGTGTAGAGTGTAGAGTGTAGACTGTAGACCATATGTAATTTTTATTTATTTAATTTTGTTGAAAATTAGTTTTTTTTTCTTATACTTTATTTTCAAATTATTATTTTACACCTAAATGCCACATGTCCCTTTTTAATTAGTCATCATGCCATGTCATCCACAAGTGTATTACACTTAAAATTTTAGTTGATTGTAAAAAAAAGTCAAAATGACACAACAGGGCGGCCTTACTTGAGGTGTCTAAGTGAAAGTTGGCGCCAACTTTATGGGGCTGCCGATGGGTTCCGCCTTTTATTTTGATATACTTTTATCAAGTAGTTATCAATACGAGGAATATCAACTTTAGAGTGACTTTCTTACCAAAGATCAGGCAGATAGAAGTAATCATGTAGCTTTTTTGCCTATGTTGGAATTCAAAGTGGTCTTCGCTCTAACTTTATCAACTGTTGGTGACACTTTTGGCTGTGAAATTTCTTATTTGTTTCAATGGTACAGGCAATAAAAGCAATACAAGCTAGTATTTAACATATCAACTGCAAGTTCTTGTGAATTAGGAATTTTTTCAATGGGTCATCATATATTCCCCAAGGTCAAATGCTCTTTAGTGCTATGTGTTTGCATGTGAATAATTATGTATAGTCTAACTTTAGTTTGACGATTTACTGTTTAATGAGTTTTCTGAAGCACTCCTTTGTCAGATTATTCACCATTGGGGTTTCTGATGTTCTTTATTAGCCTATAGAATATGCTTCAATATTTTGTTTGGAGAGACGCATGACTGATTGACTAAGTGGAATTTTCAAGTGCTCGCCTCTTGGTCTTATTCTTCTCTGTAACAGAGTAAATGTGTTGATGGCAATGTCTAGCAGGTCATCTGAGCATATATTGCTCTTGATGTAGTTTATCTGGAAGTTAATTGATGATTGGTGTATGACTTCAACTTAAGAGAAATAATGAAAGAAAAAAGGTGCATGCTTGTAAACTTACCAGTTTAAAAAAAAAAAAAGGTGCATGCTTGATGTAGGTGACATAGTTTTCTTTGAGAGAAACTGTGCATGCTTGCAGATGCTTAGCTTAGCTTCTTTTCTTGGGCTTACTTCTGCCAATCAAAGAAGTATGCACATCCGAAATATATGAATATTTGATGTGAATTTTGTTTTTGTAGGGCCTTGGGCTCTTAGCAAATGAACAACTAGTTTTTTAAATATTTTTAAATAATTTATTTGATAGTTCTATTCAGCGGTGACATAACTGGTTTTGTTTAATTTTTTGCTCGTTCTACCTAACTTTTATGATCTTGTCAGTACACTTTCATCGTTAGTGGTATTACCATATTTATGAATTGCCAGTCGTTGGTTTGCTTGGTTATTCAGGTCATGAAATGGTCAGATTTGTACGAAACTACTCTCCGTGTGGTTGAAGACATTCGATTTGTCATGAGTCATTCTGTTGTACCTAGATATGTAACTCATGATCGACGAGATATATTGAGAACATGGATAAAACTATTGGCTTTCATGCAAGGAACGGACCCACAAAAAAGAGAAACTGGCATTCATGTAGAAGAAGAGAGTGAGAATATGCATTTGCCTTTTGTTTTGGGTCATTCTATTGCAAATATTCACTCTCTTTTGGTGGGTGGTGCTTTCTCTATTAGTACAGAAGATGCTGCTGATGCTTTCTTCAACACACACACAGAAGATTTTGAAGACCAAGATAGCCAAAGACATGCAAAAGTTGGAAGGCTATCACAGGAAAGTTCTGTATGCAGTATGGCTGGGAGGAGTCCATTAGAACATGCCTCCAGGGTTCCTGAAGTAACATATGATAGTTCTCCAATATCATCATCTGTTTTATGCTTAACATTCGAGTGCCTGAGGGCCATTGAAAATTGGCTGATAGTTGATAACACTTCGGGAGCTCTCCTTCACATATTATGTCCAAAAACAAGTTCTACTCCTGGCAATAATATCTCTATGTTGAAAAAAACACTTTCAAAGTTTAGAAGAGGCAGAGAAATGTTTAAATCTCAGAGTCCTCCTTCAAATGACGTTAGACTCTTGACTTCTGCTGAAGGTTATAATAAACAATACTCTAATCCTTCCCTGAATGGTCGAACTACCTTGGATTCTGGCCAGGGTTCGGGCCAAGAAGCAGCTTGTCTTGGTGGTCTTGATGACAGTATGCTGGAAGGAGATAATGCATCTGAATTAGAAGCTCTGCAGTTGCTGAGTTTGTCTGATTGGCCTGATATAGTATATAAAGTTAGTTTGCAGGATATATCTGTTCACAATCCGTTGCATCGATTACTTTCAATGGTTTTACAGAGGGCACTAGGCAAATGCTATGGGGAGAGTGCACAACCAGTTGCTAGTTCTGCTAAGTTGTCATCTTCTGTCCATTATGACTTTTTTGGCCACATTCTGGGAGGCTACCACCCACAGGGTTTTTCTGCCTTCATTATGGAACATGCTCTTCGGATTAGGGTGTTTTGTGCTCAGGTTCATGCTGGAATGTGGCGTAGGAATGGTGATGCTGCTATATTATCCTGTGAGTGGTATCGCTCTGTCCGCTGGTATGTATACAGTTAAATGTGCAGTCTTTATTCATGGCTCTATGATGAACAATAGTGCATTTCTTTGTTATGCTAATATATATGAGATTTAATCTTTAATATTCCTTTGGATAGTATCAAGCCAATATCTTTCTAAACATTTTATGCAGGTCTGAGCAGGGTCTGGAGCTTGACCTCTTCCTGCTACAATGCTGTGCTGCGCTAGCCCCTGCTGATTTATATATCAGTAGAATTTTAGAACGTTTTGAGCTATCAAATTACCTATCGTTCAATCTTGAACGTCCTAGTGAGTATGTGATTCACATTTCCTTTTTACTTTCATCAACGACTTCCATTTTCATCCACTATGTGATTGCTTCCACGGATCAAGTATAAAACACTATTTTCTATAATTTGATGATGTATGTATACCATCATTACATAAGGGATGCTCTTGACACTTAGATTGATCATCGTCAGAATAATCATGTTCCATAATTTGTACTTAATTGTGCAACGGTAATCTTTGTGATTAGTACTGGCCTTGTCAATTAGTCTTGTTAATTGATATACATGTTCAACTATATTAAACAGTGGTTAAATCCTTGTAGAAGGAAATCCTTGATAAATTACATCTTTCCTGACATTTTTATGCAGCAATTCCATTTTGAGAAAGAGGTAGTGAAAAATATCGATGATTTTATATATTTGAGATTTTTTATGAAGTTTTTCTCTTTAGAATACATTATTCTGATGCCTTTTCTATTAATATTATAGGACATGCACATGCTTTTTTTTTTTTTTTTTTGATGACAAGGGAAACCCGCAGCCGCTATCCTTTGGGAGCGCACAGGGTAAAACCCCTGCTCTTATGCAATAGCTCGCAAACCACATAGGAGAGGTAATCCGCACCAGGACGAGCTCGATCCAGAAGGCAAACCCCTTGCTTTCGCTGGCAAGGGGTTTCAAACTTGAGACCTCCAACATGGAAGTCCCAAGTTCGAACATGCACACGTTACTTAGTTACATTTGTTCTTTCCAGAATTTTTTATATTTTCTTACTGGTACTTAAATAAAATCTTCTCCGACAACAAACAGGAAATAACCTAGGAAATGATAGAAGTCGTTGTCGTGCCACTGCTCTTGTTAAAATTTGTAAGTTCTATAGCTCCACTGGAGCCAAAGATGTTAAACTGTGTCCTATTTCATGGCAGAGGTATCTGCTCAATCCTGAAACTTAAACAAATAAGATAAAAAGAAGATTAGACAATAGCTATGCCGTAAGGACATACTTGTTATAAGTAAATTCTCCTTTGAAGTGTGTGTGTGTGGTGGGGTGGGGGGAGGAGGTAGACATTGAACCTTTACTTGATATTAATATAAAAAAATGTAATACATGAAGGAACGGGACATGATAATGTACCTTGTATGCTATGTTATAGTTGTACCTACTCGACTCTTTACAGTCTGCGTACTTTTCCAAAAAGTTTTTAAATCATGCCTGTAGAGATCATTATACATGTTTGGAAAAATCATATATCTAGGGATGGGTTTAACATCTACGAGTTGCATCATCCTTAAGCATTCACATGACTTTGACGATCTAATAAAAAAAGGAACTCCTTTTAAGATAGTTTGCTGCAGGGTTTTTGTTTGCCCTGAAAAGAGCTGGGGTTTGGGTTCGGTTAGGGTTTTTTAGTTGCTACTTGCTACTATATACTTTCTTTGAGATGATTGATAGTCTTTCCATTGAGCTATTGCTGGACATGGGCATGAATTGGCTAATATGCTTACGGTTAGATAGACTTAGAAGATCTGATTCACATGAGATCTGCATTGCATATTTTGATTGGCAGTGTACCTTGTGTATATGTTTAGTATTGATAATATGTGATGCTTTGGAACCTCGCAGGTACATTTCCCATGCATCTACTACTTGCTCTGTCTAATTTAATTCACCATTCTTTCTAGGTACGAACCCGCTTTAGTTCAAGAGATGCTTACTCTTATTATTCAAATATTGAGAGAACGACGATTTTGTGGGTTAACCTCGAGTGAGTGTTTGCAAAGAGAATTAGTATATAGACTATCAATTGGTGATGCCACTCATAGTCAGCTGGTGAAGTCTCTTCCTCGTGACCTATCCAAGATTGATAAATTTCAAGAAGTTTTGGACAAAATAGCAATTTATTCAAATCCATCTGGCATGAACCAGGTTTATTTCTGATATTTGGTTCATACTTAATCCTTGTACATTTCCAAGGGAAAACAATTTGATCTTTTTTCTGTCCTGTGATATTTCCCAATTCCTTATCTATCACAGGGTATGTACAAACTGCGGTTGCCCTATTGGAAGGAACTGGATCTGTACCATCCTCGTTGGAATTCGAGGGATGTGCAAGTAGCCGAAGAGAGATATATGCGTTTCTGTAATGCATCGGCATTGACCACTCAGCTTCCAGGATGGAGCAAGATTTATCCACCACTTGGTCGTATAGCTGAAGTAGCTACCTGTAGGACAGTCCTCCAAATTGTCCGTGCTGTTGTATCATATGCTGTGTTTTCTGATGCATCAAATGCTTCACGTGCTCCAGATGGTGTTCTGTTAAGAGCACTGCATTTGCTGTCATTAGCATTGGATATTTGTCATGCACAGAGGGAATCTGGTGAACATAGTTGCTATAATGGTGATGTTATTCCAATTTTAGCTCTATCTTGTGAAGAAATATCAGTGGGTAAATTTGGTGATCAGAGCTTGCTATCTCTTCTCGTTTTGTTAATGAGGAAACACAAGAAAGAAAATTACTTTGTGGAGGCTGGAATGCTTAACCTCTTATCTTTGGTTGAAAGTGTTCTGAAGAAAATTGCTGAACTACAACCTGAATGCATGAAAAAACTGCAAGACCTTGCTCCAGATGTGGTCAATCAGTTATCTCGATCCTTTCCAAGTGGTGATATGAATAGCTTCAGATCATTTTCAGACAGTGATAGGCATAAGGCTAAAGCTCGAGAGAGACAAGCTGCTATGCTGGTGAGATTACCCAAGAGAAGTTAATGATTTGTTGTTCAATAATTTGCTAAATACGGATAATCTATTTTTTGCTCTCTAGACAATTAACCTTAAGTTGTTCATTTTGCTGCTGTGTTGTGTTTGGCTGTTAGCTATGTATCTTATGCCTTGAGAAGTGGAGATTCCTTATTTGGCATACAACAAGGGAGGGATAGCCTAATGGTAAAGACCGGCATCCAACCATAAGGTTTGGGGTTCGAGTCACCATAGGCACAAAATGGGAAACATGCAACCGTTGGATTTCTAGGTAGAGGGTTTGGGGTGGTGGTCTGTACCAAATAAAAATAATAATTATCCTTATCCGGACAGGTTTTGGCATTCTCCATGTGTAAAATTTATAAGCATATAATGTTGAAACATAAACTTAGTATGCTCTACCTCAGATTGGGAATCCTCATGGATTAGAAGCCCCACATGTATATGACAGAAGAGATGCTGAAAAAGTGTGTGGGAGTTGCCGCGCTTAGACTCAAGAGTGCAAGGATATATGCTAGGATGACTGACTTTTTTTTTTTTTTGGAAAACAGAGGTCTAATGTCAAGGTAAGATTATTTTGGATAAGAACAGAGAATAAGGAAATAAGTAGAATTTATGTAGCAACAAATGATTAGAAGGGTTAACATAGGTGGGAAGTCCTCCATCTACTTATACAAGTGGAGTCCATATTATTCACATGAAAATAAATAAATAAATGGAGGCCTAGTCAATTTCATCTTATCTAGCAGAAAATTTTGGCACAATTCCAGTTTAAGAAAAAATCTTGTGTTCATTTTTAAAGTCATTTTTTTCTTCTTCTAGCAGCATTGGATGAAACCATGCTTAGTATAAAATTCTTTATATGACAGAGAAGAGTGATGTTACTGGAATGAAAATAGTAGGGTAAAGTGTAAACTACATTGATCTCCCCTCTAGTTTGTTACTATCACATAAATATACTCTCTTGTGTAAAATCACATTCTTCCCCGTTGATGACTCTTGGCTGGTGGAGTTAAACTTTGAGTCTATTGCCTCCATTATGCCTTACCTGGACTATAGGCATATTAATTTTCAAGTAAAATGATAAGCTACAAATTCAGCAGCTGATTAATGAAGGTATCCATTTTCTTTAAGTCAGAATACTTATATTAATATTTGTGACTCAACAAATGAAATTACAATGACAAATGAAAAATAATACAACTTATTCTAGATGAAATAGTATCCCTACTTAAAGTATTTACTGAGCTATGGGTGGGGTTGGGGGTTGGGGATTAGGTGAAAACATTGGAGATGTTCTCACCATTCTCTCGGATGTAGATTGAGAATATTCTTTTTTTCCGAAACTGTTAACTTGTTCATTGAGAGTATTCTGCCAGTCTCAGGTTGAACCCCCCATAGTAAATTGGACTCCACTACTTAACTGTAGAAGTGACCCCTAATTACAATGTGACATGCACAGATGCCCTTTCCATCTTATATCTTCTTACAAGAAATCTAGAAAGTTTCAAGTTCAAATCCTAGTGGAGGAAAAAATTACTTGGTGATTTCTTCCCATCTTTCCAAGCTTTGGTGGACAAAGTTATCTAGTACCTGTAGTAATGGAAGGTAGCAAACAGGAACTGGTGGAATTAAGCGTGTGCACAAGCTGGCTTGGACACCATGGTTATTAAAAAAAATGTTCTTCCTCACTGGTTGCTGAGGCAATAAACCTATTCCATTCCCCATGAAGTAGGATACATAACTTTATCCTGCAATACATCAAGGCATATACACGGGAGAAGGAGGATTTTGAACCTATCAAACTCTACCTTTTTAGTGTTATCACAACCACATAATTTAATTAACAGAAACTCACCCAAACTGCACAAAACATTAGTCCTTTATTGCAAACAGGTAACTGTATTTATTAAAAAATATGATTGCAAATAACCTCCTCCATGTTTCCCTAGAAAAGGTGTAATGCATAACTGTGTCTATGACTTGCTGCTTTATCCACCAGCTAAGGTAATGCTAGAACAATATCTTTCCCTGTGATATCTTGAACAAGTTACTAGTCATAAGTCTAACGTGGAAATTGGAAATCAGAATTAAATTATATCACAGAGGAAAATATTGTTTTGGATAAGCACCCAATGGCGTGGCTTTGTGGTCCATGGAGTTGGAGAACCATGAGGTCACATTTTGAAGTTCAAACAGAGGCAAAAATGCTAAACGATTTCCTTCCATCAATGGTGTTCAGAGTTACTCAGTACCTAATGGAATAGTCAAGGTGCACATGTTAGCCGAACACCGCTGTCAATAAGAAAAGAAGAAATTATTGTTCCAGATAAAGGTAGATAGTTGGTACCTGTTTGAACCTACAACATGCCAAATATGGTGACAAACATGTACAAATGCATCTGACCTCATACAAAAGCTCTTCGGCACTAAAAAGAATGATGTGCTGCAATGTAGTTTTCTCCCTAAAGTTGAAGCTGGCCTGCTTTTCCTTCTGTAATTAGAAGTGTAAATTTAGAAAGTTTTGTTTCAACATATCATATATTTAGAATGTTACTTGTTTCATTGTCATTATAATGTATACTTTCCATTGTGCTATGTTGCCATACCATAGTAGAACCAGAGAAAATTTAATCCTTCTGTTTTCAGTTGATAATACAGGGAGAATCTTGTTCGACTCTGTCACTTTCTCAATGTATTCCATGTCTAATTTACAGGAGAAGATGAGGGTTCAACAATCCAAGTTTTTAGCAAGCATTGATTCCACAACAGATGTTGCGGCAGATGATTCTAAACATGGCAAAAACTTGTGCGATTCAGACGGTAGACCTAGATCTGAAGAGGCTACTCCTGCTATCTGCTCTCTTTGCCGTGATCCAAATTCTAGAAGTCCTGTATCTCACCTAGTTCTTCTTCAGGTAGGTGGCTCTATTTATGTGTTGCTATCAATTTCTTCTGCTTGGATATGACTGGTGATTTATCTGATTATTGAACTTTAATTTATCCCCTGATAAGTGGAATAATACTTATTTCATCTTGATTCCTGAAATAAGAAATCCAGGCTTCTCAGTTGCACCAACAGAGGTCCTCCTTCATGGGAACAAACTCGCCGCCCTGGGAAAGAGCCCACGTCTTGTGCCAAACAAGTGCCAAATATTTCATCTGAAAGGAGCAATCTTTCAAGAAGTTCAGAAATTACTTCATCATCTTGGTTAATGCAATTAATCCAAAATAAAGTAAATGAGTTTGCTTTAGAAGGACAACCTAAGGAAGTGGAAGCATTTCTGGAATATATCAAGGAAAAATTCCCCTCAATGAAGAACATTCAACCCTCTTGTGCATCAAGCACTGTAAAGAAAAAGACATCCTCTTCCTTCGAGATGCTAGAAGAACACATGTACTCGTTGATTTGGGAAGAAATGGATGCTAATTCACGGAACTGGGATCTTTTAAAAAATGATAGGAAACTTTCAGCTTTGGGTGATAATGGGAGTGCTGAGTCACTTCTGCTTGGAAGATACATTTCTGCTCTTTCAAGAGAATGTAGTCCTTCTGCATCAATGAATAGCCGCAAGGCACAATTGGAGTCAAGTATGCTGCTTCCAACATACAAGGGATTTGGTCCATCAGATTGTGATGGAATATATCTTTCATCCTGTGGGCATGCTGTGCATCAGGGATGTCTTGACCGCTATTTATCTTCACTAAAGGAAAGGTATTAATTTCCTAACTCAAAAGAGGGTGCGTTGCCTTGAAAGCTTTGGTTTTAATCCATTCCTTTTGTTTTTGTACTTCTGAGACCGTCTTGTTTGACCACTGAAGTGAATGTCTTAAGCCAATATCAATTTTTCTGATTTGGCGGAATTCTCTTTTCTTTGTAATTGGGTTGTTTCCTTTTACTGACCATGCATTTTAGACTACTTTATTCTAGTATTTCCTTCTCAAACTTAATAGGTTTCTTGTAACTTCCTAGTTGGATGTGTTATTGTGTTCCATAGTAAGCCTTCCCTCCAATTCTGCAAGTTTAGGGCAGTAACTGTCTCATATCTTTTATGCAGATATACCAGACAAATTGTTTTCGAAGGGGGTCATATTGTAGATCCGGATCAGGTAAAAAACCTCCATTCTAGTCTTACTCTCTGCTCTCTGATGGAGTTGATACTAAATTATTTTGTCATTTTTGCTGTTTTTCAGGGGGAGTTCCTCTGTCCTGTATGCCGTGGACTTGCTAACTCAGTTCTGCCAGCATTACCTGCCAAAACTAAAAGGTCAACACCGTCTCTTTCAACTGGTCCATCAGATGCTGTAAGCCTTTCAACGTTTCGTTTTCAAGAAGCTTTATTTCTCCTGCAAAGTGCAGCTGATGTTGCTGGAAGTAGAGAGATTTTACAGAGTCTTCCACTTCAGCAATTCGGGCAGATGAGAGTAAATCTTGATTATGTGGTTCGGGTATTATGTGAAATGTATTTTCCGGACAAGGATAAGATTTCAGAATCTGGTAGGCTTAGTCACTCTCTGATTTTGTTTGACACACTCAAGTACTCCCTTATATCGACAGAAATTGCTGCTCGATCTGGGAATACTTCTTTAGCTCCAAACTACAGCCTTGGTGCTCTGTACAAAGAACTCAAATCTACAAACTGTTTTATATTTGCCTTGTTACTAAGCATTGTACAAAGCACACGGACAAAGGACTCACTTACTGTCCTGTTGAGGTTAAGAGGAATTCAGCTGTTTGTGAAGTCTATTTGCTCAGACATTTCTGCAGATGAGTGTCCAGATAGTCCTATTGTTGGAGGTACGGTTCCTGCTCCATTAGTTGCTTTTTGTGCTTCAATTAATTTGTTAAGGATACAACTTAGATTCTCGAAACATGGATATAGTGGTAATCGATGTTAGGGGAATGTAGAAGCAGTTTATGATTGTTGGTGTGCTTTGCAGGTAATATGCAAGACATCTTGGAATTTTCTGAGACGGAATTACAGTACCCTGATATTCAGTTCTGGAAACGATCCTCTGATCCAGTTCTTGCACATGATGCTTTTTCATCATTAATGTGGGTTTTATATTGCCTCCCGTGCCAATTTTTGTCGTGCGAGAAATCATTCCTGTGTCTTGTTCATCTTTTCTATGTTGTCACTATTACTCAGGTTACCACATATTTTCTTTGTTCAATCGTTGTCTCTACTACTAATTAGTGTGTTTTTTCTTGAAGGTGCTAAGTCATTGTTTTTTCTTTTCAGATTGTAATTACCTATAGCAGAAAGCGACAAAGTAGTTTGTCTATGTCAGGATGTAGTGATTCTCTAGTTACAGACATCTATAGAATAATCGAGGAAAATGGAGTGGCTTACATATATTTTGATTCTAATCATATTGAAACGCATGATGTCAAAAATGCAATCCGTAGCCTAAGTTTTCCTTACTTAAGAAGGTGCGCATTGTTGTGGAAATTGGTTCGTTCTTCTGTATCAGTACCATTTAGTGGCAGCAGTAACATATTAGATGGATTGCCATATTCAATGGGTGAAACAATGGAATGTGGGGGAAACATACCAGTTGAGTTCAATGAGATTGAAAAGTTGGAAAAGTTATTTAAGATTCCCCCACTTGATGATGTTATTAGTGATGAAGTAGTACGTTTTGTGGTTCCAAGATGGCTGCGTCAGTTCTCCAAGCAGTTTGAAGCTTGCACGTTGAATGGTGTTATGTATTCTACCCCTGCAGTCCCATTTAAACTGATGCTTTTGCCTCATCTTTACCAGGACCTCCTACAGAGGTTGGTTATTTACATGCATAAGTATTGTATTTGACTTGTCTACTATATTTGTAATAGTATCCAATTTGTCTACTATCTTTGTATAACCATTGAATGTTTTGGATACGTTGGTGCTACTTTAAGGTATATTAAACAACATTGTCCAGACTGTGGAGTTGTTTTGGAGGAGCCTGCATTGTGCTTGTTGTGTGGTAGACTGTGCTCTCCAAATTGGAAGCCATGCTGCAGGTTCAAGTGCATCTTTTATTCTTCTGATAGTCCTCTTAATTATGTCTGACATATTTGATTTCGCCAGGGAAAGTGGGTGCCAAACACATGCAATGGCATGTGGAGCGGGTACTGGGGTGTTCTTATTAATCAAAGTAAGTGGTATTTCATTTTTGCTCTTGTTTTTTTGTCTTGATCTTTTTGATGCAATACCGTCTTTTAGGACAAGTAGAATGACTTTTACTTATCCTTTCACTACAGAAAACCACAGTGTTACTTCAAAGATCTGCTCGTCAGGCATCGTGGCCTTCCCCATACTTAGACGCATTTGGTGAAGAGGTAAGTCAGTGGTTTACCTATCTTTGCATGGTATGAAAGGGGTTTTGATTGCAGAAGATTTGTGTTTGGTTGACAACAATTTTGTTCTTAATTTTCTAAGAATATGGAGAAGGGGAAAAATAGATTGTTTCACCTAAGGAGAGATCACTGAGAGTCTCAAGAACGTCCTTCCAAATTGGAGTCATTCAATTAGGCACTGGAGTTGTTTTCCCTGTTTTTCTCCACAAACTGAAAGTAGAGTTGGAACTGGTCATAAATAGTACCTCTTTGTAGGTATCTGCTGACAAAATCATTTTTCATAATTGACCATAACACGTCTCCCCTCATCATCTCCTTTCTCTTCCATCTTCGGCAATGCCAACCCCTCTGCCCTCCCTCTTGGCATTCTACTTCCTCTCCAACCCACAACCCTAAAATGCAACCCAACATCCATCTTCTTTTGTTATTTCTCTCTGTGTGTCACCAATGAATATATCAACTTTTGTTTTGGGTGGGGGATCCATCTTAGAGCAGAAGAGCAGACTTTGCTTTATGTGTAGGTAGCCAGCCATATCTTGTTTTCAAATTTCATCCAAAGCCCAAAGCTGTGGAGCAACAATTATTGTGCTATTTCTTTTATATTTTCTTCCATCTTTTCTTTTTTGGTGCGATGCTAGAACTTAGGTATATGTGTCGTGAAGAATGAGAAAAGTGATTTTTTTTACAAGAAGATGGTCGTATACTCTCTAACCACTCCAAACTAGTTCCCAAAAATTCTAGGAAAAAAACAACAAAAATTTGAAATGTGAAATTCTTTGTAAACTTGATATGTAAAAGGTTCTAATTGGGAATCCTTGAATTCGGTGATTTTTGAAGCCCTAATTGGACCTAATGGTCGGACGGATATGGATATTCTTCTTTTAATTGCTTCTAATTTGAAATTTGCTATAAAGTGGGCAGGCAATCAGGCAAGTCCAGTTTATTTTGGACTTCAATTTTGGAAGTTGAATTGTGGGGTCATGTATTTATTTTTGAATTATAGCTAAATCCTTAATTGTTTTGAAAGCCACCTAATGGCCATCTTGCTACCTGGATAATCAGTTCTGCAAGGTTTTATTTGTCAAGAAAGGTGTTTGGGGTTTCAATGGTTCATTCTACCCCTTAGTATTTTTCTCACAGAGCTAACTGTAGTTTACTTGTTTGTCACATACTTTTATATCATTATTTTCTGTTCCACTCACATTTCTGGCACTAACACGAGAAGCGTTTTAACAGTCACATAATATGTACACGTAAATTGTACAGTGAAAAAATATATAATTATGTTATTTTTAAAAGAGTTTATACTTCCTAGCACAACATTGAAGTTTAGTTTCTATTTTGAAGTTTGCCGGCTATTTTGAGCCCCCTAGCTCAAAATGTGAAACAATTACAATAGGTGCTTTTATATAAGAGATGTTGCTTTTCAAAATAGCACAACGTAGAAGTCAAAATGTGAAACAATTACAATAGGAACTTTTATATAAGAAACGTTGCTTTTCAAAATAGCACAACGTAGAAGTTTAGTTTCTATTATGAAGTTTGCTGGCTATTTCGAACCCCCAAGCTCAAAATCTGAAACAACTAAAATAGGTACCTTTTATTTGAGAAATGTTGCTAGCTAAGGTTCTTTATACCCACAAATCGTCCTCAACATTTTTATTTTGATTGCTTATTTATTTAGTTTTATATTTTGAGTTAAAAAGAATATTGGCCCGGGTCAAGTTTGTTTTAGGAATGTCTTTAGAGTTTCCAATTTGTGACAGTCCAACTTAATCTGTTTAAAAATGTTTCTTAGGATCTGATGGATAGTGGTTACTTTGCTTCTGTTTTGTATTTCCTTCTTTTTGTGGGTCAAATTAATTTTTAATCCTTGTCGAGACTGGTGTGGGTAGACATACACGCACAGTGCTATGGTCTTTGGTTGTCCATTTGGATCTTAAAACTTTCTCTTTATACATGCAGGATTCCGGAATGAATCGTGGGAAGCCATTGTACCTAAATGAGGAACGCTATGCTGCCTTAACTCATATGGTATAGAAAAGAACTTTGCATAATTTACTGCTGCTGTGACTGAGTTTCTCTTATTGTGCTATTTGTTAGGTGGTATGATTAATGTCCTTGGAGGTAAAAACAAGAGAAGGGGGTAAAAAGAAATGCTAATGATCTCTGGAGGAATAGAAAAGTAGAGATTCTTCTTTCTCTGATTGTCTTGGGTTAAATGGAAAAAAGCTGTTAAAAGGCATTGAAAAAAGTAGTATGGCTTAAAAATCTAGGGTTAATTATATACTCCATGTGCATCTTTGAGCTTTGAAATGTCTTAAAGAGTGCAACCAGTGAGCCACTGCTTATGGTACCTCCATTGCTTAGATGGTTAAAGGCTCTTTCACCAATATATATGTTATATGTCATGTATCCCCTCGGTCCCATTTTATGTGAAACTCTTTCCTTTTGTCATTTGTTCTAGTAAGAATGACACTTTTCTGTATTTAGAAACAATTTTTTGAAGCTTTCCATTTTACCATTAGTGAAATAATTTATAGAAACAATTTAATTTGAAACTTTCATTTTACTCTTAATGAAATAATTCATAGGCACATAGCTATCTGTGACATGTTACATTACCAGTTTTTTCCAAACAAAATAATCCGTGACATGTTCTAGACCACAAGTTTCAAAAGGTTTTTTCTTAAACTCCATGCACAGTCGAACACTATCACATAAGTTGGGATGGTGAGAGTATCATTTACTGAAAATTGAGCAGGTACGAGCCATTTTTTCCCTTTTGCAAAGTTCATGGTTCTTTACTCTCAAACGTACCTATGCTAAGCTTATTGTAATTGCATGTCCTGCACTATGTTGTCTTCTTATAGCTTTTACTTTTCTTATTCCCCTTCACGGTATCAATTGTCTTCTTCTTTGATGTTAGGTGCTATCTTGATTATCTTTATAATCACAAGGAAGTTTTGTTCCTGTCTTCTGAAATCTGAACGAGCATAACTATTGCTTTAAATAAGGCGTTGTAATCTGAGAAGCAATGGTTCACAATTATCTTTATTACGTAGCTCTAGTTGTAGCAATTTGTTGATTTGTTTGAATGGACATTGTAGGTGGCTTCTCATGGACTAGATCGAAGTCCAAAGGTGCTTCATCAAACGAATATCGGCAACTTTTTGATGCTTTAGCTCAACTTTTTTCATAAGGTTTGGTAAAGGTTAGTTCAAGATCGCCAGATTCGCTATATATGTCTTCACGTACTGACATGTAGTTTATCTTTTTTCCTTATTTGGACCCATGCAGGTTAACTAGGCCCATGGAATTCGTCTAAGATGATAAAAAAGTTATCAACTGTCCAGTCCCGAGTTTTGACTCAGACACAGCATGTTCAATGTTCTGCGATCTGCTACTATTCAATGTACAGATTATTAAGGTTAGTCTGTAATTTCTTTGTTTTATTCTGATAATTTTTTTTTGCTTTAGATGTAGTGCAATGCAAATAGATCAGTTTCATTTGCTTGTCTTGGCGGCAGGGTTTTCCGGACAGTTCCTTTGTATGATTGTTCGTGATTAATGTTTCTTAAATTCCTTTGTTTAATTCAACTTCAATTTACTTTTCCTTATATTTCTGTTATCAGTTATCACTGTGTTAATGAAGTGTCTGAGCTTGCTGATAAAACGTAAGATGAGTGCATTAACACCATGTTAATGAAGTGCCTAAGATTTTAAAAAATGGTTTCCAACAATTAAACTCCAGACTCGGCATCAAAATTCCAGGTGGAACCTCAAAATTGGTCAATGAGATTTTACAATAAAAAATGCAATCTTGGGTAAGGACGGGTCTGGTGTTTGGACTTTCTGCATAGTAGGAACTTCTGGCAGCTCTCTTGAAAAAGTCAGGTAGTAGACCAACTCGGTTCTGAATACAGGGATATTTGGCATCCTCATCTGCTAGGTTAAAGTTGTACATGATTTTAGCGAGTACTTGTGTCAGATAGTGTTTGGCAGAAGTTTCTTTTTTTTTGTGGTTTAGTTTGGTTAGAATTTGTATGTCAATTCAAGGATAAGTGATTACTCTAGGAATTCTCAAAAGTCTCATCTTTGCCGGGTAAAATGTTAGATCAATTGATTTGAAGAATAGTTTATGGTTGATGAAAGAACTGAATGTATATCCTTTTGAGGCTTCCAAATGATGACCAAAAGATACATTAAAATCTATACAAATAGCTTTGTCCCTGCTTTGTTTGTACTGTTCCGCATGGTGGGAGGGAGATTTTTTAGATCTTTAAATTTGCAATTCATATTCAAGTTACCTTTCTCAAAAATAAATAAATTGCAATTCATAGTAGGATCTTTAGTAATCCAAAGAATTGACCTGTGGAATCTGATAAATGACTGGACTACACTGCATCAGCCCCTCTGCATGTCCTACTTCCCTTTCTAAAGTGATGGTAAACATTTGAATCACATGAGGTATTTTATTTCTTTCCACTCCCCCAAACTACCCCCCAGCTAAGTCTAAAGAATTCTAGCCTGAAGTTCTGTTATGTTAGTTACTAAAACAAGACAGCTAGAATCAGTTGAATTGATTTTGGAGATAAAAATGTTCTCTTATGCACTTTCCAGTCATATTTTCTGCTAAAAATGTTACTGATGAAAAGGTTCTTATTGCCATTGGCTCCCTTTGATTGTTCTCTTTTCTGCATCTCGCAGGCACCTGATCCGTCCTCTCATTAATTTTTCCTGTCTTTGTTCTCCCATCTCCTTTTTTCAGAAGGAAAAGGAAAAAAAAAAGCAATTTCCTTGATGGTTTAGATGTTCTAGTTTATAGAATCTTTTTGAATAGGTTTTGCTAAAGTATAAAACATCTCTGGCAGATAAGTAGGCATTGACGTCTGTGGCAGAGAAGGATTTGCTTTTACCAGAATGGGACGTTTTGGATTCCAAGAAAGTTACTTTGGTGGTGGAGCGGCTGTTTTTTCGCTCTTACTGTACAGACATTGTGAATAAAGTGTGTTTTAATGTAGTTTTGATCCATCAAATTTGTCTCCTTAGAGGTGTAAATTATAGTCTAAGCAGGCATATGACACACAAAAACACAGTTTACTCTGAAGATGTAAATTGAGATCTAATCAACAATATGTTGAAGAGCACCAAGGCTTTTGAGTTGCACTTTGATATTATCTAAGCTTACTTTTGCACTGGCCCTAACAGTTCCAACTAGTTTATCTGTTGTCGAATTTCTGGAATTCTTAAATTATTTATGCTCTTTGATCAGTGAGCTTGCATGACTGTGCCCGGCAACGGAGGTTGCACGATTGTGAAATTGCTCCTAAAAAAAAATTCTCTCTGGATGTTCGTTTAAACTCAAAAATCATTTAACTAACGGGATTCATTTCTACTAGTTTTGCCAAGAAAGGATTCAATAGTAGTGGATTTTGTTAAGAGTTAGTCTTCCAGGATAAAAAAGAAAGATAAATATATAGTACAATGCTTTTATCATTTAATCCAATAACACATAAATGTTGGTTAGGAACAAAGAGATAACTCTCGAATAGAGTATTAGATTTTAGAACGGAAAGATATAGCGCATGAAGGTTGGTTAGGAACAAATTCGATAAATAAAGACTACTCTCGAATAGAGAATTAAAATTTAGAACAGAAAGATTTATCATAGTTGAAAGTAGGGGTGTGCAAAAATCGAATCGAAAAAAATGTTATTGGGTAATTGCTATTGGGTTTTTAGTATTGGGTAAACAGTTAACCCATTAAGATGATAGTAAGTTATAACTATATTATCCTTCATAAATATTAAATATTAATAATTTAACAAAACTAGACACTATATCAGTACTCTACACTACGATCTACACACTTCACACGTCATAGTACTTCTACTTCACATCAGAAATTCCATATGTATTTGTTGTAACATGTTATTGTAGCATTCGTACTACATCTATTTTTATTGATGCAATTTCTCATTATATTTCTTGTTTCACTATATCAAAACATTTATATGTGATTTGCTTGTCTCACTGTATCATGCCTAATTGTTAGAGAGGTACCAAATCATATATTTATTTTATGAGCATTTTTTTATTGGGTAAACCAAAAATCGAACCGTTAATGACCAAAAATTCGATAAAGAATATCTTATTGGTTTGTTATTGGTTTAGCGTATTTAAAAATCAAAAATCGATAAATTGAATCAATAATACATAAAACCAAACCAAATGATCGATGCACACTAGACATAGTTGAATGGTATGAAAAATAAAAAAAATGTCACAAACGCCCACCAAGATTATCAGATATATCATAATTGAATTATACATGCACTAGATAAACGAAAAATAATAAAAAAAAATATCATAAACGCCCACCGTGGGGCTCGAACCCACGACCACAAGGTTAAGAGCCTTGCGCTCTACCAACTGAGCTAGACGGGCTTGTTGAATCTAAAATGTAGTTATAAGAAACCATGGGTTCTTTAAGAATGTGGGGGCATAATTTGTGAGATATTATGCCGCACAACTAAGTGATTTGCGATTAAAGACCAACGCAAAATAGGGACAAAGTGCAAATGACCTCATTTAAAAAAAAATAGCATTGATGTTCAGATCAATTTGCCTGAACTTCGACTAATTTCACCATATACCTGTCAACAGCCACACAAGTACCGGTTATCTTCATCTTCATAGCTATAGACATTTTTCATTCTCCTCACTTTAAATATCATTTGAATACTTTGTGTTGTGTCCATAGAGTAAAAACAATATCATAGATTACAAATACTGTTCACTTAATTTTTCACTTAAACTTGAGGATTCATATGGAAATTTTCCCACAAACATTTTTGAAATACAAGTACAAAATACAGATCTTCACTTGAACATGATAACTTACATCTATTAGTACTTCCAATGGACCATAACGACAACAGGGAGTTGCTCTGATGGTAAGCACTCCCCACTTCTTGATTATACTACAGAAACTCAACTGCATCTTCTTATGTATGCACCGAGCTTAATAGCTTAATCTACTAAATCTATACAGTCTAGAACAATTTTGTTACCAAATATTTACTCATCAGTAGTTTTTTTCCTATACTCTTGATGTGATCAACTGAGAGAACTGACTAAACAATTTCTATGAAGAAGAAATGTAATGCACCTACCTAAGAAGGACTAATAAACGTCGATGAATATTAGCTCGTCTAAAAGATCATCGAATATTAGTTCCTCGAGCTCCAATCCAACACATTCTGCATCAAATTGCAGGTTCATCCAATTGTCCCTTTTATCCAGATCACGACTCGCAGCATCATCAAGTAGTGATTGATCATTCTCCAGTTTGAAGCTGAGCCACCAGCTTACATCTTTCCATACCTCTTCAAGCAGATAGTATCCAACATGTAGCATTGGATGGATATAAGAACGAGACGTTAAGGCCTTTGGCCAGTATAACGATGATTTCTCGTAAAGTTGTAGTAAGACCTCATTGATCAAATCAAATAGAAGAGGTTGATCATAGTTTCTGCTTTCTTCAGCGTATCCTGAACATTCGGGTTGAGAAAGAAAAGATCCTCCAAGTTCCTCAAATACTGAGAGGTTCATATATTCATTTCCACTAAAGCCTGATAGGTTCAGTACATCTTTTACATAATTGAATTCAGCTTTGTTTTTTTCGTCCACCTGAATTTGCAATAGACTTGTCATCTGTTCATCGCGTAATATTTCTTCTTCATTGGTATCAAATGCATTTTCCGCTATACCTGAGGAATCCATGTCAGATTCATTCAGTTAGTTAGCCAACAAAAACATCGCAGCAGAAATTTAGAAGTTTTGGTTTTCGTTCTAATATGCTTGCAGCGAATATGATCACCTATATCTATAATCTATATTTGAGTCTATGTAAGGATACAAATGTATAATATGCACCACCAGAGGCGGACCCAAGATTTGAAGACGGCAGGCACCTTATCTTAACATAAATGCCAACAAAATCTTCAATGATGACTAAGAGATAATACTGTGTTGGACTGGTCGCTGATAGCGTGAGCATTGATGAAAACACAAGTATATAGGTCAAATATGATTTCTATGCTAATAATTAAACTTTAACGCAAAATGAAACAATTGAGATTCATAGCTCAGTGGTTAACGTTGTGCAAAATGTATGGAGAATGGGAGAAGAATGTAAGATTGCCTCAAAATAATACCTTCAGTCACGGAGAGATCTGCTGGAATGGTACTAGCTTCTTGAATTATCATATCAGGCAATGTAATCGAAATCGGTTTATCCAAAGTGGAATTAGTAGATGAATTATCATCCATACTGTATTCAACCGGAAAAGAGTTTTCCTCCGTCTTTAAGCCACCAATGTCATCGGAATTCTCGCTAACATCAAGAAAATTTTCTGGAATCTTTGAGTCTGAACATGAATCTTGTTGAGTTTTCTTTTCTGAACCTAAAGGAATATCCAGGGACTTTTGTTCATTGGACCTGGTAGCCCCTAAATATAAGTTGCTGCTGGATGCAGTTGATGCAGCTGTATCAAGTGTTTCTGAATAACTAGCTTCGGAGTGTCCTCAATTCGGAAAGAAGGGTAATGCCTAAGATCAGGTAAGGAAAGAATCCTCTCCAGGGCTATAGGCGGCCTACTTCTAGCTGGTGAAGGTGATCTAGATGCTCTCAAACTCGACCTTTCGGAGCTGTTCTGTTTTTCATCCCTACTGAAGCAGGTTTCAAGTAATCTACTATAACTGTCTAACGAGTCATTGAGCGATGACGTTCTTTTAAAGGATTTCATCTGACTCTTGCTAAATGGAGAATGACAGCGAGAAGTGCTACCCGTACTTTCTGAAAATGATCCGTCACTTCCATCTGGTTTAACATTCTTGGATGACCTACGACCGTGTGGAACCTTATGAAGGACAGCATCCATAACAATCCGATGCTTCTCCTTACGACTCTCCTTAAGAGCATGTGTTATTTTCTCCTTCAAGTTCCTAAAACGTGCAAGGACAAGTTTACTATTGTGGCGCTTGTGTTTGAGTGCAGCAGATGAACTCGGAGGGAGCTTATCAAATGATTCAAGTCTTGTCAGTACACCTTTTGCGACTTCCTCCTCGTTCCTCGTTACTAAATGTCTATTCAACTTTTCTGCAGATTCAAATCCAGCAGACCCCAAGAGTTCACCCCTAATTTGTGACTTGTCTTGACTGCTCTTATCATTGCTTGGCCTGGCAGCAATTTTTTCAAGTGACAGATGCAAAGGAAATGACACGGACTTGGTTAAGCCTTTGGATGCACGTGTACCGTGTAACTGACGTGCTAATGAAGAATTAGGGTCCTGTAATATTTTAAGGAACAACTCCTCTCTCATGTTTAGTAAATCAAGAGCATCCAAAAATAGCTTCGACTCTTCAACTGACACATTTTTAGTCTGCTCCCTAAGATAAAGTGACTGTGTACGACGAAAACTGAAGTTTGTAATTGGTTGTTTCCGTTCTTGTTAGTATCACATTGCTTTAAGTGATTCATATCAAGCATAGAAGCACACAACTCACATTTCTTGTTGTTGGTAACAGCATCCTTTCTCTTCTCCAGCAGGGGTGGATCTAACAAACTAGCAACGGACGAATACTTATTCTGAGGCTGCTGCAAAATCTCATCATTTAGACGAATTTTTGGAGAATGCTCTACATTGGCAGGGCCTAGATAATGAATAGGAGCAGTTTGTTCCAGCGGCATTCTTATAGGACAGGACAAAGTTCGGCGATGTTGGACCCTTTTACTAGATAGTAGCTCTTTTGTGATCAAAGTTTTTAAACGAGACTTCATTGAACTTTTATGCTGAGTGGCTACTGTTTTGGCTTCTGCTTTCACTACAATCTGAAATAGTGAATTCGTTAGCATATACAGTTATGTGCAAAACACATGTTGTCTTATTGCACATGTATCAGAAAAAACGACAAAACAGAAGCGGAAGAATAACAAGAGGCAAGCATGAAGCAGGTTACTTACAGGGGAATCATCAGATTTGACATCTATTTTTTCTGGAATGTTAGAAGAATCAGTTGCAGTTGCATTACTCCCACGATCTCCTGCCGCTGAAAAAAATGAAACAGTATATCATACCTTGTTTTCTACTCACTTGTTTTAAGTGTCAAATCTTGATAGTAGTCAAGGACTAAAAGGAGTGGCGTATAGCGTGACTGGACATCCTTCATCGGAAAATTGTATCGAGTATGTAAGTCAAGATTTACTTCTTGTACATACGTTTAAACCTTGAATACCCTTAGCAAAATTGCTGGCGCCACTGACTAAAATGATAAGTTGAATATGAACAATGCTTCTTCACAATAAATAGGCTTAAGCCTCCAACATCAAATCCTTCATGTTTGGAAATGCTATATAGAATGAAAATATGATCATTTTTATATCTACGACAACATACACAATATAATCCCACAAGTGGAATCTGGGAAGGATAGGATATACGCAGACCTTACCCTGCCTTTGTAGGGTAGAGAGTCTGTTTCCGATCATTTCTATATCTAGTTAAGGAAACTATTCTACCAATAAGTAATGTTTTTCTTACCAACAATATGCTTTGCACCGCCCTGCTTTATGTACGGGAGGCGTTTCCTAACTTGATGCCACCGATGTTGTTGATTTAAATGATGAAGTATCCCAAACATGCATCCCGGAGGATTACATTCTCGTCGACTTCTCAAACCCTTCCCCATTGTGTTACAATATACTCTCTGTGAACCAGCTACAGATACTACCTAATTGATTTAGAGTTTTCCAGCATCCTACACCTGATACATGTGATGTATACTGAATTAGCCAAAACTGATGGATCAACAAGGAGTAACAGAACACAATTCAAAATCAAAGGGAATGTAAGAATTTATGCGCGAGACCTTACCCCACCTCGTGAAGTAGGGTTAATATCTCCATACACTCTATCCTTTTCTGACCCCATTTATGGGATTTCACTCGATTTGTTATTGTTGTTTTACTTTACTATCTATACTACACTTGGTACAATTATCATGTCACCTATTTTTCCATACCAAACCAAATATTGAAGAAAAAAAATTCCAAAGAATAATCTATTTCTTAATGGAAAACATTTTCCCTCGAAAATATTTTCCTTAAACCAAACCACCCGTCAGGGGCGGACCCAGTATTTAATCTCTATGGTTTCAGCCATTAAGTGGTTTGAAAGTTATAAGTTCTTACTTACTATCTATGACAGTTTTATACATAAATTTATATTCTCACATAGGAAAATTTTAGGTTTAGATGAACCCGATCCGCCTCGTAAACCGTGTCGGGCATCTAATGGGATCTAACAAGTAAACTTTCAAAATTTAATTTGTTTCTGGGTAATCAATTTTGAGACCCATGACAATAAAATATCTTCAGAAAATTTGGAAAAAAATTAAATTAAATACTGAATATTTGTCATCCTCGTACCTTCATAATAAGCCTAGCAATGGCAGAAATGTCAAAATCTGAAGAAACAAAAAAAATAGATAAAGTGATAGAGAAATTACTAATTTTGTCTGTTTTTGATGAGTGGAAAAATAATGAATTTTTTCTCTCTTAGTTTTGGCGCCATTTGTATGCCAACCGTTCTCCGTTTCTCCCTCTTATGTACTAACCGTTTATCGATTTTTTTTTTTTAAAATATGGATAAGGTTTATCTATTATTATTCTCCAAATTTTATTTATAAGATTACACTAATATATTATTATCATTAATTTAAGATGGACATTTGATGAAGATAAAAAAATATTTGTTTTAAAACAAATTTAAATGATCAAAACTAGTAAGATGATACTCGGATAAAATTTGTAACAATACTATTCTTTATTACTTTCTCTGTCCCTAATTACTTGTCTATTTTTCTTTTTTTAATTGTTCCTAATTACTTGTTTATTTTGACAAATTAAGGAAGAATAATTTTTTTTACCTATTATACCCTCAATTAATTACTTTGAAAAATGTAGATTTTCTTGAAAATCTTAAGTTTTTAATTCATCAACTCCATAATTAATAGGGGTAAAATAGTAAACTCACTATGCCAATAATTGATTTTTTAATAGGTGTGACAATTCAAAAGTGACAAATAATTAGGGATAGAGGGAGTATTTCTTTAAAAAAGAAATAAACACATGAAATCCATGCTTGGATTAATAAAAATTTTGTCCAGAAAATAATAATCTGGTAAAAAAAATCTTGCAGTAATCATAGTAAGTGTTACAATCTTTATTAATCATCTGATTCCTCTTTTTAAATATAAATTCAGAGTCTTTAATAACTTCGATTGTAGAGTAATATTTGAATGGCTTTTCCATTTTTATAAAAATAATCCTAATTAATTGTTTGTTAAATAGTTAATGTTAATTTAGCTAGAAAATTCGAACACTAACAGAAAACTAAAAAGATCCCGCTAACAGTCTAACCGCCTTTGTATTTTTTTCCCAACAAAACTTAATGATATTAACAACCAAATGGAGGGGACATAAAGGGCCTAACCTCCTTTTACATCTTAGGGTAAGAAAGATCCTATCCTATTAAGCAACTGATCCAGAGAGATCTTAACAAAACAAAACAACTATACTAATGAATTTAAACTACAATTGTTAATGCATATAAATAAAAGTAGTCAAGGTGGATCAAATTTTCAGGTATTAGTCTTCTTGGCTCTTCTTCGAAAGGTGGGAAAATCTAATTTATTCATCCTAAGAAGACCTTTAGTCACTTCTAGAAGATCCTCTTCTTGCAAAAAAATCTTCGGGTCTTGAACATATTTTGCTAGAGCATCTGCCACTTCATTTGCTTGCCTCTCTATAACAATGTTTAACTGTTATATTTTTGTGATTAATTAAGTGTATTATTTCATCAATGATACCTACAATCCTCCAAGGAGGCTTACAAATTCCATTGATCATTTGAACTACTATCATATATGCAAAACATTACAACTAAGGTCTTAAAGTCCAGCCCGGTGATGAATCTTCTTCCATTCCCCAACCTCTAAGGAGTCGTAGAGCAATGTCTTTATTGGCAGTTGCGCAACCTTCGATTGAAGTTGTAGTAATGTTTTAGGTGTAAAACATTTTTCACAATAACGTTTATTGAGAATCCAATTACGGGACACCGAATTCAATCCTAAAACCTTAAAACGTTTCTTAAGAATCCAATCACGACCTTCGAATCCTGCAAATTTAGCTATAAAATGTTACTCATGTTTTTCAGTAAAACAAATTAAAAAAAATCCCAATCGTAATTAAATTTAAGTGAATAGTTTTTTATTAGTGCAATTATGTTAATTTCTAGTTGTGGATCGATGTCCAATTGTGTTAATTTCCTTTCAGTTATCTACTGTAATGTAACTCAAATAATTAGCTTGATGCTCAAGGATGTCTTTTTGGTAGTATCGTTTTCTTTTTTTACAAGTAGCAATGACTTTAGTGTCATAAATTTTTCCCCTCAGGTGAACTCTTCTGGTGTTAATAATAAGCCTTGTGCTCCTAATTTTTGTCAAGTACACAGCTAATACAAGATTGGTGTACATGATTTTTTTTATTGAACTGTTGAACGGATTTAGCAATGTATCTACTTAATGTGTTGACCTTAACTATAATCACAACTGTCTAAGGAGAATAAAAATATGAAAGTAAAAAAAAAATATAGAGTAAGAATGAGACCTCCCAATGGTTATTCTACTATAAAATTTGCAAACTATATGAATCCTCACTAACCAAATAGGCCATCATATAACGTAATTTGTATCAGCTTTATATCATTAGCTGATTAGAGGTGGAAGTATAACCCCCATCTTAGCAAAATTACTTTCCATAACCATTGGAAAAACACAAACCATGCCTCAAACTAAATAGATAATTACAAAATTACAAAAGTCTCCGGTGAGTAATAAACCATGCCTCAAACAAAGCTGCAAATTTTTCTGAAAAAATGACCAATTGGTCTTGATGTCCTTTCTCCTGGTTCTGAAAACATTATCCCTACAACAAAAGAAAGCAACAATCTTCAATTGCTTACTATATCACATGAAGAAGAACCAACATAAAACTCGTCTCATACACATTCATGAAATCTCATACCATAATTTCTCAACATAAAACTCATCTCGTACACATTCATGAAATCTCATACCATCTCCTAATTTTAGAATGAGAAGTAATGAATTCTATTGTCGTCCCAATCGAAAAAACTAACTTAACTTAGAAATGCTCAGATTGCTAATACTTCAAACAACTCGAAATGTTTGAGACTATACAATTAGTAATACTATTAAATAGCACTTTCACAAACTTGAAGAATTTAAGTTTAACTTCACAATTCAAATTTAAATACCATTACTAATAGAGTACTAAATACCACTATTCACAAACTTTGAAGGAATCACAACGTAATTACAAAAGGACGAGATATTATTTTAAGAATATACGCCCAACGACCACTTTGTAGCTCTCAAACAAGTACGACATGTGCTTGTATTCAAACAAAGTTGTGTTAGCTTTTTGCGCTGCCTCAATAGCTCATTTCTGCATAAATTAGGAGTTAATAGAGAATTCTTGTCATATAATATATATCAAAAAATTATAAATAATGATATGATAATGTCTTTTTCTAAGCCAACACACAATGTTGATTTTTAACCAGTGGCGGATCCAGGATTTAGAGTCCGTGGGTGTCAAATAGACTTATCGATTAAATTAATTTTATATTTGATTGAATTATTCGTCTTTTCGATATATATCATAAATCAATCAATAAAATATAAATAATAAGATATTACACTTTTATTGAGTATTTAATCAAATAAAAGAAAAGTCAAAAGAGTAATAATGTAATTAATTTAATTTAAGTCAATAACAATTATAAATAAAAAATAAAAAATTGTGCCAACTGTTTTTCCTTAAAAAAAGGTGCTTGGAGCTTCTTTTTTTTCTTAAAAAACGTATGCAGCAAATTTCTCAAAAAAATAGGTACAAATGGAATTCAAACCCGCAACATCAGCCTTCTAAAGTTGCCCTCCTACCGTGACACCACAAGCCAATTTTGTTCTGTGGGTGACACACTTTATATTTATATAAATATTATATGTATATACCTATGTATATATAGAGTTTCCGTCGAAGTTCGGGGGTGGCGTGGCACCCCCACAGCCCTTCATAGATCCGCCACTGTTTTTAACTAGTTCTAAAACTACTTACAGTACTAAAACTACTTGCACAATGTTGATTTTTTGGCATGTGTTCTAAAAGCTTTTTGGCATATTAACAGAAGACAGGTCAGTTACACTTGCGCTAATGCAGCATATATACACCCTTCACAAAATATATGCAACTATATGAATCCTCACTGACCTTCCTAACCTTCAAAAGGGTTGTGACTACACCAAAATTTCAAGAACTTACTGACCTTCAAAAGGGCCATAAAATATGCTCTGTTCATTGTAGCTCAGATGAAGGGCTACCAATGCAGGTACTTTGTCAAAATTATAAATTCCATCCTACAGAAAACATCCTCCACAGATTAAATAAGACCCCAATTCCAAATCCTTGGGCCACAAATATTCACCTAGCACAAGCTATATGAATCTTCACTGATCATGTTTCTTCCGCCCACCAAAAAATCTACCACAACCAATTATAGTAATTAATACACATGTCCCCAGGCCATCATATAAAGTAATTTGTATCAGCTATGAATCCTCACTGACCAATGGTTCAGGCCATCATATAAAGTAAACGAAAAATAAATACACTAGAAGTTCTCTCTATATTCTATTGGCATCATAATCATTGTACAACGTAATGTGAAACTTCAGGTTCAGCCTGTCAACAAATCTTAGCACATTTAGTTCACTACTCTAAAGTTTCAAGTTTTAGTTAAGCTTAGATATAACAAAAACGATATAAATACAACAAGATAGAAATTCTAAAATTCAAGCATTCCTTCTACTATTTTGTAAGAAAAAAAACATACCTCAAGGCTCAAACACAGAAAAATGAACTTGGTTCCAAGCTTTTCGGAAGATTTATAGCCATAATTTATCGTGAAACTCATTACAAAAAGAAAGCCCCAAAATTGATTTTGAAATATAAGAGCTACCGTTTATCCACAAAGTGGGGTTTTGACCCATTCATTGTCTTTCTGTGTTTTTGTTCTTTCACACCTTCTCTTCTTCCACAAATTGTCGGCCGGGAATGGAGTTGTGGGGGCTGAGAAATTTTTCAATTGTCGCTGCACAATAGTTTTTACAGCAAAAGGTTTGAAAGGGTTTTACAACAAAAGGTAATGGAATATTGAAGTTAATAAAAACAAAACGTCGTTTGGTTAAGAGATGTGGGCCTCTGTCACATTTTAATCTAAAATAGTTACTGTCAGTAACGTATATTTACTTAACGGCGTTAATTTCGTTTTAATCAAATAAAGCTTAAAACGTTACTCTGAAGTACGTTTATACTATTTTTGTAAAAAAAAATTAAAAACGTATTAGTTAGGTGAATTGGTTTACTTGAAGAAGCAAGTAAACACAGAGTTAGTTAGAATGACAGTTAAGTTAGAATATCAAGTTAGGAAGTTAGTTATTCTGGTAGACTATAAATAAGAGAACTCTGTACATTGTAAAGTAACATTTTGGAAATAAAATCAGAGAATTACTCTTCTACTTCTATTCTTCTTCTTCCTCTCTAATATACAATCTACTATTCTATTTTTGATTCATAAATCATCACATTCCCCAAAACATTTTCTTGGCTCTCTAATGGCGGCTATTAAAGATAGTGACTAGTTAAGTGGTTAATTAATTGTAGTTAAGTCATTAATGTTCAATTAGTTACAGTTAGTTACAGAGTATTTTGTTAGTGATGTCAACAACCTGTATATATATATGCTTCATACCATTTATTGTATTCAGTTTTCCCAGAATGAAATACTAGAAGCTTTCAATTCTTTCTTCCTCTGATTTCAATTTGATATCAGAGCTTCGGTGAATCAATAATTATTTGATCCAAGTTTACAATTCGATTGTGGAGTTTCTTCTGTAGAAGCAACAATGTGCAACAATGTCTGATATGACTGAAGAATCGGTAGCTGGAATTGATGTACCAGTAACACTTGAAGTGATTGAGTCGAAGAGGAATCATCCTCTCTATCTTCATCCGTCAGATACTCTTGGCAGTATTCTGACCACTGTTCAACTCACTGCAGCAGAGAACTACTCACCATGGAGTAGATCTATGGCAATCAACCTCAGGGCAAAGAGCAAATTTGGATTTGTCCTTGGAACTTGTAGGAAATGTGATTATACCCTAGAACTTGCAGAGCAATGAGAGAAGTGCAATACCTTTGTACTTGCATGGATCATGAACACCGCTTCGAATGAGCGATTGAGTGGGATCATCTATGCATCAGATGCTGCAATGGTGTGGGCAGATCTGAAGGAGAGATTTGATAAAATTGATGGATCGAGAATCTATCAACTCCATAGAGAATTTGCACAATTCACCAAGGTAATTCAACTATCTCAGCCTATTTTACCAAGCTACAATTAATGTGGGATGAATTTGATGCAATTATACCCCCACCTTCCTGCATCTGTGAGAAATCCAAAAGCTATGTGGATCACATGCAGTATTTGCGATTGTTTGCCTTTCTAATGGGGTTGAATGAAACGTATGGACATGCACACAGTCAGATCCTAATGATGAGCCCTTTGCCAAGTGTTGGTAAGGCATATGCTATGATAATGGCAAATGAGAGTTAGAGATTCACTTCGAGCATGCGTACCAGTGGAGATATGATTGAAGCTATAACACTATATGCAGGTAGAAGGAATTATCCTAGAAACAATCAATATGAAGGAGATAAAATTGATTCATCAGTGATTAATGGGAGAGGAAATTACATTACTAAAAAGAAAGTGAACTGGAACCTATTTTGTGACTATTGTCAAATGTATGGTCATACTCAGAAAATTGCTAACAATGTACAGGTTGAAAAGGGTGATGATGAGTCGAGAAGTGATGTTTTTGGAGTAGTGAACACAATATCAAAACCTGAACAAAGTGCTTATGACTTTCATTCCATTCGCAGTAACTTGCAGGCTCTTGCTGCTAGGCCTAACTACACTCCCAGTCGGTATGAGAAGATCATGAAGCTACTGAATGAAGAAGAGGATGCTGGAGCTGTAGATATGGCAAACATGATACTTTTAATGATATAGTCACATGTGCAGTGCCTAATAGAACAAGAGACAATGTAGCTGTCATGAGTGCAAGCAATACACATGATACAAATAAAAGAGGAAATAAATGGATAATTGATTCAGGGGCAACATGTCATATGACATCCAATCTAGCTAATTTGGATCATGTTAATGCATCTGATAAAATTCTAGATACGAGAGTATACGTACCTAATGGTCAGACCACCTCAGTTACTTATTCAGGCAGTTGTGGAGTGTTAGACAATGTATTAATAATGCCTGATTTTAAACATGACCTGCTATCAATATCTCAGCTAACTAGGCAGTTGAAATGTTCTACATGTTTCTTTCCTGAGTTTTTGTGTTTTTCAGGACCTCTCCAATGAAGAGGTGAAGGGGATTGGTAAGGAAGTTGATGATTTAAACTATTTTTCAAATCAATTCTCCCATGAAGGACCACATAATAATAGTGACAAAGTAATGATGACAAAGTCGGGAGGTACAAATGGCATGGTTTGGCACAACATGCTGGGTCATCCCTCTATTAAAGTACTCACACAATTGTCTTTAGTAGAAAAGGAATCTGATGTTAGGATGTGTAATAATTGTCCTGTATGTCCACTGGCAAAGCAAACTAGGCATTTATTTCCAATCAGTATGTCTCAGACTAGCAATGTGTTTGATCTAATTCACCTTGATGTATGGGGACCTTATAGATTTGCTACACATAATGGTCTTAGATATTTTTTTGACTATTGTAGATGATAAATCAACGATGGCTTGGTTATTCTTACTGAAATTGAAAAGTGATATTTTTGTGGTGTTGAAATCTTTTCTAGCATTGGTCAGTAATCAATTTCAACAGAGAATGCAATGTCCTTCTATCTTCTTTGGGAATCATCCATGAAAGTAGCTGTCCACACACTCCATAGCAAAATGGAGTAGTAGAAGGGAAGCACATGCACATACTTGAAGTGGCCAGAGCATTAAGGTTTCAAGGGTCTATCCCTATCAGGTTTTGGGGAGAATGTGTCATAATAACTGTGTATTTGATAAATAGGATATCTACTGAGGTTTTGCAGGGACAGTCACCTTATCAGTATTCCACAGTACCATGCCTAAACTTGATCATTTAAGGACAATGAATTGCCTAGTCTATGCAACTACACTTGTTAATGAGGATAAGTTTTCTCCTAGGGCTGATGTTTGTGTCATGATGGGCTATGCATCTACTCAGAAAGGGTACTTGTGACTTGAGTCTCAAGAAGTTTATATCTAGTAAGTAGAGATGTGGTCTTCAAAGAGCATATGTTTCCTTTTAGTAAGTTGCAGGACAAACACATGCCACCTTTTGTTAGACAAGTGTTTATTGATGATGAGTTGCTTGACACACCTGCAGTTACTGATATTCATGATCTTGATCATGTTGTTCCTGATGATACACATCAACAACTTGATCATGATACATCAATAGAAGCAATAGAGGAAGAAGAAATGAAAGAATATGCTCCATTAATGCTATTGATCCAGGTGTACCAAATGCTATACCATATATGACTTGTGGCGGTTGGATGAAAGATTATATTACTAATGCAATTGATTCTACTGCACACCCTCATTCATTAGCTAATTACATGACATACAAGAACTTGTCTCCTTCTTATCAAGTTTTCTTAAGTGAAATGTTTGCTGAAATAGAACCAAGAACCTATGAGGGGGCTATTAAGGATCCCAGGTGGGTGGCGGCCATGAAACAGGAGATCACTGCATTGTAGGATAATGGTACATGGAGTGTTATGAAGTTGCCACCAGAAAAGAGTGCTATAGGATGTAAATGGATGCTGAAAATTAAGTACAGGGAAAATGGAGAAGTTGACAGGTTCAAGGCTAGACTTGTAGCCAAGGGTTATAGCCAAACTAAATGGATTGACTATCAAGAGATATTTTCACCAGTGGTGAAGATGGTGACTGTGAGGACTATTATTGCAATACCAGCAGCTGAAAACTGGGTGGTATACCAGATGGATGTGTTCAATGCATTTTTACGGGGAGATTTGATAGAAAAAGTATACATGGAACTTCCTAAAGACTTTTCTAGTAATGGGGATAAACAAGTATCAAGTCATTATATGGCCACAAGCAAGCTTCCAGACAGTGGAATGAAAGCTCACTGATGCATTGACTAAAACAAGATACATACAACGTCAGCTAGATCATTCTTTATTTACAAAAGGGAAAGGTTCAACATTGGTGATTGTGCTTGTATATGTGGATGATTTGTTAATCACAGGAAATGACTACAGTTTGATACAAGAAACTAAAAGGGTGTTGCACTACCATTTCAAGATTAAGGATTTAAGTGAATTAAAGTACTTCTTGGGCATTGAGTTTTGCAGATCAGCCCAGGGTATTATCATGAACCAGAGAAAATATGCATTGGAGTTGATTTATGATGCTGGTCTAACAGGACTACAGGAGCAAGAGCTTCAGCCACTCCATTAGAGTGTAATATCAAGCTCACAAATGCTGACTTCACTCAAGATGGTAATGATGAGTTATTTGCTGATATATGAAGGTATCAAAGGATGATTGGAAAGTTATTGTATTTGACTAATACTAGACCAGACATAACATTCTCAGTGCAATGTTTAAGTCCGTTTATGCAAAAGCCAAAGATATCTCACTGGAATGCAACTTTGAGGGTGGTTAGATACATTAAAGCAGCACCAGGTTTAGGACTGCTCATTCGTTCTGAGAAGCAGCCACACTTAGTTGGCTTTTGTGATGCAGATTGGGCATCATGCCCAAATACAAGAAGATCTATTACTGAAAACTTATTGGAGTATGGAAACTCACTGATTTCCTGGAAATCTAAGAAGCAACATACAGTCTCTCGAAGCTCTGCAGAGGCAGAATATAGAAGTCTTGCTACACTTACAACTGAGGTAGTTTGGCTACACAATTTATTCAAGGAATTGGGGTTCACTATAGATAATCCTGTTACAATTTACTGTGGCAGCAAAACTGCAATACAAATAACAGCGAACCCAGTTTTCCATGAAAGCAAAACTATTGAAATTGATTGCCACTTTATCCGGGAAAAAATTCAACAAGGATTGATCTAGACATGTTACATCAACACTAAGGGTGTGTTTCGTATAAAGGAAAACATTTTTTGGAAAATATTTTCCAATTTTCTCATGTTTGGTTGGGTTAAATATTTTTGGAAATGTTTTTCAAATCAACTCATTTTCCTCAAATTTAAGGACTTTCCTTTAAAACTTAAGGAAAACATTTTTCAAAACTCCCTTCAGCCCCCAACCCCCACCCCCTCCAAAAAAAAAAAAAAACAACTCATTTTAAAAAAATGTTTTTAACTTCAATTTTTTACCCTACCCTCAACCCTAACCCCAACCCCAACCCCGTACCACCACCACCCCAAAAAAAATATTAAAAATTATTTCTAATTTTAATTTTTTATTTTTTTACCCCCCCACCCTAACCTCCCTCCCCTCCCCATCCGCCCCCCCCCCCTTAAAAAAAAAATTTAAGTTAGTTTTAAAAAAATATTTTCTACTTCAAATTTTTATTTTTTCACCCCTACCCCCGCCACCTAAAAAATTTAAGTTTGTTTTTAAAAAATATTTTCAACTTCAAAAGTTTATTTTTTCACCCCGATCCTCGACCCCCCCCCACCTCCCAAAAAAAAAATTGAGTTTATTTTTAAAATATATTTTCAACTTTAAAATTTCATTTTTTCAGTCCTACCCTCGATCCCCCCCCCCCCCCCCAAAAAAGTTTTAAGTTTGTTTTTAAAAAATATTTTCAACTTCAAATTTTTATTTTTCATCCCTACTCTCGACCCTTCCCCCGCCAGCCCCCTCCCCCACAAAAAAATTAACTTCATTTTTAAATAATATTTTTTCAATTTCAAAATTATTTTCAACTCTAGTAAAAATAAAAGATATTTCTCAAAAACGTTTTTCATTCATAAATCAAACACTAAAATTTTTTTTTGAAAAATATTTTGTACTCACTAATCAAACATGAGAAAATAAGTCAAATAAAGATCAACAGGCTAATATATTGACTAAGGCTTTTTTTTTAGTTAAATTTTCAGTTTCATTGATATAAAGAAAGAGTTACATCATTGGGCCTAATGCCTTGGTCCAAACAGCCAAAGAATTAATAAAGCAAGTAGTAAAGAAAGGGCCTATTTCGGACGTTGTCCTTGTATTTCTCCCAGCTCATCACTTTCCATTAGCATAGGTTTCCTAATTGCCTCCTTTTCATCATCTCCTCGATTCCGCCCACCTGCAATGCTCCCGCTGTGGTTGAACCACCATCTGCTCTGGATTGCATTCTTGCTCTCAGCTGACAATAGTAAGAATACTTTTCATCTCGCTCTCTTTTGCTTCTGAACTCCTTGTTCTGACATCTTCCCCTTAGGGAGGTCACAACATGATCTTTTATTGTCCAGGCTAGGTGTCTTGAATATCTTCAATACATCCAGCTTGAGGGGTAGTATTAAAGATAGTGACTACTTAAGTGGTTAATTAATTGTAGCTAAGTCATTAATGTTCAATTAGTTACAGTTAGTTACATATAGTTAGTTACAAAGTAGTTTGTTAGTGATGTCAACAACCTGTATATATATGTGCTTCATACCATTCATTGTATTCAGTTTTCCCATAATGAAATAGTAGAAGCTTCCAATTCTCTCTTCCTCTGATTTCAATAGCGGCTTAGGTCACTGTGATAAAAAATCTTGAAGTCTATTTGCAACATGGATCTGGTAAGCAACCTATTACAAATTTTGAAGAATTGCTTGCTGCAACAGCTTACAAGAAGTTATTTCAATACTAATGAAATTGATGATTAGAGGGTATAGAATTGATGAATTGACAAATTCTGAAATTTCTGTTCTCCAGCGATTAACATAGGTTTTGCAACTTTGATACTTATGATTTAAATTTTGGTATATTAAGATAGGTAAGTTTAGTGTATTGTATGAATATCATTGTATTTATGACATTGGAGAATTAAATCTAACCCTAGGCATGAATTGACATCAAAATTTGAGTGAGTTCTTGGGTTAAGCCTGAAAGTTTTTTTTCTTTTGGTGCGTAAACTTCAATACTTGTGAAATTTGATGATATGACTTCTTGAATGTCGATATATTGCTAGTTATGAATTTGAATTTTGAGTCTTGAGATTAAGGCGTCTGTGTGTCCATGAACTATTCGGGTCCTTGTCTTCTGTCTCTGTTTTTATTCTACTTCTCCTTTTCTTTTATTGATGCAGTACAAAATTATAGTTTTTCTTTATATTATTACTAGTGTGTGTTGCAGTGTTCTCCAGTTGAAAATTCCTTCAGTTTCTTGTAAGTTACTACTGTATGTTGTCGCAATTTATGGATGCATTTATCAAATAAGATATCCCTTTGTTTATGAATAACTTCTTAAAATTCTATTGATTAAACTTGACCTTAGCTTCATATGTATCTTTTTATGTTGAAGTTTAACTTCTTTTTTTTTTTCTCTTTTCTCTTGCCTGCTGACAGACGAGAGTGAAAAAACAGAAACAGCATAGGAGAGCTTTGAAGTTTTATACAGCTTGTTTTGGGTTTAGAGAGCCGTTTCAAATCCTCTGTGATGGAACATTGGTGCATTATCTTGTTGGTAATGGCATAACACCTAATACTGCGTTGGAAAATAGTCTTGGCGCTGCAGTTGAACTTTTTACAACCAGGTTTATTTCAACTGCTCCATTTGTCTCTTTTCAACAGCTCCATTTGTCTCTTTTCTGCTATGGTCTTTACATGATCTAACTTTGTTTGCACAAAAGCTACATATGTTTCGATTTTAAACTGTTTGGTCACTTCCTGTCTCCTCTTTCCTTCAGATGCATTCTTTTGGAGTTGAAGAACCATGGGAGTCCCGAAGCACTGGAAGCAGCTAAAAATCTTTGTACTGATGCACGGTTAGCCATTTATTCTCTTCTTCTTGCTGGCGTCTCTCAAGAGCAGGATGTGTGTTGCTTCAGTTCTCAGGACATTCTTTTGAGTTATGCCACATCTTACTCTATTGCAGATGCGGCCATGAGACACAGAAAAGTGCTGAAGATTGCATAACTGAAGTAATTGGGCAGAACAATTCTCAAAACTTTTTTGTTGCTACTCAAGATGGTGATTTGCGTGGAAGTCTTCGAAAGGTATTTGAACTTACTTTCCTCGATTATAATGTCCTATATGTATTGTAATATCGTCATATCACTTACTAAAACATGTGAACTGGAAAAATCCCATATTTTAGGATGTGTTATCAGAAAAATCTTCGGCAACTACTTAGTGTAATAGTGTTGCATCCATTTCAAAATGCGAAACTCGCAATCTCTGACTTTTGTCAGTAGTCAAAAGATTTTTAACTATCCAAGTGGGAAGTGGTAAAAACAAGAGATCTTAGTGCATCTACAGGACTATATTGTGGCATGTGGGACTAAGATGATAAAACTGTAAAATATTTCTGTAGATTTTATGTACTCGCGAGGGAGTGGCCAGAATCTATTTTGTATCTGTAACTCTTATAGCTTGTTTGTAAGATTAACAGTCAAAATTGCTTATTTTTTTCCTAAGTGTGTATTTTAGAGGTTTGAGGTGTTTTACCATACTTTTAGGAAAAAAATTTAAGTGCTTTTAAGTAGCAGTAGAAGCTGAAAACAGTAGCTTTTTCCCAAAAGCACTTCTGAAACCACGACCAAGCACTAATTGCTGTTCTAATATTGACAGAAGTGCTTTTCAATTTGATTAACTAAAGCACAAACTGCTACTCCAAAAATTACTTTTCCAAAAAGCACTTCTCATAATAAGGATATTTGAAAAGCTTGGGCAAACAGGTGTTACTTTAAAATGAACCTGAAAGACCTCCAACATTTAGGAGAACAATTTATTATGTATATGCCAACTGGCTTTTCTCCTGTTTTTTCTGACCTTTGTTTCCCCTTTCCTGAACCGGGTAGATACCTCGTGTGCCCCTAATATCTGCTCTGGGGAAGGAATTATTTCTCGGAAAACCTTCATCATCTCAACGTCAGTTTGCCAAATCTTCTGAAGAAGAACGTCTTCATATAACTGACCTGGAGGCTCAGATTATCAATACAAATGTTGAGAGCAAGGATAAAGTTCGCAAGAGAAAGAGAGCTAAGGTTAGGGTTCATAATATATTCTTATTTTCCCTTGCACAACTTAAAATTTAACTTGTTGCTTCTCTCATTCTATTAGCTTGTGTGCAAATTGTGATCCTTAAGCTCTGAACCAAAGGTTTTTTCTTTCTCTACGCTAGATGGCTGGACATATATTCGAAATAAGAGGTTATATTTTTTTGTATAAGTGTGATATTATTTCTTAAATGTAAGTATACTTCTGCATTTAACAGTTGCTGTGTGCATTTCCCTCTCTTAATTGAGTTGAAAAAGATTGAGTGACGGAAATGAATGTATTATGTTGTAAGTGAATTGTTTTGCCTGTTGTTCCTCTAAATTGATCAAGTTGGACCATATTTACTTATATAATATATGTTTCATGGATGTTATTGCCATAATGCATGTTTAGCTGGACACGTTCCTGAATGACTCTATGGTTTATGCCTTCCCTTCTACAGGGTCCAAATCCACTTTCAGTACTCAAGAAGAAAAAGAAGCCCGTGGTTACAAATGATAAGAAGTTGAATAATGATGAGGGACGTGTGAAAAGGAAGAGGATAAGGAGGAGAAGGAAGACGTCACAGAAAGATGTTGTTGAAGGCATCCACCAGTAAAAGGACAAGAGGGAAAAAGGGTTGCTTTTCTTGATTCTCTATGGTACTTGTGAAGTTTTTTTGGACTTTTTGTTGGTGAAAACTGAAAAACCATAGATTAGATGGTTGGTTGACTTGCTTTGTAGGTTCTGTCTTTACTAGTAGCAGCACAGATTACAAGCAACCAAAAGAGACTGAAAAATTAAACAGGGGATCAACTAGTTAATCAAATTGAAAGATTGTTAATGGCTTCACTTAGTTACAACATTATCTGTTGGATTTTTGTCTGTCTGTGTTGCTAGATTCTCGCTAATTGAGCAAGGCATATTTAGGAAATGCTTATGGCTTTAATTAATTTAGTTTAAGGCCTTCAAAGCAAAAGCTAATCATGAAAAATAATACTATATCATTAATATAAATTAACACATTATAATAAGTTAGTTAATGAAGTACTTGTAGTTATTTGTACGAAAATAACATCACACATAATGAGATTTGAAGAATAGAGTGTATACAAATCGTAAGGTAAAAATATTATATCCGATAGATTCCTAACTCAAGGAAAAAATAGTTCAAAGCAATGTGGAAAAATAAATATAGACTTTGAAGGAGTTGGAACAAAATATTATAAAAAGTATGACACAATTTTGTACTATACAACAAAATAGTACGATAAATACAATACAAGAAACAACAATTAAAAACCAGATGAGTGATCCTATGACTGCTAATAAGCGGTATGATGCTCTATTATACCTACTAATTTTCTATCTTAATTTGTGTCTTCCGTAACCTTTTATCTATTGAAGATGAGTTATTATTGGAAATTATTTGTTTTGCACCAAAAACAAATTTTAGTACAAATGCTCATTGAAGAATTAGTTTTGTACCAAAAATATTATGCTACGTATATTATAAAATATTTTTTAAATACGCATATCATGCATAGACTACATTAATATAAACATTTCACCATTCGGCTCATATAATAGTTATGAGTAGCGTATAATGCATATTTAAAAACTCATGTGTTAATTACTAACAAATAAATTGTTATGTAAATGTAATTGCTATGCAATGAATAATAATACAGGATATATTACGAGGAACTTTCGCATATAGTCACTCAAAAAAAGCCTAATTATGCTCCCTAGCTATAGTTTGCTAATTACGATTCGTAGCTACATGTTATAGGGAGGAGAGTGGTGAGCAGGACTGAGAGAGGGAGGAGAGTGGTGAGCAGGACTGAGAGAGGCGAGCGAGAGAGGGAAGAGAGTGGGAGAAAAGTGAATTGTATATGTATATCAGTTAGATAATTGTATATTATACATATGTATTTGTATATTCTAGCTAGAGAGATTGGGAGAGGGAGGAGAGAGGCGAGCGAGATTAGGAGAGGGAGGAGATATGCGAGTGAGAGAGGATAATAATTTGCATAATTTGCATCTCGTTTGTATAATTCACAGGTACGGTTGTATAATTCGTGTGTTTTTATATAATTGAGTAATATAAAGTTTGAACTTATACAAATATAATAAAACTCGAAATAACAAATTGATACAAACATAAACATATGAACTTTAAACAATTATACAAAATATATATCGTACAAATTACATTATATAAATTATTGTATAATGTAATTTGTATAATATAAATTACATTTTATAAACATGGGTTCAAGGTTTGTTGAATGCGGTTTTAAGTAGAAGTATTCACGGGATGGGATTCCCTATAGAGGTGTAAAACCGAATCTTATGGTTTCGATATATCCATCTCATAATTATGACCGTATGAATTAGAGATTAGGGTTGAATAGAGGAAGAGCATGAGATTTGACTTAGACGTTTGTAAGAGTAGTCATATACTTTAGAGGGAGCTATTAGTTGCAGCTAATGGACTGTAGTAATAAGAAAAGAGAGCATAGTTAAGAAGTGTGGCTAAGATGAAAAGCTACCAGTCATACCACTCAAGTCATAGTATTCATATTCTTACCCAATGTCTGCATACCCTTGTTTTATGTCATGGCATGCAATCTTTGAAATATTATGTGAGCATCGTGTTAAGTGTGCTCGAGTCCAGTTTAAAAACTCTTTGTATAAATCAATTCCGCCAGTGTTAGTAGGCAAGTTTAAAAGTCAGAGATAGTAAGAGTAACTCCTTTTCATTCTTAGTCCAACCGTCATTTGAGGACGAATGATCCCAAGGGGAGGTATTGTAATACCGTGAAAATTTCTATATTAAGATTTGAATTATACAAAATGTAATTTATATTATACAAATTACATTATACAAAAAGATTGAATGTATATAATGACAAAACTGAAAAACCACAAGAAATCATCGTCATATACAAATACAAATCAAACAAAGAATTGTTAATTGTGAATTATACAAATGTGGTGAATTATACATATACAAATGTGGCTAATTATACAAACTAGAAGTCAGCCCATGTAATTAATGGTTAATGTTAGTTGCGAGTGGTAATTATAGCAAATTATAGCTATGATGAGTAATTAAGTAGTATAAGTTTGCTTAACCGTGTAATTTTTCCTGCTTTATATGACTTTTGACAAGCTATAATGTATGACAGTGTATACTTCCCACGACTTTTGATTATTTTTTAAGTAAATAAAACAATGATATATTTATTGTAAACTAATATTTTATTGTATATATTTAAAACTAGCCCTATTAAATTTATAGGGCTTAATTACCGTTTAATTCACTATCGATGATTTATGCAAACATCTTTTTGTGGCCATTACACACAAAACAATAGATCTCCTTCTAACATTTGCATGCAATTATATATTTACAAAATGTTAGATCGTGATCTTACATACACTCCTAAGTTTTCAATTTGTTGAAAATGAATTTCATACGTCTAAAAGTACATATCATAAAATGAAGATCATTTACTAAAATAGTTATTCTAGGAACAATATGACGAAAACTTGACGTTTACTAATACAATATATGATTCAATAAATAATAACATTGTTAGAAAATGCAACTTTAATTACCCTAATTCTGATCAAATAGCTATACAAAATTTTGTTTGGATTCTTGAACACGCAAAGTATTCGAACAAGTTCACACTAATTATTTAAATAAAAATATGTGGATTTAAATAAAGATCCAACTTTATTTGAAATGAATAATTATGGAACGTCGAAATATCTATTGTTTGGCGTTCTTGAGAAATCAAAATTGGAAGCTTAAGATTCAAACGGGAACAATTGATAGTCGAGGTGTGTGTTTTGATAAATAGCACATGTATAGTTTAGGTATGAAACTCGAAAAATTTGACCCTTTGAATTTGTTTTTGGCCCTTAACAACAAACTGTTAGAATGTATGCGTCCGCCAGTGATCACTGGACCAGGTCCCCTACAGAATAATAGTGCAGAAAATAAATAACTCAAAGTAAATCTAACACAAAGATTTTACGTGGAAACATCCTTACTCAAGTGAGATGAAAATCACAATCTGTACTCACAAGATTTTTAACCCAAACTCCATTTCATTCAAAACAGAGCAAACTTTCAGATTACAAATTCTTGTAACCTAGGAATTAAACTCTTAATCCCTTCTAGGGGCGGAGCTACTGTAGCGGAAGGGGGTTCGGCCGAACCCACTGGTTTTTCCGTAGATCCTATATTTGTATTAAAATATGACGTACAATGTATATATATATTTCCTATGAACCTATAAACACATTGAACCGTTTGGCTAGTGGTTGTTGTGCACCCAGCGAGATTGTTCACCCCTCACAAAATGTGGGTTCCAATCTCGGTAATTTTTTTGGATTAATTTCTAAACGCGTGTTTATATAAAAAATAATTAAAAAATAGAATATCGGTAAGGAAATAGTATTTGTGTCGTAATTAATTTTTTTTAAAATAAAAAATTGGTAAGAATTAATTAAAAACGTTGGTGGGTTTATAATTTTTTTTTAAAAAATAAACAAAAAAATGAAAAAAAAAGGAAAATAGTATTTGTATCGTACTATGAAACTACAATATCTGACTATTGATTTCTACTCACATTCAAAAAGTTTAACTCAATTTTTTTCTCCAAAAGTTAGGGTTCTAACTATTATTGTTGATCTAATTGCTGCTTTCCAACATCTGGTCTCCGGTGTGTACTCTTGTCTCTCCCTTTTTATTTTTTTCCTTATTTGTTTCCTTATTCGTTTTTAGTGAATTAAATACTTGTATTTGTTCGTTAATTTGATGATTGTTACTTTGGGTTAAGATCGTTGTTTCTTTTTAAAAATTTAATTAGAACCTACTGACATGAAATCCTGATTCCGCCTCTGATCCCTTCCCCCTTACTATAACAATTCTACTACAAAGGAAACTAAACGATAACTCTATTTCCCACTAAATCAACTAACTATAGTTGATCTAGACTTCAAGAACCCAGCAAGGCTAACTCTAGCCACCGACTACAAATCTCAAAGATAGAAACATAAACAAGCAGAGACTCTGCTGCACCCACACATCAACTAACTCTAGTTGACACTCCTAGGCAACTCTACACAAGAGAACATCAAAACAATGATGTAAATAGACTTAACTAAAACATAGATAATTCGACTAACTCTAGTTAATACGACTCAAACTAAAGACTTAGACAAGCACCAGATCCACTATCCTTTATAACTTAGGAGTAGATTTCCAATATAAGAACACAAGACACAAAGCTCAAAATACAACAAAAGACGCTTCAACACTCTATCAGGTCCCTTGTTGAGTATGAACAGTGTTCTTCCTTGAGGATGACTTTTTCTTTTAAAGCTTATGAATTTTCAGAATTCAAAACTTTATTTGCCAAAACTTGGGTGTGACTTTGGAGAAGAGACTAGTATAAAATGGACATTGAGTATGAACAGTGTTCTTCCTTAAGGATGCCTTTTTCTTTTAGAGCTTATGAATTTTCAGAATTCAAAACTTTATTTGCCAAAACTTGGGTATGTCTTTGGAGAAGAGACTAGTAGAAAATGGACATAAACCCTTGGGGCAAAGCCATTGGCTGAGAGCCTGCTGTTATGAAAAGCCATGCACCAATCACAACAACTTTGGCAGTTTTGGTAGCTTATTAGACATATGTCTTTTGTCTTTTTCACGTACGCAGTCTTTCCTCGACCAGGTCCATTAACTTGTTAGATCCGTAAGTTTGTTAAATCATTAAAACTTTAAATCAGCTCCAAAATAACATAAACAAATAGTGTGGAAATATTATTGTAAAATATCGTTAGTGCATTTGAGTGTTCTCAAAAACGTTTTTGGGGCGAGTCTCGGGGCGGGGCGTATAAATTATAAAAAACACCCCGGGATGCAAATTGAAGACGTAGATCCAATGGATGCAAGTCCTACAATTTGGAGCGTAAGCTTTGAGCATAAACACGTAAGCTCGGGGTGTAAAAACATACGCCCTGGGCGTAATTTTTTTTTTTTAACCTTTTTCGCTTTATATCACATTTTTTATTATTGGTATATTGATATTTCTCAAATAGTAATTAATACTTTTTTCTTCATTATTGTCTATTAATATCCATCTCAAATAAAAATGATAATACTTTTTGTATATATATTATAGCTTATTTATTAAATATATTTGTAAAATCATTAAAGTTTTACTATTGCTTATTTTCTTAAGTAATAAAATTATAAAATTGAATATACATGAGATTACGCCCCATAGATCCATGAGACTTACGCCCTGTAATTCGGGGCTTACGCCTCGCTCCGTACGACCTAAAACATCTCGCCTCACGCCCCACCATTTAAAATGCTAGTGAATTTTATGGCCTATTTATGAATGTTCCCAATTCACCAATTCTTTTATACCTTTCTCTAAGTCTTTTATTTCTCTCATCAAACTACTCATGCAAAATCCTATTGAGCACAAACAGAGAATCATATTTCTAATAACTTCTTCTTTGCTTTCAATGGGTGTCATGCTATCAATAACCTCCTTTGAGTGCTCAAGAAAATCACTTGAAACTTTCCATTCCTTATTGTTTGTTGTATACTCGCGTTGTGACTTTCCCTCCTCGAGGTCATAAACAATTTTATGATCTTCTGGTTGATCTTGGAAAGCTCTTGACATTCCGATAGAAATAGTTATCCCGATACATTTCATTGAAGAGCTTATCGCTTCATTGAGAATCTGTCTGCCTTTGCCCAAGTGTTCCTGGATCTTGTTTCTATCAACATCACAACTATCTAATGCTTGTGTGAGGGATTCTATACTGTAGGCCATGATATACAGTAAGTGCATGACGTTTGATAGAGATCGTTGAAGCTTTTGGTAGCATGAAACAGGAAAAGGCGTAAACCAGAAATTAGGTTCCAACTCTGCATCTACTATGAACTTTTGTAACTTCTCTACTTGAGAATTCAATTGTCTTTGCTTCTTCATAAAGCCATTGATCTGCCCTGAGTCCAAGTCAATTTGTTTAGTACAGCTTTTAAGTGTTCCAAAGCACAGAAAAAGATGATTTTTTGCGATTGTTGCAGCTCGTGTAGGTTGCATAACAAGCTCTATGATGACGAAACATGATAATCCAATTAAGGCCTCGGTGAGTCTAGCAATAGTAAATTCACTCGGGGGACCATAACGTTTTCTGCCTAGAATCAGTAATGCTCCGATAACAGCTGCATCTCCTCCTGCTTTAGAGTACATTTTACTGTGCCTTAAAATTGAGGCGAAAATTATCCAAGGGATCAGCGCTATGAACCTTATTCTCGCGTAATTTTGAAAAACAGTGCAGCCTAGTACCCCATAGACTGATCCTAGCTAGAGCTGTTCCTTGTGCTCGAGCATTTGCAACCGTAAAAATTGCTATTTTTCCTGTTTCAAAGCTGATGGCTGTTGTAAGCCCTGACCAATATCCATTCTGTTTGTTAAATTGCAGACCAAGTAGTACAGCCAGACATAACGAAATTGAGCACTTGCACGCGAATAGTAGGCTTTCGTGGTCTATTTTATTAGTCCAATTGATGCAGACTCGTTTTGAGCTAGCTTTGTCACTTCCTTTTGAATCTTTGGATCCTTATAGATCATTTATGCACATTTTTATACAAGAGAAGAAGAAAATTGCTGGTTGATCTAGGCTTGTCAGGGAAATTGACTCAGGGGACAAACTGGTAAACTCATTCTCGAATACCCCTTCTGTTTTTGTAGCTATCATTGAATGTGTTCGAAAAAGACAACAAGCTTGCTCCAGTTTTAGACAGAGTGATAAAATCAGCACAACTTGTTACTGATCAATCAAACTCCTCCATTGATGGAGCTTGAATTCACATGAGAGAAGAAGAAAGAAAGAAAGAAGAAGAGAGAAGAAGAATCTAGAAGAGTTGCATGAAAATTATATTTCATTGAATGTGTGAATTAAAAGAACTGGACATTACAAAATGATCATTATATACACACACTTTAAGCTATTAACTGACTAACAACTTTCCTAACTAACTAACAACTTTCCTAACTAACTCTGACTCACTAACCGTGTTAACTAAAATGTAATCTAAATGATTTATATCTCAACACCCCCCCTCAAGTTGGAGGTAATTGGATTTACAGACAACTTGTTCAATAATGTAGCATGTTTAACTCCAGTAAGAGCCTTTGTGAGGATATCTGCCAGTTGTGAATCAGTAGAGATGTGATGTGATCAAGCCTTGGTGAAGTTTGTCTCTAACAAAATGACAGTCTATTTCTATGTGTTTAGTTCTTTCATGGAAAACTGGGTTCTTGGCAATGTGGACTGCAGCTTGACTGTCACAGAAAACTTGTATAGGCAACGGGCATTGTACAGACAACTCATTCATCAACCTTTCAAACCAAACCAGCTCCCCTACTACCTGTCTCATAGCTCTGTATTCTGCTTCTGCAGAGGACAAAGATACTGTAGCCTTGTTTCTTGGACTTCCACCGATAGGGCTATCACCCATAAGGACTAGATAGCCACCGACTGACTTCCTTGAATCGAGCAAGCACCTCAATCCCGAGTCACAATATGCCTTTTTTGTAAGATCAGGTTTGTTTGAAATGAATATTCCCATTGTAGGATCTTGTCTGAGGTATTTGAGGACATGATAAGCTGCCTTTAAGTGTGGTTCCCTAGGTGTTTGCATGAACTGGCTTAGGTGCTGCACACTATAAGCTATATCCATCCTAGTGTGTGTTAGAAAATTGAGTTTGCCTACTAACTTCCTATAATAAGTAGGGTCAGATAGTAACCTTCCATCAGAGGCCTTCAATTTTTCAGTATAGTCAAGTGGTGAAGCAACAGGTTTGCAGTTCAGGGAATCAAATTCCTTTAAGAGATCAGTAGTGAACTTTCTTTGAGAAATGAGAACCCCATCATGCCTGTATAATATCTCCAAGCCCAGGAAATAATGAAGTCTACCTAAATCCTTTATTTTAAACTGATCATTCAGAAAAGACTTTAGAGAGTTGATCTCCTCCAGATCAGTCCCAGTCAGAATCACATCATCAACATACACAACAACAAATACCAAAGAACTTCCCTTCTTTTTGTGAAACAGTGAGTAATCACTATGTGAATGTGTGTACCCCCTAGAACAAAGACTGCTGGACAACTTATCATACCATTGTCTACTAGCCTGCTTTAAACCATACAATGATTTCTTTAATTTGCACACCATGTTTGGGCAGTCCACTGCTAGACCTGGTGGTAATGTCATGTATACTTCCTCAGTCAAATCACCATGAAGGAAGGCATTGTTGACATCTAACTGATACAAGCCCCATTCTTTCTTAACAGCCAGTGTAATCAAACTCCTAATAGTAGTCATCTTTACTACAGGAGAGAAGGTTTCATTATAATCTATACCAGCCTGTTGAGTGTACCCTTTAACTACTAGTCTTGCCTTAAACCTTTCTACACTACCATCAGCCTTGTGCTTGATTTTGTACACCCACTTACAACCAATGGCCTTCTTATCCTTGGGCAGAGGTACTAAGTCCCAAGTATTATTTGCATATAGAGCTTCAAATTCTTGTGTCATAGCCATTTGCCAGGCAGGATGCAAGATTGCTTCTTCATATGAGGAAGGCTCACAATCATGAGAGATGGTTTCAACTAACTGCTGGCTATCAGAACACAAAGTGGTAAAGCAAATGCTATCATGGTTGGTGAGAAATGATGTAAGAGAAAGGTGAGGATCAAAAGTGCAGGTGTGGAGGAATGCAAGTTGGGTAAAGTGTATTTATATTCTTTGAGGTAGTTGGGTGTATGAAGTGACCTGGTTGTTCTCCTAAGAGCAGGTGGAGCATCACGTGGTGAAACTGGTGTGGTTTGCATGGTAGGACTTGATGTGTGTTCATTTACATTAGTAGATGTTTGGATATCAGGAACAATATTAGATGTTGTATCAACTGTTGTGACTTCATTAGTAGTGACTTCATGTGGTATGTTAATATTTAAGAAGTCATCATTAGAGAAAGTGCTAGTTGTACCAGGCATGCAAGTTAGAGTTTTGGGATGATGAACAAGACACTTTAAGACAGATGCAAAACTAGAATTATCAGGAGCAATGACAAAAGGGAAGACAAACTCATGAAAAGAAACATCTCTGCATACATGAACTCTCTTGGTAACTAAGTCCAAAACCTTGTAACCTTTTGTATTGAAGGGGTATCCAACAAAGATGTGTGGTGTTGCCCTTGGCTCAAACTTATCTTTGTGAGTTTTCAAGGTAGTGGGAAAACATAAACATCCAAAACTTCTAAGGTGAGAGTATGTAGGTTGGGTTTGGTACAACATTTCATAAGGGGATTTGTTCTGTAGAATCTTGGAAGGTAATCTGTTAACAAGGTATGTAGTTGTTAGAACACACTCTCCCCAATATCTCATGGGCAATTTTGACTGAAATAGGAGTGCCCTTGCAACTTCAAGGAGATACTTGTGTTTTCTTTCAACTACACCATTTTGTTGAGGTGTGTAGGGACAAGATTTTTGATGAATTATACCTTTTTCTTGGAAAAAATGGGTGGCTTCATTAGAGGTAAATTCCAGGCCATTATCAGACCTGATGGTTTTCAGCTTAGTCTGAAATTGGTTTTCAACAAGTGAAACGAAAGCCTTAATGGTTTGCAAAGCATTGCTCTTGCACCTAATCAATTGTGTCCAGGTTGATCTAGTGTGATCATCTACCATGGTTAGGAAATAGTGAAAACCATCATGAGTTGGAATGTGGTATGGTCCCCATAGGTCAATGTGAAGTAACTCAAAAGGCTTAGTGGTGGAGGTTGTGCTTTCTGGGAATGGCATTCTTGTCTGCCTAGCCATAGGACATATGGTACAGGTGAAAGGTTGTTTGGGAGAGAAATGACAAGGGATAGTGGAGATGCCCTTCATTTTCACAAAAGGTACATGGCCTAGTCTAGTATGCCACAAGAGATCATTAGTATAAGTGCTATCAGAATTAACAACAAAAGAAGAACACTTTGCAGTAAAGTTGGAAGAAGAATTAAAAGCAGAACAACCCTCTTTATTGATATGAGAAAGACCTTTTATAGTAGAGTAATAAATGTTTGGAATTGGACTATTAGTACATTTAGCTAAAGGAGTAAAATGACTGGAAATGACATGAGGGTCCTTGGTGCCATCAGGAGAAGAACCACAGTTGTGGCATTTTGTACACAAGAAGTAGAGACCATTCTGTGCTCTACCAAGTTCCGCAGGGCTCTTGAGAGAAGGGCCCCGCAACAAGCAAGAAACACTATCAAAACCGACTATACCTTTAAGTTGTAATGCTAGACAATGAACTGAGATGAGATTGAATTTGAAACTAGGTACAAATAGAACTTTCTGCAATGTTAGGACTTGATTTAAACATACATCACCAGTTTCAGTCACTTTAACTTTATAACCATTAGGCAGGGAGATGAGAAAAAGATATGGTAGGGGTCTAATATTTGTCAGAATGGCTTTGTTATATGTCATGTGATGTGATGCCCCTGAGTCTATGATCCAAGAACCAGCAGTTAATCTAGTACATCTACAAGAAAGGTCACCTATCTCAGTAATGGAAGAATAACAAGCAAGTATACCTGCCAGGTTCACAGCTCCACTTAGCATATTGTTTGAGTTGGAAGCTTCATGTCCAGCTTGTAGAGATCCCAAAAGGTTCAATAGTTGTTCATACTGGTCTTTGGACAGATTAAATGGCATTTGTTTCCTCAACTCAGGATCTTCCTCACAGTGGTTTCCATCAATCTCACTACTGCACACATTTGCCATTGCAGAATTGGAACTTTTGCCTTTAGAAAATTTAAAGTTGGGTGGATATCCATGAAGCTTGTAACATCTTTCCCTGATGTGGCCTGATCTCCTGCAAAAATCACAAAACAAAGTAGACCTGCTGGTACTAGAGTTCCCTCTAATCATGCTGGTGTTAAGAGTTGCCTGTATGTCCCTTAGAAGAACTATAGTTGGTTCTGAGACCTTTCACTCCTGCATTGTTGTGATTTAAAGCAAAAACATTTAGGGAAGTGGAATCCAAAGCAGTGTGGTTGTGAGGCTTCACTTCTCACTACTTTTCTTCTTGGGACAATATGGCAAAAGCTTGAGCCATGCTAGGTAAAGGGTTCATCATGAGAATGTTGCCTCTGATGGCAGTATACATCTCATTTAGCCCCATTAGGAAGTGTATGAGTCTTCTATCTTGCTCAGCCTTGATCAATTTGACTTTACCCCCACAAGTGCACACACAATTGCACTGAGAGCTCATATCAACTGTGCTCATTTCTTCCCAGAGCTTTTTCATCTTCGTGTAGTACCCAGTGACATCCAAAGTGCCTTGAACAAGATCATTAATCTCTTTTTGAAGCTGATACAATTTACAACCATTGGTCTGGTCATATCTTTCCTCCAATTCAGCCCATAAGGGCTCTAAGAACAGCTCTCCTCCATGATCTATAACCAGTGCCATCAAAAACTCCAGGCAATAGAGATGAACCTGCATTCTCAGAAGGATGCAGATAGAAAGGACTTGTAAAATCCATCCTAGCAGTGGATGTAGAACCAGTCGAAATTGGATCAACTTGATTATCAGCCATGGTGAAATCAGATCGCGATGGGATTCAAAAATAGGAATAAGAAACATATACAATTTGAGTAACAACAGAAACTCAAATATTCAAACTCGAAACTGAGAATGAAAAACTTTGAAAACAAAAAAAAACTAGAACAGGAAGAGGAACTCAAATTCAAAACATGAACTCGACATCAATATTCACAATGCAGCCTCTTCTAAAACGAAAATAAGAATCACAGATGTGGATGTGGAAAAAGGAGCAGGATCTATGTCCAAAGCTCTGATACCATGATAAAATCAGCATAGCTTGTTACTGATCAATCAAACTCCTCCATTGATGGAGCTTGAATTCACATGAGAGAAGAAGAAAGAAAGAAAGAAGAAGAGAGAAGAAGAATCTAGAAGAGTTGCATGAAAATTATATTTCATTGAATGTGTGAATTAAAAGAACGGACATTACAAAATGATCATTATATACACACACTTTAAGCTATTAACTGACTAACAACTTTCCTAACTAACTAACAACTTTCCTAACTAACTCTGACTCACTAACCGTGTTAACTAAAATGTAATCTAAATGATTTATATCTCAACACAGAGTAGCTGTAGCACGCGATGTGAGACGCGCATGAGCTTTTCATCTATAATTGTAGTTTGGAAACAAGGACAAGAAGTTAAAGCAATTTCCATTCCTTTCATTGGACTTTCAATATCATGCAAACCATTTCCAGGATCAGTGAAACATGGAACTATGAATCTTAGCCAAGGTTTCTCCCATCGTAAGCTTCCCTGCTCATGTACAAATGGATATTTAGGTAACTGATCGACGAAAGGAATAAAAAATACTCACCTACATATAATTTATAGAATTCGCCCCTCAATAAGTTACATTGTATCGCTTCAAGGTATACAACTCACATGTTGGTATACCTTAATAGTATACACCAATAAGAATATTTCAATCACACTGTTGGTATACAACATGTAAATTGCATACACCATTAGGTGTATATTCATACCTACTGGCTACTGATCCACTCTGTACCAGGTTAAATTGATCAAATTTTTTCTGGTCGCGTATAGGCATAGACCATGAAAATGTCCCATGCAAGAATTTTTACCTTATAAGGTTAAATTGACCTGGAAAGCGGAGTAATAATAGTATGCTTTTGACCGTTTAACTAATTGCACTGATAGTGTCAAAATTCTTTACGCTGTGACATAATTAATTATACCTCTAAGAGTTTGATACTTTGAAGAAGCTTGGATCCTGTTTGGGAAATTGGTTTGGCTTGTGATAGGATCTCCATAGCTATTTGTTCATTTGGAGAATGGATGGCTTTGATGTAAAGATTCAATCTCTCTGAAGCATTTTCAGCATACATACCATATAGTTTCCTCACCTGTTAGCAATTGTATCAATTGTTAGTGTTTAGAAGTTAAACGTCATAAGCTGACAACCAACGAAAAACTTGTCAATTATAGAATCCTCATAATGCCTTTTTTTTTGTTTTTGTGGTGTAGACATCGAAATTTTGTTGGACTCTACAAGGCGAGTCAAATCTCTATTAGAGTTTTTGAAGACTACTCTACTGTTAATTATCCCAGCTTGCGCTTATATAAAGGGTAACATATTCCTTTGAAGAGGCATATCAAAATCCCATAAACTCTTGAGATATTCATAAATACCAAGGCATCAAATATTCATCTTGACGTTCTTATAAATCAAAAACATCACAAGGTGGTGGTTCCAATCATTGTACATTCGAGAAGTATACACTACTAACAGTGTTCGAATCATCAAAGGAGGAATAATTCACAAATTTTTATCCAAAAAAAATCTCTATTTCATTATATTTTATTTGTAATTATTGTTTCTTTTCCATCACTTTAAAATTTGTTGCAAATATGTTATTATTAGTGTTTAGAAATTAATCTCTTAATTATTTTTTCACGATACAGATCGTTTGATTGTCGAATTGTAAACTGCACTAAATAGATTCGAAAATTCAGACAATTCATAGCATGTTTATTGTCAGAGACTAGAAGTACATGCTAAGAATAAAATTTTGACAAATGTAGTAAATTCTGAACCCATAATTATGAAGATTGAAATATTTATGAGATTAAAATCTTGAATTCGCTTCCGTCTATACTAGAGTTACAAAATCATCGCATTCCTTAATGTTACTATATGAATGGTTAATACTTAATTAGTACTCACAATTGAATAATGGGCAAAAGGGAAAGGTGAACGTGAAGAATTTAAGTGGCACTCACGATTATATAAGGACTTGATCCCTTTCATCTTGCATGTGAAAAACAGATTGGATTTTTCTTTATATAATTTTGAAAGTTAGGTTTTCGTTGATATCACATGCGTCAATAATTTTGTTGGACTAATGGTATTTTGTTTTTTTGAACTATGCTTCGTAATGGTTTTTATGATCATGGTGATGGATATACAGGGGCAGAGCTATCCTTGTTCTAGGGAGGGGTGTCAATTGGTCAGAAAACTGTAAGTTAAATTTTGATTTCTTATCTATAAATATTACTAATGTGATACCTCTTGAAACAAGGTGAAGAATTAATTAGAACTTATATCAGTTGAGGAGTTGCAAAAGCTCTTGATTGTTTGTTGGCGGGTCAGATGTTTGAATTTTGCCTAAGGTCCTTTATGGTGTATGGTGACTTTTGTTTATACTATGAAATTTGTATTAAGAAATCAACAAAATATTTATAAATAGTTCATTGTGTTATTTTATATTAACTTGAGATTCTTATAGAAAATCATAAATTTCAAATTCAAAATCTAAAATATTTACAAATAGGTCAATATGTTATTTTATATTAACTTGATATTAGGAAACCATAAACTTAATTCAAATTTAGAATTCAAATCTCCTATGATTTAAACCTGAAATTTTATATTTTTCAACTCATTTTATTGACCTGGTGTATATTTACGGGAGGAGATAGGTCGAAGTCAATAATAGGAAGAGTTAAAAGAGATTGGTAACCTAAAAAATAAGGCGAGTACCTTTCTATTCTATATATAATTGTCACGCCCCGAGCCTACACCCTGGGCGGGACCGGCACCCGGAGACCATTTCTGGCCCCAAGCGAACCCTTGGCCTGGCTTTCTTAACTCAGCGGAAACCTAACCCAACCAAATAACTCAATGCAATGCAATATTACAAAACAACTTAACTTATAAAAATATGGCCATAAAGGCAACTCGAATCTCAAAATAGAATATTTACATAGATGAGAGACTCAAAACTAACTGACTGACTGTCTGTCTATGAAGCCTCTAAAATACTGAGATGGATGTTGGGACAGACCCCAACATCCTAATAAAACAAAAACTAAGAACACAAAATAATTGAGTCCTCCGAAATGCAAAGAGGCTCACCACCGACTCGGAGTGCTCACTGGATCAACGACGTGCGGGATGCCGATCCGGGGTAAGGTATTCCGCATCATAAGACGATGCAGCCAACCGGCATCAGTACATGGAATGTACGAGTATGCGAGCTGGAAAACTAAGCAACATAGGCTAGAAGGAAATTTGGAAGAAACCGAAAAGTTTACCTTGCTCAACTCAACTCTACCTCGACTCGACTTCTTTCAATATAAGGCAATTTAAAACAAGTGCGATATAAAGAAAGACTATTTAAAACATGTTATAAACTCGTGTGTATACAAGGATACAATAAACCCGAGATGTATATAGAAATACAATGAACCGATGTATATAAAAATACAATAATCTCTCGTGTATGAAAATACAATAAGCTCTTTGTGGGAGTTTCTCTAACCGACAACCATCACATAAGAGCTATAGTGACGATACTGCGATCGACCTCACGCTGCCGAGCATCTTATACCCGGCCAAAGGTATAAGACCTGAACCGCCTAATGGATCCACTAGTCTAATATGAAAAGGATTCATCTAAAAGTATGATCCTTTTCTACCCATGGTGGCTAACATGGTTCTATGGGGGGTGGGTTCTTTGAACGCTCCCCCAATTCGGTGCTCGATACTACTCCCAAAAATGTACTGGCTTTTGTGTTTTTAAAACATATTTATTCCCCGCTGATATGAGATAATTACTCAAAAACTAGCCCGAAGGCTTTTGGAAATCTCGGTTTCCAACCTTGTTTAAATGTAAAAACATTTCTTTAAAACTTCTTTGGGAATACATAGTTCCCTAATAACTTTGAGAAAAGAACTCAACTTTAAACTCTTTACTTTACTTGAACTCTTGGCTTGATGTGAAACTCTTAACTTAACATGAAACTCTTAACTTTTGACTTGACTTGAAACTCAATACTTAACTTGGAACTTGAGCCTTAGAATGAAGTTAAAACGTTCAATGAAGACTCTTGGAAAACCTTAAAGACTTGCTTTGACTTACTTACTTCAAAGCTTGACTTCACTTGACTTGGAAACTAACTTCACTTGAATTGGAAACTAACTTCACTTGAATTGTAGTTTTACTTGACTTTTGGAAGTACCTTGGAGTGTTGGAAACAACTAGGAAACATAGGTATAACACCTAGGAACATGTATAAAAGAAAATGGTAAATGAAAGGGAAGGATTGGTGTCCTTGGCACTAGGAGAGGTGCGACAGCCCAGCCCCTTTTTCCCCAAAAATCCGACTTTCTCCCCTTGTTTCTTTCCAATTCTAAACCCTCTCAACCTCAAGGTTTCAGCAGCAACACTTAGAACCATAAAGACCCTTATTATACAATAGATTCAACTCAAAAATCACAGCCAGAAATCTGTACTAAATCAGCAAGAACTTCAACACAACACTACTACAACTTCAACAACCAATAAATCTTCTCTTGAATTAAGAACGAGTTGGTGTGTGGGGGTATGAATCAACTAACACTAAGGATCATCAATCTCTTAATATACAATAGATCACAACTCAAATACACAGCCCAATCCTGTCCCACAACCAACAATAACTTCAACAACACAACTAACAACATCAACAACAACTAACAACTTCAACAACTTCAACAACAAATCAAATCTCTTCTCAAATCATAAAACGAGCTTGGTATGTGGGGGGAAAGGATAAACCCACACTAAAGACTCACATACCTTGATAGGGATCACCCCCGACGAAAAATCCACGATGATCTCCTTGATTGCTCTTCTCTTTCTCCTTTTCCTTCTCTTCTTTCTCTCTTCTCTCCCAAGCCCTAGCTCTTTACTCTTAAAAAAATGAGACAAACTGATATAAAATCAGTCTAACACTTTAATATAACCAAAACAATTGATTTGTGAAAAGACCAAAATGCCCTTAAATTTCCGGAACGGACTCCCGCCAACTGCCCAACTTTCAAAGATCATAACTCGCTCATACGAACTCGGAATCGAGCAAACTTGGTGGCGTTGGAAAGATCGTTCCACAAGCTTCTTGAAACCATAACTGGAACTACTCCTAACTCATCCTGAGCTAGGAGTTATGACTACTCAAAGTTGGCCAAAACTCATGATTTCCACACTTAGCCAAATTTTCAGATTTTTGAACTTAGCCAAATTTTTTTTTCCAGTTACGGACTGCCAAATTTCAGATTTTAAATTTTTTCCAAAATGACTATTTCCAAATTTCAAGCTTCTTCAAAGCCACTTCAAATTGTCGGATGCTACAATATCTCCCCCTTGAAACATTCGTCCTCGAATGAGGTTACTCTTACAAAGCTAAGGGTGTAACATCAACTCAACACCCAACAAACAACCATGCAAACGCAACAACAATAACGACATGCTCATAATAATAAAAAGGCGCTAAGAAGGAAATTAATACCTTAATCATGGATTCAAAGAGATATGGATATCTCTTCTTCATGTCTTCTTCGGCTTCCCAAGTTGCTTCCTCAACAAATTGGTTCCTCCATAGGACCTTGATCGAGGCTACATCTTTCGTTCTCAACCTACGAACTTGACGATCCAAAATTTGAACAGAACCTCCTCATAAGATAAGTTATCCTTGATCTTAATACTTTTAGTTGGCGGGATCAATGAAGGATCGCCTATGCACTTCTTCAACATGGAGATGTGAAATACCGGATGAAACCGCTAGTTCCGTGGTAACTCCAACTCATAAGCAACATTGCCAATCCTCTTGGCTATGCGGTAAGGTCCAATATACCGGGACTAAGTTTCCCCTTCTTACCAAACCTCATAACGCCTTTCATGGGTGAAACCTTCAAATATACCCAATCGTCTATTTCAAATTCTAACGCCCTTCTCCTAACATCGGTGTAGGATTTCGACGACTACGTGCCGTTTTCAACCTCTCTTGAATCACTTTCACCTTCTCCATAGCTTGGTGAACTAAATGCTGGTCCTATCAATTGTGCTTCACCAACTTCAAACCATCCAATAGGAGATCTACATCTTCTCCCATAAAGAGCTTCATATGGAGCCATCTCGGATGCTAGAGTGATAAGCTGTTGTTGTAGGCAAACTCAATGAGAGGTAGGTGATCATCCCAACTCCCTTTGAAATCGATTACACAAGCCCTCAACATATCCTCTAAGGTCCGAATAGTGCGCTGCGCTTGCCCATCGCTCCGAGGGTGAAGGCAAGACTTAAGTTCACCTTTGAACCCAAGCCCTTCGAAAAGATTTCCAGAAGCGTGCAAGAAACCGTGCACCTCTATCTCGAAATAATGGAGATTGGGACTCCATGAAGTCTCACTATCTCTTGAACATACAACTTGGCATAATCTTTCGCCGTATTGGTAGTTTTTACTAGTAGAAAATGAGGCGACTTTGTCATTCGGTCGACAATTACCCAAATAGAATCATGTTGTCTACGAGACCTTGGCAACCCCGTGATGAAATCCATATTGATCACCTCCCACTTCCACTACGGAAGTTCTATCCTCTCGAGCCAAACCACCAGGCCTTTGGTGTTCAACTTTCACTTGTTGGCAATTTGGACACTTAGCAACAAACTTCAAGCAATGCCCTTCTTCATGCCATTCCACCAATAAACTTCACGTAAATCACGATACATCTTGGTGGAACCCGGATGAATAGAATATCCGGGTTTGTGAGCTTCATCCATAATCTTCTCTTGGAGTCCATCTACCATAGGTACGCACAATCTACCTTGAAATCTCAAAACACCATCTCCCCCCTTGTTCAAAAGCTAATACTCTTTGCTTTTGAACATTTTCCTTCAACTCGAGCAAAATAGGATCTTGATCTTGCTTCTTCTTTCACTTTCGACATTAATGATGACTCGGCGTACGCTCGTCACCGCTATTCCTCCTTCTGCGGAATCTGTAAATTTGACCCCCAGGCATGCCAGTCTGTGTACATCTTTTGCTAACTCTCTCCTTCCTTCTTCAATATGGGCGGTGCTACCCATAGACAACCTGCTCAAAGAATCAGCAACAACATTAGCCTTACCTGGGTGGTAAAGAATACTCAGGTCATAATCCTTGAGTAACTCTAACCACCTCCTCTGTCTGAGATTAAGCTCTTTCTGAGTAAGCACATATTGAAGGCTCTTGTGATCAGTGAATATGTCGACATGCACACCATACAAGTAATGACGCCATATCTTCAAAGCAAATACTACAGCAGCTAGCTCTAAGTCATGGGTTGGGTAGTTCTTCTCATGAACCTTCAACTGTCTGGAGGCATAATCTGCACTGCCTCAATTTTTCGAGTATCAACTTTAATTCCATCACCGGACACAATGTGGCCTAGGAATGCCACAGACTTAAGCCAAAACTCACACTTAGAGAACTTGGCATACAACTCCTTGTCTTTCAAAGTCTGAAGAACTGTTCTGAGATGACTAGCATGATCTTCTTCATTCCTTGAATAGACTAGTATATCATCAATAAAGACAATAACAAACATATCTAAATAAGGTTTGAAGACTCTATTCATCAAATCCATGAAAGCTGATGGCGGATTAGTCTAACCAAAAGACATGACCAAAAACTCATAATGACCATACCAGTTTCTCGAAAAGCTGTCTTTGGGATATCACATTCCCTTACCCTTAGCGATGATAGCTGATCGGAGGTCAATCTTTGAAAAACAAGTGGCACCACAAGGCGATCGAAAAGATCATCAATCCTCGGAAGAGGGTACTTGTTCTTGATGGTAACCTTGTTCAACTGGCGGTAATCTATACACATTCTAAGGGAACCATCTTTCTTCTTCACAAACAAAACCGGAGCACCCAAGGTGAGACACTCGGTCGAATGAAACCCTTTTCTAGGAGATCTTTCAACGCTCTTTCAACTCTTTCAACTCTGCTGGTGCCATTCTATATGGCGGAATAGAGATAGGACGAGTATACGGAATGAGATCTATGCCGAAATCTATCTCTCTCTCAGGAGGAATTCCGGGTAGATCATCAGGAAACACTTCTGGAAACTCTCTTACTATAGGAACTGACTGGAAATGAGGTATCTCAACACTAGAATTATGAACTCGAACTAAGTGATAGATACAACCCTTCGAAACTAACTTTCTCGCCTTAAGGTACGAAATAAAACGACCCTTAGGCACTTCTTTGAACCGCTACTCCACTCTATGACCGGCTCATTCGAAACCGAAACTTGATTGCTCGAGTTCTACAATCTATCGATGCATAACAAGCATGAAGCCAATCCATACCTAGAATGACATCAAAATCTACCATGTCTAACTCAACCAAATCAACCATGGTGCTCTTGTTATTGATAGAAATAGGACAATCACGATAAACTCTTTCCGCTAGAATAGACTCCCCAATAGGTGTAGAAACACAAAAGGGTTCACAAAGTCTTTCAGGAAGAACCTCAAGGCGATTTGCAACATAAGGAGTTACAAAAAGATAAACTCGCTCCCGGGTCTAGCAAAGCATACACATCAAAAGCAAAGACTTTGATCATACCAAAGTGACAACATTCGGAGAATTCTCTTGCTCATGGCGACTGGTGATAGCATAAAGGCGGTTTGCTCCTCCCACTGTACTAGAAGTAGCTCCTCTAGGTGCCGTCCCGTCTGCAGTGGAACAAGGCGAAGAAGACCGTGCTTTATTGCTTCCATTACCCTGCCTATTCTTTGGACACTCTCGCATGAAATGTCCATTTTGACCACACCGAAAACAACCAATGGAGCCCTCTCGACAAATACCGAGTGGTTCCTACCACATTTGGCGCAAACAGGAGGCTTACTACTCCGCTTGCGCCACACTACCCGCAGATTGTCTTTGGTCCAGCCCCGAAGTCCTTCGAATTCGAACATTAAATTCACCCGTATCTGGGTGCAGGTGCTCTAGCAAATGATGGAGCAGGTCCCTTTTGCCTTTCTTTGAAAGGAGGAACGGTTTGAATTACCTCTCGCTGCCCGGACTCGTTCCGATCTTAGCTCTCTTATTTCTGAACTCTTCTCTGTCCCTCAGCTTCTCTTCCTCAACCTGCTGCACATAAACCATCAACCTTGATATGTCCATGTCCCCGATAAGCATTGCAGCCCTACCTTCTTTGCTCGACAACCGAGACAGCCCAGCAACAAACAAGCTCATTCTATTCCTCATGTCCGCAACCATCTCCGGAGCATAGCGGGATAATTGTGTGAACTTCAAACTGTAATCATGAACACTCAAGGACTCCTGCTTAAGTGTGAGGAACTCACGTACCTTGGCCTCTCTCAATTCTCGAGGAAAGAAATGCCCCAAGAAAGCTTCCTCAAAACCGGCCCAACTTATAGGTGGTGCATTCTCAGCTCTGCCCCCTTTCCACTGGTCGAACCAAGTTCTAGCAACATCCTTCAATTGATAAGCAGCTAGTTCAACCCGCTCAATATCGGCCACATGCATCACATCAAAATCTTCTTCAACTCCTCAATGAAATCCTCACGGATCCTCGGTAGTGCTCGAACCCATGAAACTCGGAGGATTCATCCCCAAAACTCACGAATCCTTGAAGTGTCGGCTCCTTCATGTCGAGCTCCTCTTTGCCGACCAATCGATTTGCTACGGCTTGACTCAACATTCTAATTGCCTCTCCGAACTCGGCATTAGAAACTTCCCTTGATCTTGCACTCCCGGTGCATAGGGTAACTCTTGCTCATCAACATAACGTCTAGGAAGACGCCCTACCAACTCTTCGTGGAGGCATGACTATCTCGAAATACGCACAAGCACGGATTAGAAAGAAACTTTTTAGAGATCAACTCTAACGCATGAAATGAGTGTGAAAGAAATGAGAAATCTTCTAAATGTTGCGGCCTCCCAATTATAGATGTGGCGCGCTTCACACCGATAACTAGGACTCTACGAGACACGGCTTCATAGACTCCCTAGGACTCCCCGAACTCGTGCTCTGATACCAAGTTTGTCACGCCCCGAGCTGTCTATGAAGCCTCTAAAATACTGAGATGGATGTTGGGACAGACCCCGCAACATCCTAATAAAACAAAAACTAAGAACACAAAATAATTGAGTCCTCCGAAATGCAAAGAGGCTCACCACTGACTCTGGAGTGCTCAGCTGGATCAACGACGTGCAGGATGCTGATCCGGGGTACCTGTATCTGCATCATAAGACGATGCAGGCCAACTGGCATCAGTACATGGAATGTACGAGTATGCGAGCTGGAAAACTAAGCAACATAGGCTAGAAGGAAATTTGGAAGAAACTGAAAAGTTTACCTTGCTCAACTCAACTCAACCTGACTGACTTCTCTCAATATAAGGCAATTTAAAACAAGTGCGATATAAAGAAAAACTATTTAAAACATGTTATAAACTCTGTGTGTATACAAGGATACAAAAACCCAGAGATGTATATAGAAATACAATGAACTGATGTATATAAAAATACAATAATCTCTGTGTATGAAAATACAATAACTGCTATGGGAGTTTCTCTAACCGACAACCATCACATAAGAGCTATAGTGATGATACAGAAATCTCTGTTTCCAACCTTGTTTAAATGTAAAAACATTTCTTTAAAACTTCTTTGGGAATACATAGTTCCCTAATAACTTTGAGAAAAGAACTCAACTTTAAACTCTTTACTTTACTTGAACTCTTGGCTTGATGTGAAACTCTTAACTTAACATGAAACTCTTAACTTTTGACTTGACTTGAAACTCAATACTTAACTTGGAACTTGAGCCTTAGAATGAAGTTAAAACGTTCAATGAAGACTCTTGGAAAACCTTAAAGACTTGCTTTGACTTACTTACTTCAAAGCTTGACTTCACTTGACTTGGAAACTAACTTCACTTGAATTGGAAACTAACTTCACTTGAATTGTAGTTTTACTTGACTTTGGAAGTACCTTGGAGTGTTGGAAACAACTAGGAAACATAGGTATAACACCTAGGAACATGTATAAAAGAAAATGGTAAATGAAAGGGAAGGATTGGTGTCCTTGGCACTAGGAGAGGTGCGACAGCCCAACCCCTTTTTCCCCAAAAATCCGACTTTCTCCCCTTGTTTCTTTCCAATTCTAAACCCTCTCAACCTCAAGGTTTCAGCAGCAACACTTAGAACCATAAAGACCCCTATTATACAATAGATTCCACTCAAAAATCACAGCCGGAAATACGTACTAAATCAGCAAGAACTTCAACACAACACTACTACAACTTCAACAACCAATAAATCTTCTCTTGGAATTAAGAACGAGTTGGTGTGTGGGGGTATGAATCAACTAACACTAAGGATCATCAATCTCTTAATATACAATAGATCACAACTCAAATACACAGCCCAATCCTGTCCCACAACCAACAATAACTTCAACAACACAACTAACAACATCAACAACAACTAACAACTTCAACAACTTCAACAACAAATCAAATCTCTTCTCAAATCATAAAAACGAGCTTGGTATGTGGGGGAAAGGATAAACCCACACTAAAGACTCACATACCTTGATAGGGATCACCCCGACGAAAAATCCACGATAATCTCCTTGTTTGCTCTTCTCTTTCTCCTTTTCCTTCTCTTCTTTCTCTCTTCTCTCTTCTCTCCCAAGCCCTAGCTCTTTACTCTTAAAAAAATGAGACAAACTGATATAAAATCAGTCTAACACTTTAATATAACCAAAACAATTGATTTGTGAAAAGACCAAAATGCCCTTAAATTTCCGGAACGGACTCCCCGCCAACTGCCCAACTTTCAAAGATCATAACTCGCTCATACGAACTCGGAATCGAGCAAACTTGGTGGCGTTGGAAAGATCGTTCCACAAGCTTCGAAACCATAACTGGAACTACTCCTAACTCATCCTGAGCTAGGAGTTATGACTACTCAAAGTTGGCCAAAAACTCACTGATTTCCACACTTAGCCAAATTTTCAGATTTTTGAACTTAGCCAAATTTTTTTTTTTCCAGATTCTGGACTGCCAAATTTCCAGATTTTAAATTTTTTTCCAAAAATGACTATTTCCAAATTTCAAGCTTCTTCAAAGCCACTTCAAATTGTCGGATGCTACAATAATATATAAAATATTTATACTAATGTTATCTTGTCACTGAATATAAGTTAATTAAATTCATACATTGCATATTCAAGATTAAAATTATTTTTATGTAACTATATAATAGATGTTGAAATTTTTTGATCTTTTTTTTTTGTGTATTTACTTCTACATATTTCGGATCCTCTTGGTAAAAGTTTGGTTTCTGGCACTACTATTGCCAGTGAGGTCTGAGAAGGATAGCATATACGTAAATCTTACCCCTATTTTAGCAGGTAAATAAATTGTTTCCGATAGACTTTCGGCTGGAAGGAAAAAAGGTGCATTATTTGATTGATTCATGTAATTTCATCTCAAGATATCATGATTACCTCAAAATAAGCTAGCCAGGGGAAGAACAGCAACAAAGCAAGGACAGAAGCCACAGCTCCAAGAGCAGTACTAGATGCAACTCGTAGAGGGTGCATCACTATATTCACACGAATTCCATGAACAACAGCATCCACATACACAATAACAAGCTGCCCGAAAGCAATCCGCTTAGACATCAAATCCGTATTCCCTGACAACGCCACCAGAAAAGCATTCCCCGCCACCATTATAGCAGCTACAAGGGGCGAGAAGTTGATATCATCAGTGGCAAAGCCATGAATCCATAACCCAACCATAGAAAGGGGCATGACTTGGAGAGTGACACAACACGCGCTCCAACAGCCCCTTAAAACTTTCCCTAGGGTGGCATCTGACACAATAATTATGGCTGTTACATATGAAAAGGAGGGAAATGCCAGATGTCTTGCAATAGAGGGGGGCTGCGTAGGGTGGTGCAGCCGATTATTATGCATGCTAAGTCGGTACGAATGGCCGAATGCAGCCTTATTCGCCACATGGCTCTAGCTCGCTTACCCATAGTTGTTGCCATAAATCGGATATAATCAGATTCTAATAAAATGAATTTAGTAAAAGATAACTCGCTTTCCACTAGAAATCGGGATTGAAGTAATTCTAAATCTCACATTATCAACAAGTCGATAGCTGATGGCCGTTATTAACGATTAATACCATAAAAATGCATGTGATCAAATGTAGGAGTGGTGAAAGTTTGGAAACTCAGCTAGGTGACAAATACAAAGTGGCATTGAACCAGGAATTTATATTGAATTTCTTTAGTCAACTAATATATGTGTGGATTCAAACCTTTTAGGCTAAAAAAAATTATGATTTCGGAATTCGGCTCCTGTCCATCCATGTACCATTACTACTATTTTCCTATGTTTTTTTAATTCGATAGAAGACAGTCCAAATTGAAATCAATAGTTTAGATTTAATTTGCATTTTTCTTTTGGTTTCCCATTGAACTCTCAATTATTATGGTTAAAATAATAGATATTACTTTTATTTATTTGCAAACGATTTGGAAATCCCATCATTCTAACTAAAAAGTTTTTTTTTTTCTTTTTAATGTTATTATATTATCACTTAATTTGATTGATACAGTATTTGTGGTGCACGATTGCTACGAAAAAAGTTACAACAAGGTTCTGGTGAAAAATAAGAAAAGGGATATTAATTTTAAATGGAGGGTCCAAATAATGTTTATGTACTCTTTGAAGATTATTTTTTTACATACCTATTTTTGGGACAACACTTTCAAAAGGATTTATTTCATTCTTAGAGGCTCAAACCTGAACCTATGATTAAGAATGGAGGAATCTCAATCATCCCACTACAATCTTCAAAGATATTGTTGTAACTATCCCAACTTCAATCTACCCTTCAAATATGAACCGATAATTTTGTACTACTCTAAAGTATTTATCAAGCTAATCGATACTAATTAAAATAGTTTGATTTTGGAAACCGTCTCTTCTTTGTCATTCAGGAAAATAAATTTACTCCATAGTATTATATTATAATTAACCAGATATCTACAAATTTGATGTTGGCTTCTAGATTTCTATGTGCTAATCCACCGACCACCAATGACCGAACACATTATGGAGAATAATAAAAAATATTATGTTGAATTTATTCCTCAAGCCTTTTTTTCCCCACTAACATGCCAGTACCTATAACAAGTATAACTAACGTGAAAAGTTGGAATTAAAAACTTGTCAAAAAAGGAAAAAGACATCTAAAACAGACTAAAAGATAAAGTAAGACAAACAAATTGAAATAAAAGATTAATTAAGCGGAGTATCAATTAAAAATATTCTCTCTACCTCTATACAAGATTATGATAAAGTCTCGATACACATCACCCTCACCAAAATTATTATTATTGCTTATAATGTATAGTTTCTTCTTGCACATATCTAGAATTACATTTTATAGTATATATCGTATCCTTAGCATTTGAAACCGAATCACCGAATATAAAAGACTTTGTCCAACAAATCAAAAAGATATAAAAAAAAAAGATACTATAAATGATTTGTCATGTGGACTTAGAATACTTGTTAACATGATCAATTTATTCATATGATAAAACGAAAAGTTTTGAACAAGATATTCCTCTTTGAAAAAAAAGGTCGGTGAGATCTTATCAATATTGTATAATTGTTGAACTGGGTGGTTTGGAATATTGAGATCTCATGTACATAAAATATCTTATGTGAATCAAAATTAACTATGTTTTTTTTTTTAAAAAAAAAAATGTCGTTGAACAATTCTATCACTTAATCACACGTGTTATTTTTTTTTTCTTCAAGAAAATACTTTATTGCATTACTTTAGAACATGTTTCAGATGTCCATAAGACACCATTGCATTCGTTACAACACAACTTGGGAAGGCAGAATCCCAAGAAATCCTATTTATACATGAAATAGAAAGTTTTGCTAAGTTATGGTCTAATACATTCCATGTTCGAGGAATATATGTAATCTTGATTTCTTCAAAAGACTTCATCAATCGCCAAACATCCTCGCAAATGGTCTCTATTTCCCAAGATGTTGTCAAATTCTTTTGCAACATTTGTATGACATTCTTTGCATCTGACAGCATGTGGACCTTTGACCAACCCTTTTGTAATGCTCTTTCCACAACTTCCCGAATTGCTAGTGCTTCAGCAGTTATGGCCTTCCCTACAAATTGAATAGGGGTACCAAAGGCATGAAGCAAATGACCACAGCTATCTATAGCCGCCATTCCGATGCTTGCTTTTCCCTTCTCCCTTTGTAGACCTGCATAAGTGAAAACAACAATCCCATCTCGGGCCAAAGTAATGATTACATCATAAATCTTGTTTCATATAGGATTCACAACTGCCGAATTTTTTACAACATCATCATATTCATGTAAATCAAATAAAGCCTTATTAAATACGTCTTTAGGTTCACATGTACCACCATTAAAGCATAGTGAATTTCTCGCTTTCCACATTTGCCATAAAAGAGAGACACTTAATCTTAGTAGTTCAATAGATTCTGGATATTGACATGTATTATAAAATAAGTCATTCCACCATATTGCAAAATTCATAACATTTTCTACATTAGGCCAATTAATTGGGGTCAACTTCCATACTAGATGTGCTTTTGGGCAACTGAAAAACATATGATCAACCGTTTCAGTTTCTAAGCCACATACCCTACAAACATCACAATTTTGATACAATCTCTTAGAAATATTTGCACTAACAGGAAGGACATTATGAATGCATTTCCTGAGGAAATGTTTGTATTTGTTTTTAATTTTAAGTGACCATAAGGAAGTCCAAAAAGATTTTGGGAAAGATTGACCACTGTCTTGAGGTTTTTCAGTTTTAGGGTCAGTACTATTAACTAGGCTTTTCGCTAGATGATAACCAGATCTTACCTCGTACTTTCCTGAATTTGTATAATGCTAGATAACTTTATCAAAATTTCCAGTGCTAGATATTGGGATAGACAAAATAGAGTTGATATCATTAGGGCAAAAATGGTGATGAAGATCTTGGATATTCCATATATGACGGTGTTGATCTATAAGGTCGCTTACCCTCAACTATGGATTTATTTGTGTATGTCCTTGTAGGAGGTTTGAAACCGGTCGAATTAGGAATCCAAGGATCACTCCAAACCTTAATGTTCTCTCCATCTCCTACTCTTCATTGAATTCCTTGTTGCAACAAATCTTGTCCCCACCTAATGCTTTTCCAAATCCAAGAACTTGTTGAGGGGCATCTTGCACTTAGGAAAGAGGTATTCGAAAAATACTTACTTTTTAGCATCCTATGAAACAAAGAATCCTCTTGGGTTAAAATCCTCCACACAAGTTTTGCCAATAGGGCCTTGTTAAAAAGTTTTAGATCTCGAAATCCAAGACCCCCTTGGGACTTTGCCTCACAAAGTTTTTGCCATTTTTCATAGTGCATTTTCCTTTTCCCCTCATTTCCCCCACCAAAAATCAGAAAAAATGATAGTAATCTCCTTTCCTAAGTTATCTGAAAATTGAAAACATGATAATACATATGAAGGAATAGAGGAAAGTACAGACTTAAGCATGACTTCTTTGCATGCAAGGCTTTAAAAACTACTCTTCCAACCCTTTATCTTAGTTTTAACTCGTTCTTTGATAAACTCAAGCATTTTCTTCTTTGATCTTCCAACTACCGCAGGTAATCCTAGATAAAGTCCTAAGTTATCTCTATGTATTTGTTCTATCTCCGCTATAATATTATCTTTTTCTTCCTCGGTAGTATTTTTGCTAAAATATATTGTTGATTTCTCAAAATTAACTTTCTGGCCTAAGCAAATTTCATAAGTTCTTAGAATTTCAGAAATTTTTACCGCACTGTGTATTTGCTGAACAAAATAAAAAAGAGTCATCAGCAAAGAAAAGATGATTTACCGTAGGATCGCCCTTTCTTAAGCTTATTCCACGTAGCTCTCGTTGCTCCTCAGCTTGGTTCAAAAGCCTGGAAAGTCCTTCCGCACATAATATGAACAAATATAGGGATAAAGGGTCACCTTGTCTTAGTCCTCTACTAGGTCGTACAGCCCCAATATTTCACCATTTATATTAAACTTGTAAGTAGGTGTCGTGATACATTGCATAATCCAGCTAACGAAAGTGTCATGGAAACCCATTTTCAAAAGTAAAGATTGGACATATATCCATTCCACTCTATCATAAGCTTTTGCCATGTCTAATTTTAAGGCCATAAATTTATCGTTCCCTCTCCTCTTATTTTTCAACACATGTATACACTCATGAGCCAATACAACATTATCAACAATATGTCTACTCCCTACAAAGGCAGATTGATTATGAGAGATTATACTAGGCAAATACTTTTTTAATCTTGCTCCGATAATCTTAGTTATAATTTTATATATGGTAGAGCACAAGCTAATAGGTCTAAATTGACTAATAACATTAGGATTCTTTACTTTTGGGATTAGAGTAATAAGAGTTTGATTCCAAGAGGGTAAGAGATATCTTGAATGGAAGAAACTTTTAACAGCAGCGCTATAATGTCTGTAGATAAAACATTCCAATAATTCTGAAAGAAAAAAGGGGTCATTCCATTATCCCTGGTGCCTTTAAAGGATGCATCTCAAAAATTGCATGTTTCACTTCCTCATCTGTCACTTCTCTAATAAGACTTTGGTTGATGGGATCTTCAACTAATCTCGGGATTAAGTTCAAAATGGGATCAATATTTCTTGGTCTTGAGGTAGTAAATAAATGTTCATAATAATTTTCTACTTCTCTAATAATATCACCTTGTTCTGATACCCAATTTCCATTAGCTAGGCAAAAACCTTTGATGCTATTGCATTTTCGTCGCTGAATAGTTTTCATGTGAAAAAATGAGGTATTTTTATCCCCCTCTTGCAACCATAAAGCTCTAGATTTTTGTTTCCAGTATGCTTCTTCCTCTTTGTAAGCTTTACATAATTCTTTTCTCAAAAGTCGAAGTTTATGGAGGTCAAAGTGATCAGGATCATTCTTAAACTTATCAATTTGATTTTTTATCCCAATTATTCTTTGTTTTGAGTTTCCTTTACCCCTTCTCAGCCAAGACATTAATGACGCGCGACATTTTTTTAGTTTGAAGCTTACTTTGGATTGTTCAAAGCCATCTACATGTTCTTGCCAAGACCTTGTCACGAAATTATTCACCGCATCCTTTTCACTCCATCTTTTATCAAAATAGAAGCGTCGTTTTTTTCTTATAGGCTTAGGATCGGTATTTAGTAAAAGAGCAGAGTGGTCTGAAGACTCAGTATTCGAATGAATTATTTGGGCCAAAGGGAATTCTAAACGCCATCTGGGAGATACAATGGCTCTATCTAATCTCTCTTGGAGAATTCCATCATTCTCCCTGAAACACCACCAAATCCAAGGCTTCCCTTTAAATCCTAAGTCAACTGCCCCTAAGTTCCACAAGAAATGCTTAAAATCTTTAAAAGAAGCTACTTCTCTACTTCTACCTCCTACCTTTTCTAAGTTGTCCATAATATCATTAAAATCTCCAACAATGATCCAGAGAGGACCCCAATTAGCTGATTTTAACGTTAGTTCTGTTAGTTGTGCTCTACGAATAACTCTATCAGTGCTCAAATACACAAAGATGCACCAATATTTAAAATCAGTTAGATGAGATATTTTCATAATTTTTATGAAAACAAATATTATCCGTGAATACGACCAATTTTTAATATTTATGATCTAATGATTAGCACTACATTTATTCTAGATGTATTTTGCAAGCGAATAACCAATCATAGCCACACCAAAAAAAAAAAAAAAAACTCACTTTTTGGCGCTAATGCTCTGACTTACCTCTTTCTCTCGAACGCAATTTCTTTTGATCATCTCTTGAATCGCATCAGTGCCATTGATTCAAACCGTTGAAACGGATCCACGCAAGATACATGATTATCTTCACCGTCGCCAAACGAATTGTCGTTTTTGAGATCAACAATTGCTTCATCTGTTCTTCTACTATTTTCTGAGTATGACTCTGAATCATGATGATCTCCTTCTGCAGGCCACACAAATTCCTCGAATTCGCTTTTCAATTTCATCTTTTTACTTTGTTTCTTCAGAGAGCTGTTCATTTTTGTGCGAGTTGCAGAGAGGAGAGATAGATCGAAGTAATCTTCTAACCTCACTTTAACAGCTATCGATTTTCTCCTTTTCTGTAATGGAGATGAATCCACGTTCGTTGAGTTATCATGCTGTAATTCATACCTGTAAGTAATAAAAACATCCAGATCTCGTGTGAACAAATGTGATTATACATGCATAATCTGAATTGATCAAACAGAGAATGTGATTACAGATGAGATGCGATAACAGAGGACGAAGATTGCTGATGAGGAGAACGAGTAAGTTTTCTCCGTTTCTGTAACGGAGATGTATCTACATTCGATCTACAATTACAAAAAACATCTAGATTACATATGAGCGATTCACAAATGCGTGAGTAGCTGAATTGAACAGAGAAAAGGATAATTACAGATGAGGTGCGATTGCGATGACAGAGGACGAAGATTGCTGAGGACGAGTAAGGAGTTTTTGAATGTCTTCAATTGTGGCGAGAGGACTCGAAGCTTCGACTCCATGTTTATCCATCATACACTTGCTTGTGGTGGAAAGGTAAAATGTATGACTGTTTTGCAGAGAATCGTTCCAGCCAGAAAATTTATTTTCCATTTATCACTTTATATAGTTACAGTTTTCACCTTTGTTCACAACTAAATGTTCAAGTGCTAAAATCATTCCAAAAACATGTACTCCATCGATTCTAATTTATGTGATATTCATCTCCAAAAGTCGTATATTGATGAAAGGTCCATGAAGTCAATCCGCCAAATCTCAAAAAGTTCGACTTCAAGGATAGGGGTAAGAGGACATTCATGTCCTCAGGGAGATACCTCTTTGACATTGGTTGGAGTAAGAGGTCAAAATCAAAACCATGAACACCTCTAATCATGGAAACCCAAAGTGAACAAAAAAAAACGAGGCAAGTTATAACAAAACAAGATAAGACTTTAGTTTTCCATTAGAAGATCAATATAATCAGCTACCCCATAATTGACCCTTAATTTGGGAGGATTGAAAATATTCTCTTTTCTAAAATGTCATTCTACCATGGTTATTCGTTTTGACAAATACGAATGTTGCTTTCAATCAAGCGAATTTTTTTCCTCTGCAACCAGTGGTATCAGAATCCCAAACCCTAGGTCGGCAGGCAGCAGTCATGGCTGCTACGGCCACTGGACAGCCTCCTTTAGAGGCTGTCCAGCCCTCCCCACCACCCCAAACCACCACATACGCCACCCTTTTCAATTCCAATACTATAAATCCTAAACAATCTGCCCTAATTAACTCAAAAACGATTATAAAATCAATCGAAATAGTTCATGGAGAACCTACTATCACGTTTTCAATGGAGGAAAGGCAAGACTTTATGATCGAAGAGGGATTACATCAAGCAGTGGTGTTTAAATTATCCCATGGTGCGCCAGATTTGAATGTATTAAGGTCAATTTTACCGAAACATCTTGGTACCAAGGGCAATTGTTTAATTGGCTTACTTGCTCCAAGACAAATTTTGTTGAGGTTTGATCTATATGAAGATTATGTACTAGCTTTATCTCGCTCAGTTAATTATCTTCTCTACAATGGAGAGGAGCACCAATGTAGGGTTTTTCCATGGTCCATTGGATATAACCCTAAGGAGGAAACGACGTTAGCTGTGGTTTGGATTTCTTTACCGAACTTATCTCCAGATTTGTTTGCAAAGAAATCTTTGTTGTCTATAGCATCAGCAGTTGGGAAACCAATAGCTATAGATAAAGCTACTCAAATCAAGTCAAGACCTATCACGACTAGGGTCAAGGTTATACTTGATCTAATGGAAAAGCTTCCAAATCGTATAAGGGTGCAGTTTGTGGATGGAAAATCTGATAATAAGAAAGATTGTAGATGTCGATCAAAGTAAAGCTACTTCTTCAGATCAACAATTGGTTGCTTCCACTTTGGAGCAAAATCATGTAAACTCAATGGATGTTGATACAAGCAATATTTGTGTTCAAACAACTACTGAAAACAAAGGTGATTGCAATAACCAAGAGGCTGCTACTAATGAGGTGCAATCAAAAGAAGTTGGGCTGAATTTGATGTCTAATGCAACTAAAAACGCAGAGGGAACACCAAGAGTTGGGGTTGATGCGCCGCAAGGTGATTCAGGGCAAAAATTAATGGATTCAGGACAAAAAATAATGAATACATCTGATGTTGAAGATGCTGAAAATTTTGAGCAGCATGTTTTGCAAGTTGAAAATGAGAATCCAACTAAAAACTGGACACTGGTTGCACACAAAAAACCAACTAGTAGTTGGAGCCTTTCCCCTACTAGTCAAAATAACTCTCCATGTAGTGAAAAGGGTCCGACTGAAAATTTTCATGACAGTGAGAAGAGGCAAGATACTAGTAATGCCTCAAGAGACCTATTCTGTTTGAATAATTTTGATGCTTTATTGAAGACTATTGGAAAGCAAGGAAGGTTAACAGAGAATGACCACGATTTGATCCAAGAAAAACAAGTCTCACCACCTGCTTTAAATAGCAAATTAAGTCCAGAAGCTCCTGTATTTGTGCCTAAATGTGTGCTTGCAAGGAAGAATGAGTCAAGTGCCTTAGTGTTAAATACAATTGATTTGGGTGAGGATTCTCTTGATGAAGATGAGGAAGACAATATGTTGGACATTTGCTTTGATAGAGTGGCCAGGGATGGGGATATATCACCTAGGCAACAAAGAAGTGGAAGCAACAAAAGTAAAAAGAAGACATATGGAAGGCAACATAGTTGGGATGGTAAAATGACTGAGGAGTTTGTTCCAAGGCACCTACCGATGCGACAGGCAAAGCAAAACCATTTGACAAAGTATCAATAGGTTCAACTAGATCCAATAAATCCATAAAGAAGATATGAATCATCAAGTGTTGTTGGATAGGTTTGAAGAAAAAGACAAGAGAAAAATACTTCAAGTTACTTTTGTTGGGCAATCAATCTTTTTTAATTCATGCTTTAGTAATAGAAAGTTTGAGGTTAGTAACTCAACTTTCTTCTTGATTGACATATTTTTACATTATTTAAGCATCCTCATTTGTAATATCATCATGGAGTGTATTACAAACTTTGTGATGATCAGAAAATACTTAGTTTTCTCTAGCTCTTATTTTCTTCATGCTTGTTAGGTAGCAGAAGCCAGGCACTTCATTAAGATTAGTAAGGTAAGTCCTAGCCCTCCTTGCTTGTACTTGTCCCTATTGATATTTTTTTATGTTTAATAAAAGACCGCTAGACACTGTCTAGTGGTAAATTTGTTTTAAAAAAAAAAATGGTTATTATGATAATGATTACTTATTTCACCTTCTTTCTCGTGATTTTGATCTTTTTTCAATTGTTGTACAAAAAGGAACAAAAAATCGTCCTATGCATCAAAAGGAACAAAGGGATTTCCCTTTATTACATCTTGAATGAGACCCCAATTAGAAATGGCTGAAATTGGAAAAGTAATTTCGTGGGAGGCTCAAAAATATCCTTCTATATTTGTTAATTAATTAAATTTATCATTAGATGACCAAATATACTTTATTGTTACCAAAATATTCAAAAATACTACTCATATCGATAGAATTCTCCAAATCAATCAAAATAACCCATTTAAATCGAAATTACCCGATCACCTCTTTAAACCCGACTCGAACCCACTTAAACAGGATTAACTCCACCAACTCTACTCGCTTGCCTAATTGTTTGCGGCCAAACCTGTTTACTATACTCGCTTGCCTAATTGTTTGCGGCCAAACCTGTTTACTATACTCGCTTGCCTAATTGCAATTACTCTCGCTTTATAGGGGGTTTGATTAGTATGGATTTAATTAATTTAGGTGGATCTAGTAGAGTTTAAAAAGGATCGGATAGTTTTAATTGAAATAGGGTTTTTTTTTTAATTGATTTGGGGATTCTATTTAAATGAGGAATATTTTTTTGAAAACTTTGATAATAAACAATAATTTAAATTTAAACTTTCAATTTTATTCTTAATAAAATATTTTATATTTGCACAAATATTTATGGCTTATTCTAAACCACAATTTAAAAAAAAAAAATTACATTTCATATTAGTTAAACTTCATCTCACAAGTAAGTGTTACTCCCACCATTGTACTTATTAGATATTTATTTTACTAAAGTTAATTATTAATTATATTTTGAAACGTTAAATTTGATTACTAGTACTTTATTTAGTTATGTAATGATAAGAATCATATTTAAAAAAATAAATAAATTTCTCTTGACTTGTTAAAATGGATAAGAAAAAAGAGAGTCTATTAATATAAAAATCAAGTAAAATGAAATAGAAAAAATATTATAAAATCATATTCTTCAATCTGAAATAATTGATGTTTTAGAGGTTGGACACATGAATTAGAGGGGATCGGGATTAGACTAAAGTGTCTTTATATATATATATATATATATATATATATATTTTATTTTTTATTTTTTTAAATTGACATAATTATCATTAAATTTGTTCATTGGATTAGAAATGTATTGAGGATAAATATCTTCTTGTTTTGTCACATTAATTATTTTGAATCTATTTTCAAAAAATTAAAACATCAATTATTTTAAATAGGGGGGAATATATTGTACGTTTAAAATCATTACAATTGATAAAAAAAAAAGGCCTAAGTCGTCTTCGGCCACTCAAAGTTATCTGTATATTTCACTTGAACATTTTAACTAAAACTTGTATCTATTGAACACCTCTACGACTTTAGATTGATACCTATTTGACATTTTTTAGTAATCATCCCCAAATATTAAATGAGTGAGATACACTCACGATGACATGACACAATAACAAATTAAATTATGACATATGTCATTTGGGTCAAAAATATTATTAAAAAACATTGGGAAAGAAAAAAAAGATATTTTAATTATTGTGTAATCCCTATACAACTCACCCACCCACTAAACACTCTTCCCCTGTTGCCCATCAGAACCAATCCACCCGCCATTTCTTTCTCTCTTACTTTTTGTTCTTCTTTTGTATGAACAATGGCAGAATATTGAGATTCAAAAGTAAACAAAAAAACACTTTAACGGTAACATTGTAAATCAACTATGGAAGATTTAGATTAAAAAATAATTAAAAAAGAAATAAATTTTGAGGATAAAATAATGTTTCATAGATCGGAACATTAATTGTAGAAATGGTGTTGTTGTTTAAATTGCAAAGTTGTAACTTTGCTTACTTATATAACTAGACAAAGATTCAGTCCTACATTAAAAGGAAAAAAAAACGCGATCAAGTCACGATCAAGCGATTCTAGATCTGAAGAAAAAAAGAGCTACGCGGCGGCGTTAATGGCAGAGATGATGGTGATTGCTTAAATGAGGAGAAAGAAACGAATGTGCTGGCGGAGATAATGGCAAATCTGATCGATGGTTAAGGAAGTGAAGTGACTAGAAAAAAAATGAAAGAAGAAGAAAGGTGTATGATGGCGGCCGGAGAAAGTGGTGGTAACCAACCCAAGGAAGAAGAAAGAGATTTTTTTAATTTAAAAAATGTCTGATTATATGTTTTCACGCGCTCATCAGCGGTGAATCACATTCAAAGTGTCATGTAGGTAAAGAGTGCTCAAGTGATATCAATTTAAAATTCTACAGATGTTCAATAGGTACAAGTCTCAGTTGAGGTGTTCAAGTGATTTACATAGAACAACTTTAAGAGGTCACAGATGACTTAATCTCAATTGAGATATCAATTTAAAATTCTACAAGTGTTCAATAAAACAATTTTAAGGAACAACAGATGACTTAAAGCCAAAAAAAGAAGAAGTCATTTTTCATTTAAATCTTCAGCCCCACACTAACTTCCTAGCCCAACCCCCACACCCCTATACCTCGCCTAACTCCTACCATCACTTGGTCAATCATGGGCCTCATCTATAATAAAATAATTATAAGTTGATTTACATAGTGAGTATCAAGTTTAGTAAACTATTTCTCTAAGTAGAAGTACCTAATTTAACAATGTCACTATACATTTTCCATCAAAGAATATGGTACAATACTTTTTTCTTAATTAAAGATTTCGATTTTAAATTTTGGATATAAATTTGTTTTGATAGGAATCGTTTTCCTCATATGAACTCTTACGCGATGCAATGTGAATTCATATTTATCAAATATCAAATGAAAAAATAAAAACAAGAAATGTCAATGTATAATTATAAGATAATACTCTCCTTGGTCTATTTTAATTGTCTTGCTTACTGAAACTAACTAGTTCAAAATAATTGTCATTTTAGAAAATTAATATATAATAAATTATTCCCTCTTTTATGTGTCACCATTTAACTTGACACAGTGCATTAGTAAAAAAAGAATGATTTTTAAAACTTGTGATCTAAAATAACTCTTTCCTATTTGAGTGGCTATAGTAAAAAAGAATTTACACCAAAAATAACCTTGACCAACAATTAATGAACAACAATAGCTATACATTTATAGAGACAATTAACACTCTTTGTAAATGTCCATAAAACCTAAGCAACATTGAATCCAATGACAATTAACTAATGCCGATAAAAACTTTAGCATTCCTTTTTAAGATGTATATTTATTGCTGCTAAAAACTGTTTTTGTCATAATGTAAGGTAACTTTTTGAGGATGAATTATAAAAGAAAGAATGTTACGTAAAATGGAATTGAGAAAATATTTGTTTTCACCTTTACCATTCATTACTCGAGAGAGATTAATATAGTTAAAAAAAACATCAAATTAAAATAAATATTTTTTTTAGAAAAAAGTATAAAAAGAAAACATGACAAATAAACTAACCGAATGAATATAGAATTCATGCTATAAATATTACTTGCTACTCACTGTGGACATTTATAGACCAAAAAAGAAAAGGTAAGAGGACTTTTTCTAAGTTCGTGTACATCGGATCCTTCGCCAATTGCTCTCTTTAGCTTTCCATATGTTTTTCCAACAACCTTCTTTCACCTGAACAAACCATACACAAATTACATCCAAAATTTTGTATCATCTCAAATTACAAAGGAAAATGAAGAAGAAATCAAATTCAATGAAGATTTAGTTGTACCAAATAGTCGTGATCGTAATAATATTGTACTAGATAATCGTGGTAATCATATCGAGCTTCAAGATTTATATGATGATGATGATATCGAGAAGAAAAAAGGTCATGAAAATTACTCTAAATGTACTTCAAAGATAGCTGATGATGAAGATGACGACTGTGGATTTTTAACTCCACCTTCTTTAGATCACAAAATTGCGAAAATCACAAAATGTCCTCTAGCACCCATGAAAATTACCAGGCCAGTAAATAGTGTAAAAAGAAAAACTGCAGTTTCGAGGACATTAATCTTCGAAGAAATTGTTCTTGAAACAATCTGCATCACAAGGATCCAGAAAGATTTGCATCTGCCAAGCAAGAAATCGAGAAAAATAGACTGCGGAAACTGAAATTATTTCCATATAGAGGTGAGAATTATTAGAAGTTTTAATTTGTTATGCAATTATATATCTACTCATTTATATTTTACGTAATTTGTTTCTTCCTTTTTTTTTTTTTCTATTTTCTTTTCATTTAAATAAGGAAGAAATATATACTAGTTACGTTTCCTGATATTATTTGGAATTGAGCCGAAGATCCTTTGGAAATAGCCTCCCTGATACGATCTGCGTATATTCTATACTCTTCAGTCTCCATACCTCATTTGTGTAATTTAACTAGATATGTTGTTGTTCTACCTGGAATTGATTTTTTTATTTGTTGTATTCTCTTTTCTTTTTAATGTTTTTCCTTTTCTCCCATAAACTATTTCTAGACAAGCATGCAGTTTGTTTATGTGTTTTGTTCCTCAAGCAATATATGTTTTATTTTTCTTCCTTTATTAAAGTCATCTGATATTCGAAATTAATTACGGGTTCGACTAGTATGAATTTGCACCAAGAAAACCTATTAAGCGGGCAAAACATTTCTTATACAAAATACCAAAAAATATAAATTGTTAGCTCATATCTATTTCTGCTCCTCAATTGAACAAAAGTCGAAAAACGTGAACTTATGAGAGTTACAATATTATTTTTGAGAAGAGTGCATATGATTATAGGGAGTAAAATTAAGGCTGTGCGATAGCTTTTCTTGGCAAAGCTACTTTTGATAAGTGACGCATACAAGTCAAATGTTCTTTGTCCTTTTGTTTTTTCACTTAATTAATTAATATATTTTTTTCTTTCTCCCATAAACTATTTCTAGACAAGCATGCAGTTTGTTTATATGTGTTTTGCACCTCAAGCAATATATGTTTTATTTTTCTTCCTTGATTAAAGTCATCTAATATTCAAAATTAGCTACTGGTTCGACTAGTATGAATTTGCACCAAGTAAATATATTAAGTGGGCAAAACATTTCTTATACAAAATATCAAAAAATATAAATTATTAGCTCATATCTATTTCTGCTCCTCAATTGAACAAAAAGCCGTTTGACCCAATATAAAAACATGAACTTATCAGGGTTACAATATTATTTTTGAGAAGAGTTGCATATGATCGTAGGGAGTAAAATTAAGGATGTGCAATAGCTTTTCTTGGCAAAGCTACTTTTGATAAGTGACGCATACAAGTCAAATGTTCTTTATCCTTTTATTTTTTCACTTAATTAATTAATATATTTTTTTCTTGTGTATTATTAAACTATAGTATATAATAATTTGACATGATGGAATCCAAGGAAATGAATTTAAGTTCCTTTTGATATTTCATTTCCATGAGAGGGAATTCTAACTAATTAAAAGTCAATGCCGTCGGTAAAAATACCTTACTTATACGATGGAGTCATTCAACATCACTTTATACTATGTGCAAGGTCCGGACAACGATCGAACCATAAAGATCTATTATATGTTCCTTTACTCTGCATTTCTGCAAGAGATTATTTCTATAGCTTAAACCCCTGAACTCCTACCGACAATAACGTTATAGACTATTTATAGGTATGTCACTTTAAAAAACTTTTATGATCTTTAGCAGCAATTAATTAATGACAATAGTTTAATTGCCGTTAAATATATATATTTTTATGGCAATAAACACTCTTTGTATATGTTCCTAAAATCTTTAGCGAATTTGGATCTAATGACACTTAATTAACGCCGATAAAATTTTTAGCATTCTTTATAAATGTGTCTATGTATTGCCGCTAAAAGTTGTTTTTGTTATAGTGATATTGAATTTGTAATCGGAAAAATAATACAGCAGCATGATCTAACCTTTTGCTTTTTACAACTTTATTTGATAGACCCAAAAAATAATCAAACAAAAAGACATCATGTTCAAAGAAATGAAAATTATGTGTTACTTACTTCCTTTCTTTGAATATTTTTTGGTCTTACTTTCATTTTCAATCTTACAAAAAATAATGTTTCTTTCTCGTTTTGGTAACTTTTTAATCTTAACTCTTCACATGACATGTTTAAAAATTACAATATTAAAAAATATTTTGATACATTTTACGTATCTTTAATTTAAGATCACAAAATTAAAAAAAAATCTTTATTTCTTAATTTTCATGTCAAGTCGAAACCAACGAATCAAAAAGAGTACTTAGTAAACAAATCCAAACTCACCAAGGTATTCTATATATGTCATGATTTGACTCTAAAAATATTGGCATTTCAAGTTTTTAGGTGAAGTCAGTTTCAAAGGCTCTAGGGAATCCAATGCTAAATGCTCAAATATTTTAATTTTCTTCCTTCGTTTTTCTCTTAATTATCTCTCAAATTCCAGTTTCCAACTTTTTTTTCCTTCTGCATTATTGACCTGCATGCTTTGTTAAATACTTGCCGTTCATGTTTGACAATTGACACGACACATCTCTTAAAACCCAATAAATAAAATAGCATTTTATTATATCACCCCTAATTATTTCAAGTTATTGTTAAATTAGGTCTTGGGCCTAACTCACACCCCAAAAGCTAGCTCAAAGGGAGGAGGATTGCTCAAGCCTTATAAGGAGTCCACCCATCTCATTAACCACCGATGTGGGACTTTTGTTATTCTTTAACACCCCACCTCACGCCCAGTGCTTAGCATCTGGTGCGTGGGCAATTTTGATTTTGGGGGCCCCAACATTGGGTGAGAGGGCCTAACTCACACCCCAAAAGCTAGCTCAAAGGGAGGAGGATTGCTCAAGCCTTATAAGGAGTCCACCCATCTCATTAACCACCGATGTGGGACTTTTGTTATTCTTTAACAGTTATATCGCTCATATGAATTACTAGTACTAAGAGTAAAATACGTAAATATTAATTTTATTTTTTAAAACTGGAGATATCTTTTTAGTATAATGGACTAGTAAATATCACAAAGGAGTACTTTCTAAAATTTAGCAGAAACACAGATATAGCACAAGCAAAATTTTCGCTTAAATTAAAGTCAATTGCATTGTTATTGTCATGACCCGATTTCTCGAGTCATGATGGTACCTACTATACCCTACCAGTAGGTAAGCCAACACGTAGCCCAGAACATCAAGCAATGAGCGAAAGGACAGAAACTAACGAAAACAATAATCTAAACAAGGACAATAAGGCGGAAGCAAACCAAAATAAATATATACAGAAATCCCTCCCAGAACCTGGAAGTCACTGGTACAGAGCTATCTAATAAAGAGTACAAGTCCCAAAAGTGGACCACACAAAGCGTATCTCAAAAGCAACAAGACTAGCTAAAACAAAAGAAGGAGATACAACAAACCCAAAATGCCAAGTGCTCGCCTTAGTCTCCGAGTCACAGCTGCAAAAGAAGGCTGGAACTAATCATCGATGGTAACTAGTATTGGGACCTGCATCACAAAATAGATGCAGAGCGTAACATGAATATCAACACAACAAGTACTCAGTAGGCATCACAGTCCGACTGAGCAAAAAGGGTAAAAACAATAAGAAATGATAGAATCTAGACACAAAAAGGTTAAAGCAGATATGAAAAGAAAGCACACGAGCATACCAGAAACAAACTAAGTACAACTAAACTAAACCTAACTGGACCCCCATAAGCCCAGAAAGTACACTCGTGCGCAAGTTCAAATAAAACCTGAACGGACCCCCATAAGCTCGACAGGTACACAAAAAAGCTAAGTCTACTAAAAAAGAAAGAAATCGGGCTCCCAGCCTAAAGTAACCAAGATAATCTATCAGACTCCACCCAGCCAGCAGTGCACTCCCAGCCCAGCTAGAAAGAGTGACCATATGGGGCACTCAACCAAACAATCCACTCCCAGCCCAGCTAGAAAGAGGGACTCGTGAGTGAGGTGGATATCGCGAGTCGTCCTACTATGCAGTTAGCTCCCAGCCCAGCTAGAAAGAGCGACCCGGGGACACTCAGCTAGTAGTACACTCCCAACCCAGCTAGAAAGAGAGGCCCGGGGGCGATCATCAAAATCACCGAGTCTACCTAGCCAGCGATACGCTCCGAGTCTAGCAAGAAAGAACGACCCCGAGGGTGATGGTATCTCCAATGGGATCCAATCCAACAACAACCACCGTGGAACATCGTCCACTCTAAAAAAATCACAGAAAAGACTCCAAGCCTATACTATCTCAATTCCACGCCTCTAGTGATGCACCGAACCTTCAAGAATGTGTCGAAATCGCAGAATGAGAGGGAGAAGATACAGAAGTGCAGCAGGCAACGATAACGTCTAATCTAAGGCTCAAACTATCAGACTCAAGTTTATTTCTCCAGTCTACAAGGAGCTAAGTCATTCGAACGACGTCGACAGAAAGTCAAGGCTATCCAGCCCACACGGGTCATAAGTCTAAGGCAATACTAGCCTAACCTAGACTAAGGACATCATGCTTACAGTTAAGGATGAACAAAGCATACAACACATAGCATACAAGCATAAAATAATATTTAACACATAAGCATGCAACTATACTAAACCGGTTAACATGATCCTACACCCAAAAAATGTCTAATCGATCCTAACATAAGGTATCTAATCAAAGTAAGGTAGGAACCTTGTACCCACCCCCAATTCACTCCAATCGAAATGCTTTTACACAATTAAGCTCAATCTAATAGAAAGAAAGCCGTAGCCTACCTTAAGGCCGATCACGCGCGGTCCAAATCATTTTGCAAGAGCTTCTTCTTCCCGAATGACCTTGAACGCTGGCACTCTATCAAATATAGGATCACAACGTTAGTACGGTCATTTAGACACCAAAATCACAACAAACGAAGATGGGTCAATTTTGGAGTCAAAATGGGAATCGTGGGACCCGCACCGAACTGTCCAAATTTGACTCCGTCAAGAGACCCTAAACAGCACTCCAAACTTGTGTTCCAAAATGAAACATAATTCGGGGCTCAAAACGCAGCAAAACCCAACAAGCAAGAAAACCACACTTTAATCAACTTAAAAGAAAACATGCAGCATTCTAAACTCGAAATCTACAAAACCACAACAATTCTCAACACGTGGGACTTCAAATCACCCAAAATCGAGCTAAAATGAGTGAGATATGACCAAAACAAGAATGCCAAAAACAAAACCTCGAAAAAGGGTACAACAGTCAGGTTTATCGCAAAATTACCTCGAACCACGCACACCCAATAACTTCCAAACACTCTATAACGAAGCCACCGAAAATATGAAGCTCCCGCACTTCGAATAGCCTAATTCGGTTAAGGGATGAGAGAGTTATGAGTATTCTAAAAAAATACGAATTCACTGTGAAAGAAATAGGGATATACAAGATTTTGGAAAAAAATAACATACATAGTTGGAATAATACAATATGTTGAGGAAGGATACAATATTCTAAAAAAATATATAAATTGTGAAAAAAATAGGATATCTATGCTTAAGTAATACAAATGCATTTGGCATATCTATTGGAATGACTAAAAACTAAAAAAGAAATACAATGTTCTTCATAAAAATACAAATACTGAGTAAAAGAAAAACAATTGATAAACAAAAATTAATATGAATACAATTCTGGTAAGAATACAATTTTTGCAAGTTTCTTCTCTCCCTCTCACTTTCTTCTTCTTCATCTGCTATGTTCTTTTTTTCAAATATTTGTTCACCAAATCCAAATTTTAATCCGTATTCACTTGTGCGTTGTGGTGTCGTAACTTTACCATGTTTAGAGAAATCACTTTTTGAAATGTTCTAAGTATAAAATAATTTGAGAAAAATACTTAAAAAAGAGTCGTCACTTAATTTTTTAAAGAAATTAAGAAAACTTAATTTAAAAAGGCTTTAACAGATAAACCTTTAAAAATTTAGAGTAAATGGGTAAGAAGTTCTTAATTCTACTCTAAGAAGGTATTAACACTTAAAGTAGCCGCTAACATGTGGTTATCCTACGACTTGACTAAAATAATTTTTTGACTAATTCTTTGGGAAAATAATTTAACATAAAAAATAATAATTTATAATATTTGATTAACTTTGAGAAAACAATTAAATAAATGACACATTTTATATTATTTTATATTTTAGAGAAAGGGACCTAAAATGAAACATTTGAATTAAAGTGCGAGTGGATAGAATTTTAACAAAGCTAGATTAATTAGAAATTATTTGATACTTTTAAAATAATAATTTAAACCAAATTGGTTAATTTAAGCATGGAACCATTTTAAGTTAATTGAAGAATAAAAGTTTCGACTAACCTTTTTGAGAAAATGACTAAGTAGAAAGAGAACATTTTTTTAGTTCATTTGAGAAAAAAATACTTTAACTTAAAACCACTTTAAAATAAAATGTGATCAAGTGAAGTGGCCTTAAAACATATCTTTTTAAGAACAAAGATGTAACTTAATTAAAATATAGAATTCGCCCAATATTTGATTAATAAAATAAGTGAACACAACAAGTGAAATGTATTAAAATAAACCAATACAAAGAAAATGACTCGTCTTTTTGGGGAATCTAATTAAGTTGTTTAAAGTTAGAGTCAAATAAGATTAGTCAACACATAACCAAACAATTAGAAGAGTAAACGAGATAATGAAATTGGGCCCCTTTTTGGGCCAATTTCACTGCAAATTTTGGCCTTTAACCAAATTCCCATTTCTGTATACATTGGTTGTATATCAGTGTATATCAGTGTGTGTATAAGCTCTTTCCATGTATCTCCTGCTTCCAAACACTTGTATTTTGCCTCAAACCTGTATTTTTTGCGTTTTTGACCTGTATATAAGTGTATACAGCTGTATACATCTTCTATACGACCTAGTTTGGCTTTTTCCGAACATCTATTTTCAATTTCCAGCCCATATAAAACGGTTGCTGACTCAATGGAGAAAGTGTTGGATTTCAACTCAACCCGAGATGCAAGGAGAATAACAAAATGGGGTCCAATGGACTCAAATCGAGGGAGTTCATGCAAGAAAAGAAGGGTAACGATTAGTAGAAGACTTAACTCTAAAAATGACAATTATTTTAGTACTAATTATTAAATAAACAGACCTCATCATCTATTGCCAAACCCATTTAACCAATTTGTAATCGAAACTAGATAAACTTGAAGATGCTAAAACAGTAATCACATTTGACCTCGTACTAACAGACAATAATACTACAATATTTATTTTAGGTAAAATTTAATGAGCAAACAAACATGTAACAACTGATCTACTATCAACAGTGGTAAAATAATAACTTCATTTGGAAAGAAAAATAATAATAAATAATTGATGACCATTAGACCTAATAAGTTGGCTTGAAAATTGATTTGGAATAGGAGCTATCACATTATGAATGCTAATTGATATGACAAGGAAAATGTCACATGCTCATAATTTAAAACAACTAAAGGGACTAGCATAACTTATTTACCTAAGCATGAACAAGATAAACACACATCAAACATTCAGTAAATTTATCAACTTTTAAAAAATGAAGAATAGGGAAACACTATGCAATGCTAAAATGGTATTTTTAGAAAGCTAAACTAAAAAAAAGAAAGATATTCACCCCCTTTGGATAGCGTGTGAAGACTGGACATTTTCAAATGAAATTATAGACAAAGCACAATAAAAAGATGATTATAACATAGCAAAGATTAACTAATAGATTATCGCAACAAACAGATTGTTATTATTCTTGACAGTTAACCAAACCTCACCAAAATAAAAATTACCTCATTACTAGCAATATCCCATCATACTAGGCTATACTACAATTTTACTAGCAGACGACAATTAAACTAAACATGGACAGAGAAGACATCGAGCTAATGCAAGTAAGGAGGCAGACTTAAGCCAAAATAGATACTAAACGAAAGATTTTGAAGCTAAGTAAGAGCGAATGAGAGCAAACTACGATCAAGTATTGAACACACACACAACATGCTACATTGAAAAGAAATACAAGAGGAGGCTAGGTTACTTTTTCTGGGCTGCGACTGGAACGACGAGCAAGGAAGGGAAACAATTCTTCTACCACAAAATTTGAATACGAACAGCAGGCCAAGAAAATCTGAGTGGCGACCTTCTCGGAACTTAGAATTAGAGAGCTAAATATAAAATTCTTAAGTGTAAAACGACTATTGCCAAAGAACCAAACTCAAAAACCAAAAACTTCCCTCTTGCCCCCTGAGCGTAGAGGGTTATTTATAGGGGGAGTTGAGCGATTTAGGGGGAAATTCGTTGGAAATTAAATTCAAACAAAAATTTGAATTTCTTTTGCTATATTCGAAGCAACAGTAAAGGGGATGTGAAAAAGTTGAATTCCACAAAAAAGGGGAAAAGGGATGAAGTGATTGATGTTGAGGCTGCTAGGGTATGAGTTTTGCAGGATAGTTGGATGAGGGTGCTGGTTTCTTTGTAAAGAAAAAGGTGTCCCAGGCAGTGGCGGAGCCACATGAAGTTGAGAGGTGTCAACCGACAGCCCTTCATCGAAAAATTACATTGTGTAGCTAGACTAAAAATATTTTTTTATGTATATATATTACATGTTGACACTCCTTGACTTCTACACTATTTTACTTCTTTATATTTTGACACCCCTTTGTCAAAGTTCTAGCTCCGCCATTGGTCCCAGGGTTGGTTTCTGATCGCATGTGATTCTGGGTTTACAGCGCGCTTTGCTCGCTGGATTTCAATTGTCACGTGAAGCAGAGGAAGAAGACGAGTATGTGGTTGTTTGAGTCGGGTCGCATACTGCTGGAGAAGAAGATGCAGAGGGGCCAATTTTGGGTTATTGTACGTTATGTTGTATGTCTGTGTTGTTGGTTGTAATATGTTTGGGCCTGAGTTAATGGAGGCTGCTAATTGGGAGGAAAACAAGGAAATTGGGCTTCTGGAAAGGGCAGTAAAAGGCTCAAAATTGGCCTGAAAGAGAGTTTAAAAAGTGGAGTGAAATGGCTAGACTTGAATTAAAGACTTGGCCAACTGAATTAATTTCACTTATAGCCAATCAAAATTAAGAACTTAGCCGAATTGATTAAATTAGTAAATTCGACTATTCATAAAATATACTAATTAACCAAATATTTAATTAAAACAAAAAAAATTTGAGACGATTTTCGAATATTCATAAAATATACTAATTATATACATAATTATGTGAAACATATATATTGTCTAAAAATTATAAAAAGTGACAAGACTATTTAAAATAACTTGCGAACTATATTTTGAATTTTATAAAGCCGGTTATTTCAAATCGTTTTAAAATTTAAGAAGCTCGATGATTAATTTATATTGTGGAGATCCAAAATTGGGTGTCAACATGCGTTAGTAACCATATAAGCAAAATTCGAAATTATTAAATATGATTGTTTAAAAAATCAAACAATATATGATGTATGAATGTCAATGTAAATTACTACAATCTCCTAAATCTCAAATATGAAAACAAAATCACAAAAAAATCGAATAATAGTGTTTAAAAGACGAAAAATTCTACATACATAAAAGAGGAAAATCTAACAAAATACTTGGTGAATATGAAAAAAAACTCATAAAAAATCGAATAATACTGTTTAAAAGACGGAAAATCCGAAATATAAAATATTTGGTGAATATGTTAACAAAATCAAAAGAAACCTCACAAAATACTTGTTGATTTCGAATTTAGCTTTATCGAATGGGTGAAAAATCTTTTGAATTAATTGCAAGATTTCTTGAAAAAAATGTAGGAAATTCGAAGAGTTGATTTTCTTGAACAAGGAACTGAGATAACAATTGTGAAGAAGGGTAGAGAGAGAAAGGAGTTATTTGGGGTAAAACCTAGAAAGAGGGGTAATAGATGTATTTTTTTTTAAAAAAATTACCGTATAATGAAGTAAAGAATGGTCCAATATGAGCCTGATTTGAGAAATAAAAGGAAAGAAGATTAGTCAGATTAGAATACAATTTATTTATTAAAATATTGACATTTTTAATAATTATTTTACAGTATAGATATTCTTAATAATTATGTTAGGAATTGTGATTAGTTTGCTAATTTTCCCTTGATTTATATGAATGAAACATGTAGTGATTCCTGCTCTATCATTTCGTACTAAGACAAAGTTAATACATTTATTTCTTCACTCATTTTAATATCCATCTAAACAGAGATAATGAAAAATATTATTCCTTCTGTCTTGATTTATATGACTTACTTTCATTTTTAGTCGGTTCAAAAAAATAAAATAATTCTATTCTAAGTAAAAAATTTATTTTAAAATAATCATTTTATCTTAATGAAATGATTTACAGCCATACAAATACTATCATTTATTTTAGACCATAAATTTTTAAAAAAATATCTTTCTTCAAATTTGTATCAAATCAAATTAATTTATGTAAATTGAGACGAAAGAAATAATAGTGTCACTAATGCTAGGCCGTGCTTGCACGGGTGTCCACCATCTAGTACATAAATAAAAAAGTATCTTTCCCAACTAAGTAGAAAAACCATCAATAGTAATGGTCATTGCACTAAGTATCACAATTCCATATCTGACAAAAAATTATCTCATGAAAATTTTGGATATGAGAGAGAAAAAGACTATTATACCCTTATGTAAGCATTGGCTACTACTTGAGTTCAAACTCGAAACCTACCAAACAAAATAAGCCTTCCAAAACCTTATCAATATATTATCGACTGTTGTGTCACAAAACTCATTAGTAAAAGTTATTTATTAAGAAACGCCCTAATCAAAACCGACCAATCAATTATGTTCCATACAATTTTATAAGATGTAATTGATTAGGAATACCTTTATTGGATATTGAAGTTAATGAAGATTAGAACTAGAGAAAGAGTAGAAGAAGAATAAGAAGAAAAATAGACGAGGAAGAAGAAGAAGAACCAATCTGTTATAGATGCTTATATTTGAGAGTTATAAGATCTCTCACAATTCTCTTATTGATTCATTGAAACAAAAGAGTACAAGAGTGATTATATATATACAACATTTTTGGAACTTAGTTAGTTAGAGCTCCTAACTAACTTTTGGATAGGTAGTTATGTAACCAACTAACTTATACACTTCCTAATTTTGAATATTGAATTAACTAATTTTGTTCACTAATCTTAACACTCTCCCTCAAGCTTGGAAGTGAAAATATGTTCTGAACTCCAAGCTTGGAACTGAGCAACTGATGTTGAATTTTAGTCAACCCTTTTGTAAGCATATTAGCTGGTTGTTCATGTGTAGGAGTGTACTTGGTTCATATTATTCCTTGTACAATTTTTTCCCTTATGAAGTGGCAGCCTATCTCAATGTGTTTTGTCCTCTCATGATACACAGGATTAGCAGCTAACAGGATGGCTGCTTTTCTGTCTGTGCATACTTCTACGAGGTTTATGCATTTCAATCCCTAAGTCTTTTAACAGCCCCAAGATCCGGATGATTTACATTACGGTTGTAGCTATACTCCCGTACTCGGCTCTCGCCGAGCTTCTAGAAACAATGATTGTTTCTTAGACTTCCATGACACCACCGAGTTACCAAACTTGATAAAATACCCTGTTGGCGAGACTTTCTTGTAAGAGGACAAGATGCCCAGTCGGCATCACAAAAGGCTATAAGATTGGTATCTTAAATCTTTGGACAATAATATCCCTTGACCCGTCGACCTTTTATGTATCTAACAATCCTTAAAGCTGCTTCCATATGAGTCTTTTTAGGTTGTTGTAAAAACTGACTCAAAGTTTGCACTCCAAACGCAATATCAGGCCTTGTCATAGTGAGGTATAGTAGCTTTCCTATCAGTCTCTAATATAGGCTTTGATCAGCTGGAGGATCTTCTTGTACATTCTCTGAATTGAAGTGATCATCATATTGTCTTGAGCTTAGCTTATTGTTATTCTCAATAGGAGTTACTGCTGGTTTTGCATTTCCCCCTGTTTTAGAAATGAGTTCTAATGCATACTTCCTCGATGCATCGGTATACCCTTACTTGATCTGGCAAACTCAATCCCGAGAAAAAACCTTAACTCTCCTAAGTCCTTCATCTTGAAGGTTTGATCCAGTTTAGCTTTTGTTTCTTCAATGAGCTGAACACTGCTTCATGTAATTAGCATATCATCCATATATATGAGAACAAACACTGAACCTATTGATGTTTGCTTAATAAACAAAGAGTGATCATTTTCACTCTGCTTGAACCCAAACCTTAACAATGCCTCAGATAACTTTGCATTCCACTGTCTGGGAGCCTGTTTTAATCCATAAAGGGATTTAGTGAGTCTACACACTTTATTCTCCCTTGACTCTCAAATCCCTGAGGTAATTGCATATAGATTTCATCAGGTAAGTCTCCTTGAAGAAATACATTAAATACATCCATTTGATGTATCTGCCAGTGTTGTTGTGCAACAATAGCCAAGACAGTCCTAACAGTCTTTATCTTTACAATAGGACTGAAGGTTTCTTGATAATCTATACCTTCTTTTTGACTGTACCCCTTTGCCACCAACCTTGCCTTAAACCTTTCAACCTCTCCATTAGATTTGTACTTAACTTTGAATATCCATCTGCAACCTATAGGTGTTTTTCCATCAGGAAGCTCAACTACTTCCCAAGTATGATTATCTTGCAGTGCCTTTATCTCAACATTCATTGCCTCAGTCCACTTAGCATCAGATGCTGCCTCCTTGTAGGACTGTGGTTCTGTCACACTTGATATCTTTGCTAGATATGCCTGATAGGTAGGATTAACACTGTTGTATGACACATATTTATCCAAACTATAAGGTCCTTCATAGATGTTTAGTGACACAAAATCTTTTAACCATAATGGAGGTTTGGTTCCTCTTCCTGATTTCCTCACTTCAGTTTGAGATATATGTTCTGCTTGTATATCCTCATATACATTTGTTTGTTGTAGGTTGGTAGAAGTCTCCACCTCAGCATTTTCAACTTGTTTTGGAGGCAGTAACTCAACTTGAGAATTATGTTGTGAATGTGTTGCTATTGACACTTCTTTTAGATCATCCACTTCATGAGTTATACCAGTGTATGTAAAAATAGGAACTAAATCCTTGGACTTGAGTTTGAATGGAAAAACATCTTCCTGAAACACTACATCCCTATTGACAGAAAACACATTATTAGCTAGATCATATACCATATATCCTTTTTGAGTCTCAGCATATCCTAGGAAAACACAAGTTGTAGACCTGGGCTTCAACTTGTCTAACTCATTTACTCTCTTAGCAAAACATAGACATCCTAACACCCTTAACTGATGCAAAGAAGGTTTCTTATTATACAGTTTTTCAAAGGGAGACATATCAGCAATAATATTACTAGGCATCTTGTTAATAATATAAATAGCAGCTTTAGCACACAACCCCCAAAACATTATAGGAATATTTGCTTGAAATCTTATGGCTCTTGTTATCTCTAAAATGTGTCTATGTTTTCTTTCAACTATTCCATTTTATTGGGATGTGTAAACACATGAAGTTTGATGTATTATGCCTAACTCTTTGAACAACTCAGAACAATTTGTATTCACAAATTCAATACCATTATCACTTCTTATAACCTTCACTTGCTTATTAAATTGAGTCTTTATGTAAGTCAAATAAGTTTTCAGCATTGTACACACATCAGACTTCATTCTTAACAGGAACATCCAAGTCATTCTAGAGTAGTCATCTACAATAGTTAAGAAGTATTTGAAACCATCAAATGTGGGTTTTTTATAAGGATCCCACAAATCCATATATAGCAAATCAAAAGTACTCAAGCTACTAGAAGTACTAATAGGAAATGACATTCTAGCTTGTTTGGCACAAGGACATACAGTACATTTACTTATAGACTTTGTAATATCCTCTAAACTAGTATTTAACAACTTCTTAAGCTTTGAACTAGAGCTATGCCCAAGCCTTTTATGTAGTAACTGAATATCTATTTTCTCACCGAGGAATATAAAATACTCCCGAAACTGTGTTCTTCCCATCTAGTGTGCTAGAACCTAGATGTGTTACCAAGGCTTTATCACCATTTGGAAAATGTACTTTCTTGGGATTTTCAACTTTAGATATAGACTGATTTTTTAAGAGACTCGGGTCGGCCACAACATGATTTGTGGCTCCCGTATCTATTATCCATCCCGGATTATGACTCGACTTCTTGAAGTAGGATTCGTACCGCTGCATTTACACAATGTGAAACCTCGACTTTTTGTCAAGGAATTGCAAGACCCGATTATATTGCTCCCTAGTCAATGTGCAGGATTCCAGCTGATTCTGATGTGGTAGTTTAACCTCTCCATTACACCTCAACTGTCCACTTCCTGCATCACTTGCATTTGACCTCATTCCATCATCAGACCTTGACCTCAACCCATCCTCAGATTCACCAGTTACATTATATGCAGAACTACTTACTCCCTTTTTTTAAACTTAAAATCCTATGGATATCCAATGATCTTGTAACAATTTTCCCTTGTATGTCCTTTAATTTTGCAGAAATTACACACAAGATTATATCCCTTCTTAACCTATTTTGAGTTCCACTTGTCCTTGAGTACATAACAACATTAAAAGACCCTTGTAAACTTGCTGGACCAGTACCCAACACTCCTGCATTGGCTACAACAGACCTTTGACTTTCATCACTTAAGATCATAGAATAAGCTTGATTAACACTAGGTACTGGTTTCAGCATTAGAATATGACTTCTTGCTTGCAGATATGAGTCATTCAATCCCATGAGAAACTGAAATAACTTCAAATTTTGATGATGCACACTATATTCCTTTGACCCCTCACAAGAACATCCTGGGATTGGAACTAGAGCTTTAAACTCTTCCCACAACCCTTTGAGTTTAGAATAATACACAAAAATAGAACTGGTGCCTTGACTTAAGGTGGCAATTTCTTTATGAAGATTAAATGTTCTTGATCCATCCACCTTGTTGAATCTCTCGAACAAGTCATCCCATACAACTTTAGCACTTGAAGCATACATTATGCCTCCTAACAAGCTCTTTGAAACAAAATTCATGATCCAAGACAGAACTATGGCATTGACTCTTTCCCAATTGCCCTCTAGCCCTGGAAACATTTCCTGTTTACAAGATCCATCAACCATTCCCCATTTGTTTCTTTCTAGCAACGCAATCGTCATTGATCTAAACCAAATTGAATAGTTTTCCACTCCAGTTAACTGAAAGGAAATTATTTGTATCCCACTCACATCAGAAAAGTGCAAGAACAATGGGTGATTGTGATCAATCACAGCTACAGCTCCTCCATTGGTACTAGTGGTCTGACCTTGAGAATCAACAGAATTTGGTGCCATTTCTTGAACCAACTTCGAACCTTCGAATTTGTATTAATGTCACTTGAGAAAAACTTGCGGAATTCCAGAATCAAGCAATGAATCTCTTGCTTGAAGGCTCTGATACCATGAAGTTAATGAAGATTAGAACTAGAGAAAGAGTAGAAGAAGAATAAGAAGAAATAGACGAGGAAGAAGAAGAGGAACCAATCTGTTATAGATGCTTATATTTGAGAGTTATAAGATCTCTCGCAATTCTCTTATTGATTCATTGAAACAATGAGTACAAGAGTGATTATATATACAACATTTTTGGAACTTAGTTAGTTAGAGCTCCTAACTAACTTTTGGATAGGTAGTTATGTAACCAACTAACTAACTTATACACTTCCTAATTTTGAATATTGAATTAACTAATTTTGCTCACTAATCTTAACATATATATTATTTACTGGCCAACTCTTAATGGTTTCTTAATAATGAATATAATGGTAATAATAATAATGATGATAATAATAGCTCACTTATTAATCACAACTATATTATTTTATTGAACAAGTTTGTGACCACAATTTTTTCTTATACAACTAAAAAAATTAAATCTATGTCAACAATTGTGCTTTCATCGAAGCGATTGTTCAGTGCCTAATTTCTCATGTGTTTATATAACATGAAAGAGAATGTCATATAAGTTTAAATTTTGTGTACCAACAACAACGTATAATATTATATAATATCGAATTAACTATTTGTAATAGTGGTTAACTTATTTGTAACAACTAGCAAACATGATAACAAGATGAGATAGAATCAAAAGGGTCTTCCACCTTTAACTAAACATCTTGTATTTGAGTTTTGACAATGAGATTAAAAATCTTTCCTAGTTGATGCGTGTTTTTGCGAATCTTTTATCAAAGTAAGTCATTATTAAAATTAATTTATCAAAATAATATGTTTTTTTGAAATTTTACACAACTAGTATAAACGTAGTTCACAGTAACATTTTAGGTTACATTTTATTTTAAAAAATTCAATAACAAAAAGATAAAAATCTGACAGATTAAACAAACATAAAACGTTATTATCAGTAACGTTTTATAATTCGTTACTCTGAGGCACATTTTACAGCTAAAACGTGACTCACAGTAACGTTTTTCTGGAATGATTGAAAATTAAAAAAACAATCTTGTACATGCCTCATTCAACTTTATTAAACTTTTCACTATTAAAATGAATATATATATTTTACACATAAATATTCACATATATAAATTTCTCTTTTCTTCTCTTTTCATACATAGATAATACTTTTGCAAGGAAAATAAGTTGTGAGGAGGCTTTACTACAATATTAATTAATTCCTTTGTCTCTTCTATTATAATGTAGCCATTATATTTTTTTTTAATAATTGATTTGTTTACTTATTACATCAATTTTAATTCAATAACTTCTTTATTGATAGTCTAATATTTAATAATGATAAGAAACCGATTGGTCTAATATTGGAAGGGATGCTATCTTAGGCTTGAATTAAGAAGATCTCTCATATGATTTATTTACAAATTTTGAAATTGAAATGATACAAGATAAGCTCCAATTTATGTAAAGTCATATATCTATCCATTTTAATAGTGGAAATTTGAATAATGAATGAGAGATGTACAAGATTGGATTTCAATTTTCACCATTGAGAAACGTTACTATGAGTCACGCTTGAGCTATAAAATGTACTTCAGAGTAACGAATTATAAAACGTTATTGACAATAACGTTTTATGTCTGTTTACTCTGTCAAATTTTTGTCTTTTTGTTATTCAATTTTTTTGAATAAAATATAACCTAAAACGTTACTGTGAACTACGGTTATACTAGTTTTGTAAAATTTCAAAAAAACGTATTATTTTGGTAAATTGATTTTTATAATAGCTTACTTTGGTAAAAAAATTGTGTTTTTGCTTTAGAAGTATACAAAGGTAAAACAGTAATGTAATTCCAACTAAATATCATGTTTCAACTTTCATCACTGTTATTATAAGGGCAAAAAGTCATACAAAATCCAAAATTGATCACAATTGCAATGCACCATTTATTCTCCTGATAATATTTGTTGCCTCTCAAGTAGACACTTCCTTTGATAAACATAGTGTTTCCCTGGAAAATTGTACTATGCTTGATAGTTATCCATTGATCAAAATTCCTCCTGCAAAAGTGACAATTCTAAGATCTCGGGTTCAAATCTCATTGAGTGGCAACAACACACGGTTATATACTCTCATTTGCCTAAGCTTCGATGGGCAGAGTTGTCTGGTACATGTGCTGGTGGGAACAAACTCGTAAATATCATACGTAGACCAACACAAGAAATGAATTTAGTTGAAGAAACAACACTCCCAAGTAATTAATCAACCCTAGTCAATTTTTGGAAGTCATAAGATAAAAAGCAGTAGATGGCAACGAACACTAGTGATTTTCTAACTGTTACCTCAGCTTTGGTGGGCAGAGTTGCCGAATAAATATACCAGCGTAGACCAACACAAGCAATGTATTTAGTTGAGAATAAAGAAACTCTTGATGCATGTAAAATCAACCATTGTCAATTCTTGGAAGTTCTAAGAGAAAAACAGCAGATCATGTAAACTCTAAAGCAATTAACAATTTCTACATTGTATTTTGGTGCTTTCGCGAAATAACTCATGTGTCTTCAGTTATATGGTGCTCTAGAGAAAATTATCTCATTACGATGCAGCATCAGCATCAGCATCAGCATTTCACTTCTAACTTAATAGCAAATCATTAAGCCAGTCGGGAAAAAGATTTACTGGTGGATGCCTTCAACAACATCTTTGTGTGACGTCTTCCTTCTCTTCCTTTTCCTCTTCCTTTTCACAGTTCCCTCATCTGTATTTACCTTCTTATCATTTGTATCCACAGACTTCTTTTTCTTCTTGAGTACTGAGAGTGGATTTGGACCCTGTAGAAGGGAAGGCATAAACCATAGAGTCATTCAGGAACGAGTTCAGCTAAACATGCATTATGGCAATAACATCCATGAAACATATATTATATAAGTAAATATGGTCCGACTTGATCAATTTAGAGGAACAACAGGCCAAACAATTCACTTACAACATAATATATTCATCTCCGTCACTCAATCTTTTTCAACTCAAAGTTAAGAGAGGGATATGCACACAGCAACCGTTAAATGCAGAAGTATACTTATAAGAAATAATATCACACTTAATACAAAAAAAAAAATATAACCTCTTATTTTGAATATATGTTCAACCATCTAGCGTAGAGAAAGAAAAAGCCTTTGGTTCAGAGCTTAAGAATCACAATTTGCACAGAAGCTAAAATAAAAAGATACTTACCAATCGAGATGAAGAAAAATCATTCTTTATGAATCAAGAAACTTTCGGAGTCCTAACAATCATTCATGAAATGACACACACAGAAGTTCCAGAAAACCTCTTTTTATTAAAATCATTATGGTTTCTCAAAAGTTCATGTCATAAACTAGCAAAAGCTGCATTTCCAAGGAATTGGCAGGGATTGAGTTTTGTATCCCATGTCTTTCTACATTTACCTGTCACTAACTTAATGTATTCTGCTTTAATAAAATGTTTGTTTACCTATTTTAACGAAGGCATTGAACATTAACGTGTAATGTTTCACATGAAAGTGGAGAATTTGTTCCTAAACAACAGTATTTTAATAGAAAGAGAGAAGCAACAAGTTAAATTTTTTGTTGTGTAAGGGAAAATAAGAATATATTATGAACCCTTACCTTAGCTTTCTTTCTCTTGAAGCGAGCTTTATCCTTGACATCACTTCCATTCCTCTTAACATTTGTATTGATGATCTGAGCCTGTGAAACATCAATTATCTTTTCCTCTGATGTAACGGAAGAATCCCCTTGTTTGTCATCGGACAATCTCCTCTTTTTCATTTGTCTAAGCATATTGTACTCCAGGTCAGTCATATGAAGACGTTCTTCTTCAGCAGATTTGGCAAACTGACGTTGAAATGATGAAGGTTGTTCGAGAAATAATGCATTCCTCAGAGCAAAAATTACGGGTACACCAGGTATCTACCCGGTTCACGAAAAGGGGAAACAAAGGTCAGAAAAAACAAGAGAAAAGGCAGTTGGCATATACATGATAAATTATTCTCCTAAATTTTGGAGGTCTTTCAGGTCCATTTTAAAGTAACACCTGTTTGACCAACCTTTTGAAATATCCTTATTTTGATAAGTGCTTTTCGAAAAAGTAAGCAGTTTGTGCTTTAGTTAATCAAATTGAAAAGAACTTTTGTCAATATTAGAACAGCAATTTATGCTTGGCTGTGGTTTCAGAAGTGCTTTTGGGAAAAAGCTACTGTTTTCAGCTTCTACTGCTACTTAAAAGCACTTAATTTTTTTCCTAAAAGTATGGTAAAACACCTCAACCCACTAAAATACGCACTTAGGAAAAAAATCAGCAATTTTGACTCCCGAGAAGCTTGTCCAAACAAGCTATAAGAGTTAGAGATACAAAATAGATTCTGGTCAATCCCTCGCGAGTACATAAAATACCATTCAAATTGCCAAACAGTGTGGAACTGTTACAGTTTTATCATCTTAGTCCCACATGCTAAGGTCAACTAGTGAACCATAATATAGTCCTGTAGATGCACAAAGATCTCTTGTTTTTACTACCTTCCCACAAAGATCTCTTGTTTTTACGACTTCTCACTTAGCATTTTGAAATCGATGCAACACTACTACACTGAGTAGTTGCCGAAGATTTTTCTGACAAGACATCCTAGAATATAATATGGGATTTTTCCAGTTCACATGTTTTAGTAAGTGATATGACTGATATTACAATACATATATATAGGACATTATAAATCGAGGAAAGTAAGTCCAAATACCTTTTGAAGACTTCTTCGCAAATCAGCATCTTGAGTAGCAACAAAAAAGTGTTCAGAATTGTTCTCCCCAATAACTTCAGTTATGCAATCTTCAGCACTTTTCCGCCTCTCATGGCCGCATCTGCAATAGAGTAAGATGTGGCATAACTCAAAAGAATATCCTGAGAACTGAAGCAACACACATCCTGCTCTTGAGAGAGCCAAGAGAATAAATCGCTAACCGTGCAGTATAAAGGTTTTTAGCTGCATTCAGTGCTTCGGATTTCCCAAGGCTCTTCAACTCCGCAAGAACGCATCTGCAAGCGAAGAGGAGACAGGAAGTGACCAAACAGTTTAAAATCGAAACATATTTAGCTTGTGTGCAAACAAAGTTAGATCATGTAAAGACCATAGCAGAAAAGAGACAAATGGAGCTGTTGAAATAAACCTGGTTACAAAAAGTTTAACTGTGGCGCCAAGAATATTTTCCAATGCAGTATCAGGTGTTATGCGATTACCAACAACATAATTCACAAATGTTCCATCACAGAAGATTTTAAACGGCTCTCTAAACCCAAAACAAGCTTTGTAAAACGTTACAGCTCTCCTATGCCGCTTCTGTTTTTTCACTCTCATCTGTCAGCAGGCAAGATAAAAGATAAAAAATAAAAAAAAAGTTAAAACTTCAACTTAAAAAGATAAGCAGTACATATGAAGCTAAGGGCAAGTTCAATTCATTAAAATTTTAAGAAATCATAATGCGATAATTATCAAAATTGCAAGCAAGACCTATGTTAATAGCTGGAGAATTAAAATTTCAGAATTATCAATTCATTAATTATATACCCTCTAATCATCTAATTCATTCTTATCCAATTAATGATGGTTGTCAGAATTGTCGCAACTCCTATCACAATTCATCACTATAATACACTAGAATTTATTTTTTATGGACATAGAGTTGAGTCTCTTACCTTGACGCGAATTAGCTTGGTTCCACGATGCTCTGCATGTAGTTTCTCCCTCCCTTTATTTTCTTTTCTTTTCTAAAATAATTAGGGTTTAATATTAAGTAGACTCCAAGAATTCTAATTGAAATTGAATACACTTTGTAGAGTCCCAACTCAAATTGAATGTAGAGTCCACAAAATTTCAATGTCTACAACTAGTTGCTTAGTTGACTTTCAATTGATATATTTGTTGGAAAAACGCGGACTAACATTAAAATATATATGGTCAAAATAATGGAAACACAATGAGAAAATAATGACACCAAGAATTTTACGTGGAAACCATTCTAAATAAGGGAAAAATCACAGGCCAAGATAAGCAACTGATATCACTATAGTAAGGAATTTTACACCGTGTAATCATGAATACAATACTCAAAGTGACTACTACACACTCAAAAGGAATAACACTCTTTTGATTCCACTTTACTAAAATATCACTCACATTCTTTTTTTTTTACAGACTATTTTTCTTATATAGTCTATGCAATACCTCACTTTGCTCTTAAAATGGTTTTTTCTCTCTAACTTGGTGTGTTCTACAAATGAGCAAGAATGCTCTATTTATAGAAGGAGAAAACCATGCATATGTCACTAATGACATAGCAAATGTAGCAAAGTCCAAAAGGTTGCAAATCTTACCAATTTGCCAACCACCAAATCTTTTATTTTCAACTTTTGGATTATGAATTCAAGGGCAATGATCTCATGTTTATGGATGAGTTCTTGACGTTTAGACGTACCTTGGAGTGTTGAAAACAACTATAAAACATACGTACATTACCAAGGAACATGCATGAAAAGGTGGGGAAAGAATGGGAAAGATTGGCGTCCTTGGCGCTCTGAGAGGCGCGGGGCGCCAGCCTTCAAAGCTCAGAAGACCTGGTGGGGGCTCTGCATGGCGTGCCGCCCCAAGGGTGGAAGCTCAGAATCCCTTTTGGGGCACGCTGGCTAGTGCGACGCCCCAGCCTTTTTTCCCGAAAATCCAACTTTTCTCCTTTGTTTTTCCAACTCTAAATCTTTTTAACTTCAAAGGTTCCAGCCCCAAACAGTTAGAATCATAAAACCCCTCAACATACACTAGATTCAACTCGAAATCACAACCGGAAACATGTACCAAGACAACAAGGAACTTCAATAACACAACCAACAACTTCAACAACCACAATCAATCTTTTCTCGGAATTAAAACGAGTTTGGCGTGTGGGGGAATGAACCAACCCAACACTATGATCTCACATACCTTATTAGGGATCACGCCCAACGAAAACCACGATGATCTCGACGAACTTAGCTCTTTCTTCTCATTTCTCCTCTTTTCTCCTTTCCTCTCAAGAACCCTAACTCTCACTTTTTAAAGGGAAAATTGATTTAAATCAGTCTATACCCTTAATATAACCAAAAGAAATGGTTAGGGAAAAGACCAAAATACCCTTACAAATTCGGACTAAACTGCCCTGTGCCAACAGCCCAACTTCCAAAGGGCATAACTCACTCATACGAACTCAGAATTGAGGAAACTCAGCGGCGTTCGAAAGATCATTCCAAGGGCTTTCCAATCATAACTGGAAATTCACCTAAATCATCCTGAGCTAGGAGTTATGACTGCTCAAAGTTGACCAAAAACTCATTTTTTCCCATACTTGACCAAATTTCCAGATTTTGAATTCTTTCCAAAAATGACTATTTCCAACTTCCAGCTTCTTCATAGTTATTTCAAATTGCCGGATGTTACAAATTTGTTGTCTGATTTTATAGCTATGTCTTTATAAAAAAATAACATATCTCATGAAATCAGTCTAAGGAGTGTAGAGTGTGCACAGATCTTACCTCAATTCAGAAGACCCTCAACTTGAGTCGAGTATAGCAAATCAGAGTAAATATGAAAAACAAAAATGACAGTGAAGAGAATATAATATAATATAACAACTATTACGAAAATAATAACAACAAAAAAAAAGAGCAATAACCAAAACAACATAAAAACAATTGGTGGTAGAAAGCAAAAGAAAGACAATACAAGAATAAAAGCACTACTACGACAGATACCACTAAGTCTAAACCCTTCGAAAAGCAAAAGAACACTTCACTACAACCTTCTACCTTAATCTGCGATCTTCATGCTTAAGCATTTTCTAAGATCAGTTTTTTTTCTTTTGAGCTATGAAAGGCGAATTAGCTTATGTATTTGCAATAATAATTTTACCTCATGCACATGATATTTATAAGCCAAAAGTTTGCCTAGAATTCTGCAGAAAGCTCAAAAGTTATGTTGGAGAATGGAGAGACATTATTAAAATGCGCTTTAAAACACCTTTTCATTTTTAGTATTTAATATAATATGATATAATTATTATTTAATATTTAATTGCTTAGATATTTTATAACATTTTGAATAAAGATAGGGGTAAAATAGTATTTCAACTTTTACTTTTATGGCTTTCCACTTTTAGAGTTTTAGTATAAAGGATGACTAGTGTTGGGCACGCGTTGCACGTGTATACTCTACTAATTGTGTAGGCTCGTAAGAACGATATGCACATTTTATGAAAACATATGTATAATGTGTAATAGAAAATGTAATCTGTGAAAAATACAAACTCAATCCGAAATAGTTTGGGTGTCGTAATGAGCAATAGAAAATGTAAATGCAAAAATAGAAGTTCAATTGGAAAAATAGTCAAAACGTGAATTTGAACAAATAAAAAATTAGTAATTGAAATTGTGTAAATATATTATATTACCAAAAATTAAAAAAAAAATTATGTATCAAATGTGGATAATTTAACGTTAGTACTTCATAATATGTTTAACAGTACAATAAATTGAAGAGAGCAATATATTTTAGATTTCAAATTTTTTAATTAATAATCCAAACATAGCTTGACAAACAAAAAGGCATGAAAACGAATATTACAAATTGTGATTTTAAGAGACACGTGATAAGCAAATTATTGACATACATAAAAAATAAATAAAAAATACTCATAGGAATCGAACACAAAGTATAACTGAATTTTTTTTCCACATAATTAAATAGAAAAATGAATAAATTGAAACTACTTTATTTCTTTTTCGAATTGAACTTCATAGTATATTATGCATAAAAATCTAAATGCTGCACTAATCTTTCCTTGTCATCACAGAATTTCATATGCAAATATATATGAAAATTTACATTATGATAACTTAGAAATTAGAATAGTAAAAATAAGAGAAAAGACATAAAGTCATCACTGAAGTTGTATCGAATTTTCAAAAACATATCTTAATTTTTCAACCATTTTATTATCCCACTAAACAATTTTGAACAAATATTATTATATTATTTTTCAATCAGTCCTAGATTTTAAAAAGCAAGTGTGTTCACACACCAATAATTACATGACACATGTTAATTTAATTTAAAATGTATTTTTTTCATTGTAAGTTTTTTCTTTATTTTTTTCTCTCTCTTACTTTTTGACTTATTTTAATTTTGTTTCATTTTAAATTTCACTTCATCTTTCAGCCCCACTTTCAAGTGATTCATCCCTTCATTTTCTTTTCTTTTCTTTTCTTCACCTCCCACCTTCGCCCCACCCCCCAGGTCAAGTTGAACCCTTCTCCCTTCACCCATTTTTTTTTCTTTTTTCTTCTTCTTCTCCAGTCAAATTCTTTATTTCAATGATTTTTTTTATATTAAAGAATTCATACTATTTTTTAGACTTAATTAAATTATTGATAACAAAATTAATTATTTTTCTAAGAAAATTTAAAATTTTGATGATATCATCAATTACTTTTTTTCATATAACTTCAAAATTTGAAATGATAATTTTAAAAGAAACAATGAATTCCCCAAAAATTGAAAGAACTTAATTGAAATCAGATAAAAAAAACTATATGATACTTCCTAACCATCTTGAAATCTAATGAGTTTATCAAATTGTTCAAAATGTAAGAAGATATTTAGATAAAGTTTTAAAATTAAAGAGAATAAATTAATAGTAGTAAAAAAAGAAGGTAAAGTTGTGGTAAAAATAGTGACATTGAAAGTGAGAAGCTTCAGTGAAGATGACAATGAATTTTTGAAGAAGAAAGAAGAAAGAAAGAGAAAAAATAAAAAGGAAAAAAAGTTAAGAAAATATACTTTATAATAAAATATTTGTAAAAATAAAATTATATCAGTTATTTTAGGTTGTTCACTTTCTTTGAGAGAGTGCACACACTCTTTATGTCAAGTGGAAAAAAAATGATGTCATAATATCACTTCAAGATTGTTTAGTGGGGTAATAGGACGCTCGCATAATTAAGGTGTCTTTTTGAAAATTCGGAACAACTTCAGATGTCACTTTATATCTTTTCTCTAAAAATAAAAATCATTATTTAATTATCTAAGTTATATGAAATTTCACCAAATGATATAACATAACATAACATATACAAGTCTTGTTGAATTGATTGTTTCTTTAGAAAAAAGAGCTTCTTTGTCACGCCCCGAGCCTACACCCTGGGCGGGACCGACACTCGAGAACCATTGTTGGCCCCAAGCGAACCATTGGTCTGGCATAACTCTTAGCGGAAGACTTACTCATGATAAAAGAATTTTAAAAAGTAAACTGTAACTCAATAGATAACTTAGAATATTTTAGAAATAAACATTCAACTAGCCAAAGTGGCAACTCAAGTCTCATAATAACAAATGAAAGTGAAAAGACTCGTGAACTAATAATGTCTAACTATCTATGAAGTCTCTAAACACTGAGATGGACGTCAAGACAAGACTCACGACAATGAACTAGAATGATAAAACAAATAAAGGGGATCTTTCGGAAGCAAGGAGGCTCACCAACAACTATGAAGCTTAATTGGATCAACGAAGTGTTGGATGCTAATCCTGGTTACATGTATCTGCATCATAAAAGATGCAGGCCAAATGGCGTCAGTACATGAAATGTACGAGCATGTGAGGGAAATTCTAAAACAAGACATAAGCTTGAATATACAAATACATATGTATAATATACTATACATATATAATTCATCTCTCTCCCACTCTCTGCCCTTTCTCGCTCGTCTCTCTCCTCCCTCTCCCAGTCTCGCGCACCACTCTTCTCCCTATAACATGTAGCTACGAATCGTAATTGGCAAACTTTAGTTATGGAGCGTAATTAGGCTATTTTTGAGTGGCTATATGCGAAAGTTTCTCTATAAAGTATATATTGACTATATAATATTGCATACCTATACATAAGTTATACCATACATTATGATTAACTATACATGAAATATATATTGACTATACATAAAGTGTACATTGACTATTCAACTACGATCAACTTTAAAAAATCACCTCTAAACAGTCTCAAATTAAATATATTATTATAAATAATAAATAGTTTCTTAATATAGCGTATCTATGTAAGTTTCCAAATAAATATGTGAGTACAAATAAGTTTTTACTTACAGAATATTCTATTGTTTCCCTTAGCCGTTTCTTTTTCCTAATTAAGTTTCCAAAAAATAAAATATTTTTGCCGAAACCCAATCAAAATAGAAATCCAACTAAAACCCCATTTAATAATACATAGAAAAGGAAATTAACTCAAACCCAAACCAAATTAAACTGGGAAGAAAATAATCTCTATTAATACTTTGCTCCACAGTACTCTGTTCAAACTCAAAAATACTTTGTTCCTTAATTTCTTGATCAAAAAGAAACAACGACTTCTCATCGTTCTTTCCTTAGTGACAATCATCAACAACGAGGCTATAATTCGCGTAGACACCCCAATTATCAGCCTTCTACACAATATGATCTCGATGATTATGTTAATCCAGACGCATATGATGCATCGTTTGCTCAATATGAGTACATTGCTCGACAATTTAGGAATAGCAATCATCAACAACGAGGCTATAATTCGCATAGACGCCCCAATTATCAGACTTCTAGACAATATAATCTCGATGATGATGTTAATACAAACGCATATGATACATCGTTTGCTCAATATGAGTACATTGCTCAACAATTTAGGAATATCAATCATCAACAACAAGGCTATAATTCGCGTAGACGCCCCAATTATTAGACTTCTAGACAATATAATCTCGATGATTATGTTAATACAAACACATATAATGCGTCGTTTGCTCAATATGAGTACATTGCTCGACAATTTAGGAATGGCAATCATCAACAACGAGGCTATAATTCGCGTAGACGCCAAATTATGAGCCTTCTAGGCAATATAATCTCGATGATTATGTTAATCCAAACGCATATGATGCATCATTTGATCAATATGAGTACACTGCTTGACAATTTAGGAATGGCAATCATCAACAACGAGGCTACAATTCGCGTAGACAACCCAACTATCAACCTTCTAGACAATATAATCTCGATGATTATGTTAATCCAAACGCATATGATGCATCGTTTGCTCAATCTGAGTACATTGCTCAACAATTTAGGAATGGCAATCATTAACAACAAGGTTATAATTCACGTAGATGCCCCAATTATCAGCCTTCTAGGCAATATGATCTCGATGATTATGTTAATCTAAACGCATATGATGCATCGTTTGCTCAATATGAGTACACTGCTCGACAATTTAGGAATGGCAATCATCAACAATGAGGCTATAATTCGCATAGACACCCCAATTATCAGCCTTCTAGACAATATGATCTCAATGATTATGTTAATCCAAACACATATGATGCATCGTTTGCTCAATCTGAGTACACTACTCGACATTTTGGGAATGGCAATCATCAACAACGAGGCTATAATTCGCGCCCCAATTATCAGCCTTCTAGAATTCTTGAATTCTTGAACTCTCGAGTTCTTGAATTCTTGAACTCTTGAGTTCTTGAATTCTTAAACTTGTAGCTTGAAGAGAAATTTGTGGCTTTTGATCCATGAACTTTCTCTAGCTTTTGTTTTAGAATTCTTAGTTCTCTTTTCTGAATTATGAGGTCCCTTATTTATAGTTTTAAAATAGAGGAGTTGTAATTGGAAGAGGACTCCCTTCAGCCAATCAAATTTAAGTGACATGGCATATGGGCTTTATGGAGCGGGTTTTAATTAAATCTATATTTATTAAATTTAAATAATTAACTCAATTATATTAATCCATAATATTTATTTGGACTAATATATTCATAAATTAATATAATCCAAATCATTTTATAAATTTATATTTAAAAAATTTTAAATGACTACAGTTACTTTCACATTTATAAAAATACTAAAAGATACTAAATCATAGTACCAATAATTTATGCAGTAGCTTATAAATGAGGGATATAACAATGCAATTAACTTTAATTTAAGTGAAAATTTTGTTTGTACTGTATCTGTGTTTCTGCTAAATTTTAGAAATTACTCCCTTTGTGATTTTTACTAGTCCATTATACTAAAAATATATGTCCAGATTTAAAAAATAAAATTATTTTATTCGTATTTTACTCTTAGTACTAGTAATTCATATGAGCGATATGACTTACAATAATTAGGGGTGATATAATAAAGTGCTATTTTATTTATTGATTCTTAAGAGATGTGTCGTGTAGATTGTCAAACATAAATAAATAAACATGAATGGAACGATTATTTAACAAAGCATACAGGTCAATGCAAAAGGAAGAAAAAGTTGGAAACTGGAATTTGAGAGAAGATCAAGATAAAAAAAGGTGAAAATTTGAAAAAAAATCATGAGTACTCATATTTGAGCATAAAGCATTGGATTCCCTAGAGCCTTTGAAACTGAGTTCACCTAAAAACTTGAAATGCGAAATTTTTTAGAGTCAAATCATGACACATATAGAATACCTTGGTGAGTTTGGGTTTGTTTACTAATTAAGATTGTTGGTTTTGACTTGGCATAAAATTTAAGAAATAGAGAATTTTTTTTATTTTTGTGATTTTAAACTAAAGATACGTAGAATGCATCAAATATTATTTAATATTGTGATTTTTAAACATGTCATGTGAAAAGTTAAGATTAAAAAGTTGCCAAAACGAGAAAAGAAACATTCTTTTTTGTCATCTATCCCAATTTATGTAACTTACTTTCTTTTTTAATATGTCCCAAAAAGAATGACACATTTCTATATGAAGTAACAATTTAACTATAAAATGTTTGTTTACCCTTAATGAAATGATTTACAATCATACAAATTTCTGTCATTCATTTTGGATCACAAATTTTAAAAGTCTACATTTCTTTCTTAAATTCTGTACCGAATCAAACTACCTCACAAAAAATAAAATGAAAGAAATAATAGATTAAAAATGAAAGTAAGACAAATAAAAATATTCAAAGAAAGGGAGCAAGTAACACATAATTTTCATTTCTGTGAACATGATGACTTTTTGTTTGATTATTTTTGTGTGTACCAAATAAAGTTATAAAAAGCAAAAGGTTGGCTCATGCTCCTGTTATAGGGTGTACATGATCGGGTTGGTTCGAATTTTTTAATTATCAAATTAAATTATTTGTGTAGATTTATAAATTTATAAACCAAACCAAACTAATAAAATTTGGATTTTTTCGGGTTTTTCAACCTCGGGTTGGTTCGAGTTTTTCAAATACCAAACCAAACCATTGTGTCGAATTTTTAAATTTATAAATCAAACCAAACTAATAAACCTCAGATTTTTTCAAATTTTTGGATTTTTTCGGTAAAGTTTGCATACAAACATATAATTAACTTGTGCTCCAAATATTTCTTTAGTCCAACCAAAATACAATTATCTAAGGTGTTTCTTAAAAAAACACACACAAAATATGAGATGAGTACTGATAACACAAACATATTCAATAAAAAATAATAATGAAATCATCAAAGTCATAATGAAAATAATCATAATTTAAAAGTACTAAATCATGCTAAAATAAGTTTAATAAGTATTAGTTACATTACTAAATATTTAAGGAAAATTAAAATTAGATTATGTATTTTAATTGTCTAAACCAATGTAAAACTAAAGAACAAATATTCAATATTATTGTCGTTCTTAGTGTTGAATTAATTTTCTTTTTGCATTAGTATTAATTTAATTTTGATTTAAGTTTTATTATAATTATCAACATCTATGAACTATAATCTTTATTGGACCATTCCGATTTCTAACTTTTAAACTTGAAATAATATATTAAAAGATAAAAACTATGAAATAGTATAAGAAATATTTTAAAATTATATCAAAGTAAATATTTTTATATATAAAATAAAATTTTAAAATTACATATATAATGTCGGGTTGGTTTGGTCTCGGGTTGGTTTTTTTTTAGTTATAACCAAACCAACCCAAATATAGTCGAGTTTTTTTTTCCAATACCAAACCAAGTCAAACCAAACCACTAATCGAATTTCTTTTTCGGTTTGACTCAGTTTGCGATTTGGTTCGATTTTGTACACCCCTAGCTGCTGTTTATTTTCCGATTACAAATCCAATACTTTAAAGTGACTTACTTATATATTGTCTATAAAGTTATTATCCCGTGAGTAGGAGGTCACATGTTTAAATTGTAGAAATAATCTCTTATAGAAATGCAGAATAAGTGGCATATAATAAATGGTTAATTTATGATTCGATCTTTCTCCAGATCTTACATATAGCAAAAATTTTAGCTTTTGAGTAACTTTAAAGTAAAAATTAAATAAATTAAGCTCATAATAATATACTTACGTAACTTAAATTCTTATCAAAAGTCAAACTTGTATGTGTGTGAGGTTGAGCCGTCTGAATTCTACGGAGTAATTAATTTACTTCATCTTACCTATCAATATTTACTTTACATTATTTTCAAGTATCGACATACGAAATACAAATTGTTTTTTAATAATAATTATTATTATTATAATATTAAAATTTGTATGATAAAGTGATGTTGATGACACCATTGTACAAGTAATATATTTTTACCAACGGCATTGCCTTTATTTAGTTAGAATTCCCTCTCGTGAAGATGAAATGTCAAAAGGAACTTAAATTTATTTCCTTGGATACCATCATGTCAAACTATTATATACTATAGTTTAATAGTAATAAAAAATACACAAGCTAAAAAATATGTTAATTAATTAAGTTAAAAAATAAATGGAAAAGAAGATTTGACTAGCATGCATCACTTATGAAAAGTAGCTTTTGCCAAGAAAGGATATTGCACATCCTTCCTTTTACTCCCTTGGATCATATGCACTCTTCTTCAAATAATATTTTATGGGTAACTCCAAACAACTATGAGTTCGTTTTTTTTATAGAATCAAATGGTTTTTGTTCGATCGAGGGGCAGAGATAGATATGAGCTGACAATTTATATTTTCTAGTATTTTGTATAAGAAATGTTTTGCCTGCTTAATGGATTTACTTGGTGTGAATTCATACTATAGCCGGACCAGTAATTAATTTTGAATATCAGATGATACATTTTAATCAAGGAAAAGAAAAAAAAACATACATTGCTTGAGGAGCAAAACACATATAAACAAACTGCATGCTTGTCTAGAAATAGTTTATGGGAGAAAAGAAAAAAATTAAAAAGAAAAGAGAATACAACAAATAAAAAAATCAATTCCAGATAGAACAACAACATACCCAGTGAAATTACAAAAGTGGGGTATTGGGACTGGAGAGGGTAGAATGTACGCAGATCGTACCAAGGAGGTTGTTTCCAAAGGACCCTTGGCTCAATTCCAAATAATATCAACGGAACTAGTATATATTTCTTCCTTATTTAAATGGGGAAAAAAAGGAAGAAACAAACTACGTAAAATATAAATGAGTAGATATATAATTGCAAAACAAATTAAAAATTCTAATAATTCTCACCTCTATATGAAAATAATTTCAGTTTCCACGGTCTATTTTTCTCGATTTCTTGCTTGGCAGATGCAAATCTTTCTGGATCCTTGCGATGAAAATTGTTTCAAAATCAATTTCCTTGAAGATTAATGTCCTCGAAACTGCAGTTTTTCTTTTTACACAAATTATTGGCCTGGTAATTTTCATTGGTGCTCGAGGACATTTTGTGATTTTCGCAATTTTGTGATCCAAAGAAGGTGGAGTTAAAAATCCATAGTCGTCATCTTCATCATCAACTATCTTTGAAGTACATTTAGAGTAATTTTCATGACCTTTTTCTTCTCGATATCATCATCATATAAATCTTGAAGCTCGACCTGATCACCATGATTATCTAGTACAATATTATTACGATCACGATTATTTGGTACAACTATATCTTCATTGGATTTGATTTCTTCTTCATTTTCCATTGTAATTTGAGATAATACAAAATTTTGGATGTAATTTGTGTATGGTTTGTTCAGGGGTGAAAGAAGGTTGTTGGAAAAATATATGGAAAATTAAAGACAGCATTTAGCGAAGGATCCAATGTACACAAACTTAGAAAAAGTCCTCTTACTTTTTTCTTGTCTATAAATGTCCACAATGAGAGTAGTAAGTAATATTTATAACATAAATTCTATATTCATTCGATTCATTTTACTTTTCTAAAAACAAGAATATTTATTTCAATTTGTTGTTACTTTTTTTTAACTATATTAATCTCTCTCCTTATTTATTGAGTAATGGTAAAGGTGAAAACAAATATTTTCTCTATTCCATTTTATGTGGCATCTTTTCTTTTGTAGTTCGTTTTCAAAAAAATGTCACCTTACATTATGACAAAAATAACTTTTAATGGCAATAAATATACATCTAAAAAGGAGAGCTAAAGTTTTTACCGACATTAGTTAATTGTCATTGGATCCAATGTCGCTTAGGCTTTAGGGACATTTACAAAGAGTTTTAATTGTCACTATAAATGTATAGCTATTATCGTTAATTAATTATTGGTAAAGCTCATTTTTGGTGTAATGTTACTATAGAAACAATTTAATTTTAAAATTATTTTTACCTTTAAAAATGATTTATAGTCATACAAATATCTGAGGATTATTTTAGACCATAAATTTTAAAAGCCATTCTTTTTTTCTTAAGCACCGTGTCAAGTCAAATAGTGACATATAAAATGAAATAGAGGAAGTAATTAATGATATATTAATTTTTTTAAAATGACAATTATTTTGAACTAGTTAGTTTCAGTAAGCAAGACAATTAAAATAGATCAAGGAGAGTATTATCTTACAATTATACATTGATATTTGTTGTTTTTATTTTTTCATTCGATATTTGACAAATACGAATTCACATTGCATAGCGTTCATTCGAGGGAAACGCTTCCTATTAAAAAAATTCATATTCAAAATTTAAAATCAAAACCTTTAATTAAGAAAAAAGTATTGTACCATATTCTTTGATGGAAAATGTATAGTGACATTGTTAATTTAGCTACTTCTACTTAGAGAAATATTTTACTAAACTTGATAATCACTATGTAAATCAACTTATAATTATCTTATTATAGATGAGGCCCATGATTGACTAAGTGATAGTAGGAGTTAGGCGAGGTAGAGGAAGTGGGGGTTGGGCTAGGAAGTTAGTGTGGGGCTGATGATTTAAATGAAAAATGACTTTTTTTATCAATTGTAATGATTTTAATCAGTGTTTTAAAAAACTCTGTTGGGACTCGCCTCGGACTCTAGCAAAACGCCCTGAAACTCAACTATGGGACTCAATTTTATAAGACTTACGCTCTAAGCGCCCGATTGTATGCCCTAAGTACGTCCAACGCCCAACGCTCGGGGCTCGCTTAATAGATCTTACACAAATTATGTGTTAAACTCTTTATTTAACATTGTTGACCCTTGTAATTTTTGAATAATTGAATGATACTTAATAATTTTTTAATCTTTAGAGATAAGAAGATTGTGAGTAACTCAAATAACAAGTTGTAGTATTGTATCTTTATTATTTGGTAACATTGTGCAGGTAATTATTTAGTACGTAACATTTCTTTTAAAAATACATAGCGAAATTTTACTTTTTCACTTATCATTGGCCTTCATAGTTTTGTCATATGTCTCAAAATTATCACATTTTATTTAGCTATTTGAAATTAATTTGATTTTTATTCATGATAGAGTGATGTTTTTATTATAATAGTAGTAAGTTTTATTGTTATTTTCTTTTAGGGGGGTAAATTATATAGTATAATAAAAAAATATTTTAAGAAATAATGATTCTTTTATTATTAGAAAGTTAAGATATTAGATTATTTATACTAGTATAATCATGTTCGAAGTTTTATTTTCTATGAGTTTCCTTAATTATGTTTGTAATTATCTCAAACTATTGATGTATTTTTATAATTTTGTGTTATTATATTATTATACTATATTGTAAATTAAAAATTTAAAGATCCATATGGCTTATGCCCCATGTCTCGAGGCTTACACCTCGTCCTATACTAAGTAAAACGTCTCGCCTCACGCCCCCACCTTTTAAAACACTGATTTTAACCGTACAATATATTTCCCCCTATTTAAAATAATTGATGTTTTACTTTGTTGAAAATAGATTCAAAATAATTAATGTGACCAAAACAAGAAGATATTTATCCTCAATACATTTCTAATTCAATGAAAAAACTTAATGATAATTATGTCAATTTAAAAAAAAAATATATATATATATATATATATATATATATATATATATATATAATTAAAGGCACTTTAGTCTAATCTCGATCCCCTCTAATTCATGTGTCCAACTCTAAAACATTAATTATTTTAGATTGAAGGAAGTAAATTAAAGCGCAAGTGAATATGATTTTTTAGTTTTTTTTTCTGTTTTATATTACTTGATTTTTATATTAAAATAGACTTTTCTTATTATTCGTAACCACTCTAACAAGTCAAGAGAAAATTATCATTTTCTTTTTAAATACTACTCTTATTATTACATAATAACTTTTTAAAATATAATTAATAAGGTTAATTTAGTACTAAAATAAATTTCTGATAAGTACTATGGTGGGAGTAACAGTTACTTTCTACACTCCCAATTTGTGAGATGATGTTTGATTAGCATGAATAATAAGAAAAGATATTTTTTTTTTTTAACATGTGGTCTAGCTTAAGTTATAGATATTTGTGCAAATATAAAATATCTCATCAAGAATAAAATTGAAAGCTTAAATCTAAATTGTTAGTACTAAATATAAGAAAAATGATACTACCATTTCCCTTATAAATGAAATTAAGGTAAAGGGTCAAAAATATCATTTTACTTTTATTTATTAGTTAAATTTATCCCTCATTATACTATAGAGCCAACCGACCAAATATACCTCCGATCTGCGGTTACCAAGTATTCAAAAATATCCCTCATTTGGATGGAATCCCCAAATCAATAAATAAAAAATCAACCCTATTTCAATTAAATTTATCCTATTCCCCTTCTAAACTCAACCTAGATCCACCAAAATTAATTAAACTCATGCTAATTAAACCCTCTATAAACAGAGAGTAATTGCAATTAGGCAAGCGAGTAGAGTAAACAGGTTTGGCCGCAAACAATTAGGCAAGCGAGTAGAGTAAACAGGTTTGGCCGCAAACAATTAGGCAAGCGAATAGAGTTGGTGGAGTTAATCCTGTTTAAGTGGGTTTGGGTCGGGTTTAAAGAGGTGATCAGACAATTTCGATTTAAATGGGTTATTTTGATTGATTTGGAAAATTCTATCGATATGAGTAGTATTTTTGAATATTTTGGTAACAATAAAGTATTGGTGTGTAGTTGAGAATTGGATAATAGATTGAGGGGGCATTTGACCATTTTCTCTAAACTTAATTAATTAACAAAAATAGAAGGATATTTTTTAGCCTCGCACTAAATTACTTTGTCATTTTTTCAGCCATTTCTAACTGGGTGTCATTCAAGATGTAATCAAGGGAAATTCATTTTTACTTTTGATGTATAGGACGATTTTTTGTTCCTTTTTGTAAAACAATTGAAAAAACGATCAGAATCACGTGGGAAAAGATGAAATAAGTAACCATTATCATGATAACCAAGGTAGAATGACGTTTTAGAAAAGAGACAATAATTTTCAATCCTCCCAAACTCAGGGGTCAATTATGGGGTAGCTAATTATATTGATCTTCTAATGGAAAATTAAAGTCTTATCTTGTTTTGTTATAACTTGCCTTTTTTTTTTTGTTCACTTTGGGTTTTACATGATTAGGGGTGTTCACGGTTTTTATTTTGACCTTTTACCCTAGCCAATGTCAAAGAGGTATCTCCCGAGGACTTGAGTGTCCTCTTACCCCAATCCTTGAAGTTGGAACTTTTTGATGTTTGGCGGATTGACTTCATGGACCTTTCTTTCATCAATATATGACTTTTGGAGATGAATGTCACATAAATTAGAATCGAGGGAGTACATGTTTTTGGAATGATTTTAGCATTTGAACATTTAGTTGTGAACAAAGGTGAAAATTGTAACTATATAAAGTGATAACTAGAAAATAAATTTTCGGGCTGGAACGATTCTCTGCAAAACAGTCATACTTTTTACCTTTCCACTCTGAGCTAGTGTACGATGGATAAACATGGAGTCGGAGCTCCGAGTCCTCTCGCCACAATTGAAGACATTCAAAAACGCCTTACTCGTCCTCAACAATCATCGTCCTCTGTCATCGCAATCGCACCTCATCTGTAATTATCCTTTTCTCTGTTCAATTCAGCTACTCACGCATTTGCGAATCGCTCATATGTAATCTAGATGTTTTTCGTAATTTCAGATCAAATGTAGATACATCTCCATTACAGAAACGGAGAAAACTTACTCGTTCTCCTCATCAGCAATCTTCGTCCTCTGTTATCGCATCTCATATGTAATCACATTCTCAGTTCGATCAATTCAGATTATGCATGTATAATCACATTTGTTCACACGAGATCTGGATGTTTTTGTTACTTACAGGTATGAATTACAGCAGGATAACTCAACGAATGTGGATTCATCTCCATTACAGAAAAGGAGAAAATCGATAGCTGTTAAAGTGAGGTTAGAAGATTACTTCGATCTATCTCTCCTCTCTGCAACTCGCGCAAAAATGAACAGCTCTCTGAAGAAACAAAGTAGAAAGATGAAATTGAAAAGCAAATTCGAGGAATTTGTGTGGCCTGCGGAAGGAGATCATCATGATTCAGAGTTATACTCAGAAAATAGTAGAAGAACAGATGAAGCAATTGTTGATCTCAAAAACGACAACGACGATTCGTTCGGCGACGGTGAAGATAATCATGTGTGTTGCGTGGATCCGTTTCAACGGTTTGAATCAACGGCACTGATGCGATTCAAGAGATGATCAAAAGAAATTGCGTTCGAGAGAAAGAGGTAAGTCAGAGCATTGGCGCCAAAAGTGAGTGCGAATCATTAGATCATAAATATTAAAAATTGAACGTATTCACGTATAACATTTGTTTTCATAAAAACTATGAAAATATTTCATCTAATAACATGTGTAATCGAGTGATAGAATTGTTCAACAACATTTAAAAAAAAAAATACATAGTTGATTTTTCAAATAAGATATTTTATGTACATAAGATCTCAATATTTCAAATCGCCTAGTTCAACAATTATACAATATTAATAAGATCTCACCGACCTTTTTTCAAAGAGGAATATCTTGTTCAAAACTTTTCGTGTTATGAATAAATTGATCATGTTAACAAGTATTCTAAGTCCACATGACAAATAATTTATAGAATCTTTTTGTTTTTATATCTTTTGATATGTTGGACAAAGTCTTTTATATTCGGCGATTCAGTTTCAAATGCCAAGGATAGATTATATACTATAATATGTAATTCTAGAAATGTGCAAGAAGAAACCATACGGTATAAGCTGAGTAGTATGGAGGTGAATTTTCAATGAGGGGTTTAAAATCTGAAGAAATAGACACACGAAGTTGCCGAAGCGGGTTCGACATTTACTATATATACCTAAAAAAATATTTTAACCATGTAAAAATAATATAATTTTCTGTCGAAGGGGTGTTGGGTATGTAGCAAGAGTTAATGGGAAATAGAGGGAAGATGAAAGAGGAACTTGAAAAAAGTTGGGAACTTGGAAAGTTGAGAACTTGAAAAGTCCTCTTATGCTTTATTGAAAAGACATTGAAAAGACATTTGTCCCTCATCGGTGGTGGAAAGAAAAATAGGAGAGTTTAAATACAGAAACACTCATATTAATTGTTAAAAGGGTTGGAAAGAGGGACCCCCCTCGCGCCGTCGTCGTCGCTCGGCTTCGGATTTGGATTTGGATTTGGAAAATGTTCGTTCGTGGAGTTATTTATTTAATTAATTAATTAATTTAATATTTTCCGACCCGAACCCGACTCGGATCCGCGAAAACCGACCTTAACAATTTAAATTTCCTTCCGTTTTTATTTAAAATTTCCCGCCGTTGAAGTGGCTGTTCTGAACGAGTTGCAACGCTTCAGAACAGACATGGCCATTTGAAAGTTTGCAACCTTTCATCAAAGGTCGTTTCTTGTCTATAAATACCGTTACTCCTCGATTTTTTATTAACAAAATTTCGATCTTCTTCTTCTTTCGCACAAAATAAATTCGTGTATTTTTTTCTTTGTTGAGTGGTTGACGACACCAAGGTTTTGGGTATCAATACACTGGTGAGTAAGATCATTTTATCCTGGGAGGATATATTCCAATTCAAACCTCGGATACTAGAGGGGAATAATTTCCTTAAGGGGACACTGTGTATTCAGTGGACTTGATCTTTTTCCTTTTTCTGATTTTCTGATTCTGAAATTTTGAGTTTAGTTTGGTTAATTAAATTCCGTGTTTAACTAGTTACAAGTTTCGTAAGTTTCTAGTATATATATTTAGAATACTGATTGACTAACAAGGGGTTCAAATGAACCCCCTAAAGATAAGGTGGTTCCGCCATTGATTATAAGCAACAATAATAACTTTGGTGAGGGTGATGTGTATCGAGACTTTATCATAATTTTGTATAGATAGAGAGAATGTTTTCAATTGATACTCGGCTTAATTAATAGTACTTTATTACTCCTCTATTTCAACTTGTTTGTTCTACTTTCTCTTTTAATTTGTTTCAAATGTCTTTTTTCTTTTTTTGACAAGTTTTTAGTTCCATCTTTTCACATGATTAGTTATACTTGCTATAGGTACTGGCCTGTTAGTGGAAAAAAAAGGCTTGAGGAATAAATTCAACATAATATTTTTTATTATTCTCCATAATGTGTTCGGTCATTGGTGGATTAGCACGTAGAAATCTGGAAGCCAACATCAAATTTGTAGATATATGGTTAATTATAATATAATACTATGAAGTAAATTTATTTTCGTGAATGACAAAGAGGAGGCCGTTTCCAAAATTAAACTACTTTTGTATCGATTAGCTTGATAAATACTTTAGAGTAGTACAAAATTGTTGGTTCATATTTGAAGGGTAGATTGAAGTTGGGATAGTTACAACAATATCTTCGAAGATTGTGGTGGGATGGTTGAGATTCCTCCACCCTTAATCATAGGTTCGGGTTCGAGCCTCTAAGAATGAAATAAATCATTTTGAAAGTGTTGTCCCAAAAATAGGTCCTATAATACGCGGATTCGAATTTAGGAATGTCGAATGATGGAAAACAAAAAAGAAATCTTCAAAGAGTACATAACCATTATTTGGATCCTCCATTTAAAATTAAAATCCCTTTTATTATTTTTCACCAGAACCTTGTTGTAACTTTTTCGTAGCAATCGTGCACCACAAATACTGTATCAATCAAATTAAGTTATAATATAATAACATTAAAAAGAGAAAAAACTTTTTAGCTAGAATGATGGGACTTCCAAATCGTTTGCAAATAAATATAAGGAATATCTATTATTTTAACCATAATAATTGAGAGTTCAATGGGAAACCAAAAGAAAAATGCATATTAAATATAAATGATTGATTTCAATTTGGAATGTGTCTTCTATCGAATTAAAAAAACTTAAGAAATGAAAAGAATGGTACGTGGAGACTGGAGAGGAGCTGGACCCCGAAATCCCAATTTCTTTAAGGTTTGATTCCAGAATCCAGACATATATTAGTTGACTGACAAGATTCAATATAAATTCCTCCCTCAATGCCACTTTGTTTTTGTAACCTACACCTACATTTGATCATATGCATTTTTATAGCAACTTTTTCGTAGAATTAATCGTTACCAACTGCCATCAGCTTTCGACTTGTTGATAATGTGAGACTTAAGAGGTACTTCAAGCCTGATTTCTAGAAGAGAACGAGTTATCTTTTTCTATATTCGTTTATTAAAATCTGATTATATCCTAAGTATGGCAACTACAACTATGGCTAAGCGAGATCAAGCCATGTGGCGAATGAGGCTACATTCAGCCATTCGTACCGCCTTAGCATGCATAATAATGGGCTGCACCACCCTACTCAGCCCGCCCTCTATTGCAAGACATCTGGCATTTCCCTCCTTTTCATATGTAACGGCCATAATTATTGTGCCAGATGCCACCCTAGGAAAAGTTTTAAGGGGCTGTTGGAGCGCGTGTTGTGCCACGCTCCAAGTCATGCCCCTTTCTATGGTTGGGTTATGGATTCATGGCTTCGCCACTGATGATATCAACTTCTCGCCCCTAGTAGCTGCTGTGATGGTGGTGGGGAGTGCTTTTTTGGTGGCGTTGCCGGGGAATACGGATTTGATGTCTAAGCAGATTGCTTTCGGGCAGCTGGTTGTTGTGTATGTGGATGCTGTTATTCATGAAATTCGTGTGAATATAGTGATGCACCCTCTACGAGTTGCATCTAGTACTGCTCTTGGAGCTGTGGCTTCTGTCCTTGCTTTGTTGCTGTTCTTCCCTGGCTAGCTTATTTTGAGGTAATCAGGATATCTAAGATAAAATTACATGAATCAATCAGATAATAATGCAAATTTTCTCCATTGAGCTGAGTTCTATCAGAAACAATTATATTAGTCCATTAAATAGGGGTAATGGGGTAGTAGTGCGGAACCATAAGGGGATTCAAAATGTGTATAAGTTAAATAGAGACGGATTTAGATTTTAAAGTTTATAGTTTCCTATAAGAATCTCAAGTTGGTGTAAAATAACATCATGAACTACTTATAAATATCTTGTTGATTTCTTAATACAAATTCATGGTATGAACAAAAGTTACTAGTTTTCAGAATCCACATTTTTTTTTTTATATTTATTTAAATCTTGATGAACATAGTGAATACTATGTCCAAAAGTACACCACAATCATAAAAACCATTACAAAGTGTAGTTCATAATACCAGCTAGTTTATTAATATCCATATACTATATTGCTTAACTTTTTTTCGATATTTTCTTTGAAAATTTAAGTTCATACACAGGAAACAAAAATATCATTGTCTTCTTGGTCCAACAAAATCATTGACGCATGTGACATCAACATCGACTAGCCTGTTAACAAGTTTTCAAATAGTAATAAAAAAGAAAGGCCAATCTATTTTTCTAATGCAAGATGAAAGGGATCAAGTCCTTTATGAAAAATTCAAGGTCTACACAACATAAACAAAAAGGTACTAGTATATGAGTCGAACATGAATTGACAAGTTTTTCGCTGGTTGTCACTTGTCAGCTTACGGCGTCTAACTTCTAAACACTTACTTATGTATACAAGATTTTCACGACCAACTAAAATAGTTTGATATAACTTTAAAGAAGTCCATCACACTTGTTTACAATGATACAATTGCTAAAAGATTTATTGAATTTTCTTACAGGTGAGGAAACTATATGGTATGTATGCTGAAAATGCTTCAGAGAGATTGAATCTTTACATCAAAGCCCTCCATTCTCCAAATGAACAAATAGCTATGGAGATCCTATCTCAAGCCAAACCAATTTCCCTAACAGGATCCAAACTTCTTCAAAGTATCAAACTCTTAGAGGTACGATTAATTATGTCACAACATAAAGAATTTTTACACTATCAGTACGCAATCAGTTAACCGGTCAAAAGCATACTACTATTACTCCGCTTTCCAGGTCAATTTAACCTTATTAGGTAAAAATTCTTGCATGGGACATTTTCGTGGTCTATGCCTAGGTGCGACCAGAAAAAATTTGATCGATTTAACCTGGTACGTAGTTGTAGGTCAATTTAGAAAATACCCAGAGTAGGTCAGTAGCCAGTAAGTATGTACATACGCCGAATGGCGTATGTAATTCACATGTTGTATACCAACAGTGTCATTGAAATATTCTTATTGTTGTATACTATTAAGGTATACCAAAATGTGAGTTGTATACCTCAACGATATACAATGTAACTTTTTGAGGGGCGAATTCTATAAATTGGTATATGTAGGTAAGTATTTTTATTCCTTTCGTCGTTCAGTTACCTAAACATCCATTTGTACATGAGCAGGGAAGTTTACGATGGGAGAAACCTTGGCTAAGATTCATAGTCCCCTGTTTCACTGATCCTGGAAATGGTTTGCATGACATAGAAAGTCCAATGAAAGGAATGGAAATTGCTTTAACTTCTTGTCCTTGTTTTCAAACAACAATTATAGATGAAAAGCTCATACGTGTCTCACATCGCGTGCTACAGCTACTCGGTCTAAAACTGGAGCAAGCTCGTTGTCTTTTGCGTACACATTCAATGATAGCTACAGAAACAGAAGGCGTATTCGAGAATGAGTTTACCAGTTTGTCCCCTGAGTCAATTTCCCTAACAAGCCTAGATATACCAGCAATTTTCTTCTTGTCTTGTATCAAAATGTGCATAAATGATCTAATCATGACTAAAGGATCCAAAGATTCAGGAGGAAGTGATAAAGCTAGCTCGAAACGAGTCTGCATCAATTGGACTAACCTAATGAACCGCGGAAGCCTAGTATTCGCGTGCAAGTGCTCAATTTTGTTAGGATTGGCTGTACTACTTGGTCTGCTATTTAACAAACGGAATGGATATTGGTCAGGGCTTACATCAGCCATCAGCTTTGAAACAGGAAAAATAGCAATTTTTACGGTTGCAAATGCTCGAGCACAAGGAACAGCTCTAGGATCAGTCTATGGAGTACTAGGCTGCACTGTTTTTCAAAATTTCGCGAGAATAAGATTCATAGCTATGATCCCTTGGATAATTTTCTCGTCAATTTTAAGGAACAGTAAAATGTACTCTACAGGAGGAGGAGATGCAGCAGTTATCGGAGCATTACTGATTCTAGGCAGAAAACGTTATGGTCCCCCCAGTGAATTTGGTATTGCTAGACTCACCGAGGCCTTAATTGGATTATCATGTTTCATCATCATAGAGCTTGTTATCCAACCAACATGAGCAGCAACAATCGTGAAAAATCATCTTCTTCTGTGCTTTGGAACACTTAAAAGTTGTACTAAACAAATTGACTTGGACTCAGGGCAGATCAATGGCTTTATGAAGAAGCAAAGGCAATTGAATTCTCAAGTAGAGAAGTTACAAAAGTTCATAGTAGATGCAGAGTTGGAGCCTGGTTTCTGGTTTACGCCTTTTCCTGTTTCATGCTACCAAAACCTTCAACGATCTCTATCAAACGTCGTGCACTTACTGTATTTCATGGCCTACAGTATAGAATCTCTTATACAAGCATTAGATAGTTGTGATGCTGATAGAAAGAAGATCCAGGAACACTTAAACAAAGACAGATTGTCAATGACGCGATAACCTCTTCAATGAAATGTATTGAGACAACAATTTCTATCGGAATGTCAAGAGCTTTCCAAGATCAACCAGAAGATCATAAAATTGTTTATGACCTCGAGGAGGGAAAGTCACAACGCGATTATACAGCTACTTCTACGAGCAATAAGGAATGGAAAGCTTCAAGTGATTTTCTTGAGCACTCAAAAGAGGTTGTAGATAACATGACATCAATTGAAGGAAAAGAAGAGGTTATTAGAAAGATGATTCTTTGTTTGTGTTCAATAGGATTCTGCATGAGTTGTTTGATGAGAGAAGTAAAAGAGTTAGAGAAAGGTATAAAAGAATTGGTGAATTGGGAACATCCATAAATAGACCATAAAATTCACTAATTAAATTTTGCAATAATATTCCCACGCTATTTGTTTATTGTTAATGGTCAAAAACAAATTCAAAGTATCTCGATTTTTCAAGTTTTATACCTGAACTATACATGTGTGTGAGTTTTCTATTTAAACTATTTATCAAAACATACAACTCAACTATTGATTGTTCCCGTTTAAATCTTAAACTACCAATTTTGATTTCTCAAGAAGGCCAAACAATAGATATTTCGAAGTTCCATAATTATTCAATTTAAATAAAGTTGGATGTTTATTAAATCAACATATTTTATACTTAAATAATTAATGTGAACTTGTATACGGTAAGTCAATTTATTTAAAAAAGAATAAGCAATGAAGAGGAAGAATGATAAGCAACACAGAAGCCGAAACAAAAGAAGAAAAGAAGTGCCAAATACGTAACTAAAAGTTATGAGTCTTCTAGACGATATAATTTTATAAATAATGAGAATCTCTATAAATAATTCTCTACGTATTAAATTGTATTATAAGTGTTCAGTCAAAAAAATTTATTATTATAAATAATAAATATTTTCTTAATATAGCATGGGTAAGTTTCCAAATAAATATGTGAGTACAAATAAGTTTTACTTTAGCCCTTTCTTTTCCTTATTAAAAGTTTCCAAAAACAAAAATATTCTAGGCGAAACCAAATCAAACAAGAAATCCAACTAAAAACTCATTTACTAAAACATAGAAAAGGAAATTAACTTAAACACAAACCAAATTAAAGTGGGAAGAAAATAATCTCTATTAATACTTTGCTCCAATGCAAACTATAGTACTCTGTTCAAACTCAAAAGTATTCTGTTCCTTAATTTCTTTCTTGATCAAAAAGAAACAATGACTTCTGATCGTTCTTTCCATAATGGCAATCATCATCAACGAGGCTATAATTCGCGTACACGCCCCAATTATCAGCCTTCTAGACAATATAATTTTGATGATTATGTTAGTCCAAACGCATATAATGCATCGTTTGCTCAATATGAGTACAGTGCTCGACAATTTAGGAATGGCAATCATCAACAACGAGGCTATAATTCGCGTAGAAGCCCCAATTATCAGACTTCTAGACAATATAATCTCGATGATTATGTTAATCCAAATGCATATGATGCATCGTTTGCTCAATACAAGTACATTGCTCGACAATTTAGGAATGACAATCATCAACAACAAGGCTATATCGCGTAGACGCCCCAATTATCGAGACTTCTAGACAATATAATATCTATGATTATGTTAATCCAAACGCATATGATGCATCGTTTGCTCAATATGACTACACGATCGACAATTTAGGAATGGCTATCATCAACAACGAAGATATAATTCGCACAGACGCCCCAATTATCAACCTTCTAGACAATATGATCTCGATGATTATGTTAATCCAAACGCATATGATGCATCGTTTGCTCAATATGAGTACACTGATCGACAATTTAGGAATGGCTATCATCAACAACGAAGATATAATTCACGCAGACGCCCCAATTATCAACCTTCTAGACAATATGATCTCGATGATTATGTTAATCCAAACGCATATGATGCATTGCTTGCTCAATATGAATACACCGATCGACAATTTAGGAATGGCTATCATCAACAACGTCAACAACAACGAGGCAATAATTCATGTAATGCTCCAAGACGCCCCAAATATCAGCCTTCTAGACGGTATGATCTCAATGATTATGTTAATCCAAACGCATATGATGCATCGTTTACTCAATATGAGTACATTGATCGACAATTTAGGAATAGCTATCATCAACAACGAAGCTATAATACGTGTAATGCTCCAAGACGCCACAATTATCAGTCTTCTAGACATTATGATCTCGATGATTATATTAATCCACACCCAATTCATGCTTTTCAACCTCCTCTGCCCTACTATTATTCAGTCTTAGAATCACTTGGAGTAAATACCTATCCTCTCTCATATTATCAACGCATGGAAAATGCCAATAGGTCTCAACATGCCAACTTCTGGACTAGACTACTGAATTTTCGAGAGAGAATTTCGAGATTTCGTTTTCGTCCTCGATCATGAGGATGATCATGGTGATGTACTGAAGTATTTGAAAATAAGAATTCATCATGCTCCTGAAGTAGTAGCACCTGATGTAGAATCAGATATCTGTCAATCTGAATATGAAAACGAAGAGAATATAGGAGCGTTGCAATGTGGACATGAGTATCATACAGATTGCATCAAACAATGGTTGATGAGGAAGACAGACTGTCCGATGTGCAGAGCTTCAGTTTTGCCTTCACAAGAACAGAAACTATAGAGACGTTATTTTGTTTTGATTTTACTGAATATAGGGGTGTGCAATGTTCGGATTAAATCGAAAAATCAAACAAAGTCGAACCGAATTTTAATTTGAATTGGATTTTTTATTTTTTGGTTTTATTTTGGATTTAAAAAAATTGTTTAGTTTTTTGGTTTGATTTCGGATTTAGAAAAAAAAACTGAATTATATATATTATTGATTACATATATAATATATTTAGGTTTTGAATTAAGTTGGAGTTAACAACTTTAGTCCCTTCTTAGTTATTGCCTTTCATTATGATTCAGTTTATATTTTACTTTTAAATATTGAGTTTTAAATTTTACTTGTGATTTATATTAGAAAGTATTATTAATGCATTCAATATTATTACTTCTCCTTGTATATATATTTTTTTCAATTTACAAATATAACTTTGATTATGTTACTTAATTATTGATAAAATCAAATAACCAAACCAAAAGCAAAATTGGGTTACACTTTTTTAAGATCGAAATATCCAAACCGAATAGTACAAAAACAAAACAAAAAACCAAATGTACATCCCACGTTGCTTGTTTATTTTGATAACCAAGAAATCCTCAAGACAAAACTCAAAACTCAAAACTCGATGGATAATGAATCTGCCCATCTAGTAACAATAATCTTCAAAACCAAATCACAGCAGATAGAAAAAAGAACAAACTTGGAGTCTAGAACTTACATTTTCTACTTCCTTTTCAATCATGTCGAGCTAAAACATACTGATAAATCTGCACAAGGGAAGTAATTATATCAATTCTCATACGAACTCTATATTGACTCCACTTTGAAGGTTATGTATGCAAAAAAAAAGACAGCTTTTTATTTGTTTAAAGTAACGAAAACTGAAGTAGAGCCAAAAGTTAATTTTGAACATCCTCAAAATGAACCAAATCACAACATCTCAAGGAGGAGAGTTCCAACAGCTAAATCATTGATGTACAATGAGACCAGCATGTATTATGTAGGGCAGTCCTTTGAAGCAGTATGTAATTTGAAACAAAACCTCGAGAACATCTTTTCATTGGATGAAAGTGAGTTAGTATGCTAATTCCTCATCTGCAAATCAGCCCTTAGCAATAACTGAAATACATGTTCTCAAGGACAAACCAAGGATAAGTAAAACAAATAGTAACTAGTGTCTTTTAAGGATTAAAAAGGTTCCCGACCAGCTTCTGAATCGACAAAATTGGGGTCGTACATCTCATATTCATAATCTGCATCAAGGTCCTCCATTGTTCTGCCAAATACAAAGTGTTTTGTTCCCATGGTTGTAAAAGGCATCAGACCAAAAGCTCTGGCAGTTTTTATCTCCCTTGCAATCTTTCTTTGGGCCTTGGCACTAATTCCAGTCTATACATGACCGAAAAGAAAGAATAAGAAACATTTACATATTCAATCGTCAAAATTAGTCGATGGATTTGATTACAAACCTTGCTCCTCTTGTGGAGAATTCCAGCCTCCGTGATGAAGTTAGCTAGGAATCTCACATTCTGTATTGCAAATTTGTTAAAGGTATAAATCAGATAACTTCGTTAAGAGCCAGAAGGTTCACAATGGGTCATAATTACAAGGCAATACTTGGGAGGAAGACACCAATTTTATGTTTATAAGCAACATCCCGGTACTTGGAACATGCTATTCAGCAACAATAAACTAAACAGCAGAGACTTGATGCTAAGAATATCAAATAAGCAATATACGTGCTCAAGGGTGTTTCCACGTGCAGACATTGGGGTGCATATACGGATACATTCTAAAGCCATACATGGTCAAAGTGATGTAGAACAAAGAACACAAACCCTGAAATCAGCTTTGCGCAAAACTTCCTCTGTTGTAGTTTCAAATTCATCCCTTTTTTTGGGCTTGCGAACTCCTGGTTTTCTAAGATCAAGATCCTGCATGATAATAATGAAAAGCTTAGAGGTGGACATGACAGCACCATAGGAAATATAAAGCAAGAGGACATGTTGAGCTATGGCAACAAATTAATGCCATCCATAATTTTGCTCTTCCAACAGCGAACAAAGCATGAAAATGAGGTGTACTAGGAAATACACACTTAGAGTATACAATTCTAGCAGGCCCAAACAATTGAAAGTTTGATGGAAGCTTGTTGAAAGTTGAAACACCAATGGGTACAAGATATACAAAAACCACAGTGAGACATATCCTTATATGGAATTGACACTCAAGATGCTAAAAGCATACAAGAAATGGTAGGCTCATTACTCATACCTTGAGTTCATAAGTGTTCCCGGCCAAAAGGTCATATCTGCTCTGTAAGCATAATCTTCTTTGTTTACTTCATCAGGATCAACCTGAAAATAGCTGGCTGCTTCCTTCAGCTTACCATCCATCCCATCTGATAATGTATTAAAACTCTCATCTAAACCATCAAGGATACTAGATCTGTTTCCAGAGCTGAATGTGGAGCCCATACTAGATCTATCATAAGACTTTTCAGCGTCATCAAGCTTTCTGAAAAGGAGTTTGGACTTGGCCTGTTACCCGCACTATCACCAAAAATTCGATCTTTCAAAGTCTTCAGCAGACTCAAATGAGTTGGTGCTTTGCTTATCATCAGGGGCTGTGTAGTGACAAGGAAAGTCGTGTCCATTACCAGGGATGTAGATAAAAGAGAAAATGCATATATACATGAAAAGGGGATGACGACCAATGATGAAGAAGCACATAATTACACCAATAAAGAAGAATCAGATAAAGCTAGAGCGTCTTAATTATGAACATTAGTAATGTCAATTAGGATTGTCCAATATGAAAGGCAGACGGTTTGTGAAGGATAAGTGAACCAGTAAAATATCATCCAAGAGATGCTTGACCATGTTACAATTCTTTCCACTATTCAATCACAGGATGCCGATTGTCATTGTGTGTTCAGCTGTTTAAAACTCCTAAACAACTTAATTTTTATTTGAGAAATAACTCCTAAACAGTTTTCTCCTAAAACAGTTTTTTCCTGAGTGATTGTAATGAACTCATATTGTATTGAAATGGATAATTGGAATTACAATTATAAGAGTTCATCGTTCTAATTGCTCCAAATAGTAACAAATCTTTCCAAGGGAAGAAGTAGAAATAAAAAGGAGAATGGAGAGAGGTTCCGATTAATCTAAGTAACTAAGAAATAAGAGACAAATTCATAGCATAAACCCTAATTGACTAGTTACCTCTTCTATATATAGGCATCTACCAGGGGGTCCCAAATGTAATGTGACATCTTATCACATGGGTCCTCCATTGTAGTTATATTCATAACAATTCTCCCCTCCTCAATAAGAAACTTGTCCTCAAGGTTCGAATATAGTCGTAATGAGACCATAGTATTGTCTTGTTCCTCTTTATCGGTGTTAACAACCCAAAGGAGTTCTTTAGACGTTTCGTTATCCAAAGCAACATTCAATCACAGTCTTTTGTTTTGCTTTTTTGAACCGGAGAGGATGTATCCATGTCTAACAAGATTAACATCAAAGAGTTCCTTGGGAGATGAAGATTGTGGGACTAAAGTAACAATGTTGAACACCTTATCGAGCTTCAATCTGGAGGGCATTGAAAATTGTTGGATTCAACTCCCTCTAAAACATTATGAATTGATGGCATTGGCAGTTGTAAGGTCTTTGTAGTCAAACAAGCACTCCAGGGGACAACCACTTTCTCAACCAGTTTGGAAAAATCCTTCCAACACCAAACACAAAACCAACTTCCAATAGCATATATTAATTAGGGATAACTCGTCTAAAGATGTAACCAACACTATGTATCTCGCCCCAATTTCGAAGCATCCAACAAACACTTGATCGTGTGTTGAGAGCAAGACCACATCTTCAGTTCATTGAAGCCCCACCAGCTTTCCGTAACATTTCATTGAATACATTTGGAGCAATTTTTGGACAATATCCAGCCAACATGATTTCCAACACGTTATTTGTGCCTTCCTTTTGTTATTTGTTGCCTGCAACTCACTTTCGACAAAATCAGCAGCTGCAAAAATATGCGAAAAGATTTCTTCTTGTAGCATTTTTATAATCTCCATCTGTTCGCTGACTACAACAATTGTTTTGTCAATATCCTCAATAGTCGGTGCCTTCAGCATGACTTCCCTTGTAGCTGCTACAGTTTCCAAACGCATCAATAATAGTGTTTGCCGTGGTGTTTGCACCTTCTAACAGTAACATTTGATCACAGAGAGGCAAATGGAATTTTTCAAGCTGGGCTACTTCTTGTTCATGGAGCATTTGCGTTCGTAAAAATGGTATTGTGGCTCTTTTGTTTTGTACACCATTAAAATCTTCCACTCTTCCAACCTCAGGAGCAACCTTTTTAAATAAAACTGCCTTTTTTGCAAGCACCTCAAGCATCATTCTAGCTTGGATCCAGTAGTGAGCAAACTTGTGAATTGGAAACTTGTCGTCAGAAAAGATATGGCTGCTCCTTTTTAAACTGGTTGTAATTGGATATTCTAATGACATTAATCCACAAAAGAGTCGAATACAAATCTCAAGGATGATCCATAAGACTATTACTGAGCAGTCGTCAACCCCTGCAACAATTGAATGACCACTAGACAAATGAAGAAACTGGCTGTGACCAGTAGGTGAAACTGATCCAAAAACACTTCCGTTTCACTTCTCAGATTGAGGCCAACATTCAGAACACCATGGATAGAGCTTATACCAGAATTCATGTATACACCAGCTCTGATTTATATCGTTGCTGCCAGATCGTTTGGAGTTCCCCAAACATGCAAATACTGTTCTTGCACATTGGTTGTTCACCAAAATATGCAATACTTGGTCAGCAGTAAAGACAATCAGCCCAAGCCAATTGCCACTTAGCAAAACATCTGTTGTTAGATTGATCTCGACATAAGAGTTATACCACAAATAAACATGCACCTCTCCTGTGGTATTTAGCTTCTCCAACAACCCAAGCACAGTAAAATTATTGTCGCCGTGTGAGGAAGCAACAACAGTGTATAACTGCCAGGGCAAGTTGAAGTTGCGAAAATTGAGGTACTGACGGGAAGTCATATGTATCAATATACTTTTCTAATGCACTGGGCGAAACAGCCCCGACAGCATGGTTATCCGATACGCAAAGATATTAGATATGTGTAACAATTCTAATATCTTCACACATGTGACAGAAGAAAATGGAAACATCATGTGTGACATATACACGGGGGTCAAATGGAAGTTGTAAGCATTTAATCTTATGGAGCAATGTGATTCTATCCATAATCATAATGTCACTCCCAAATTCAGGGCACGGTCTAGTTGAGTCAAGAATAAAAGAGTATGCATATTTATACCTGCCCGACATATCAGCAAACACCTTATGTGTAGTGGTCACTGAGGATACATCACATACATCTGAAGCATCGTCCACACTCAGAAGTGGAAAGCTTTTCGAATAACCAAAAAGCAAAAACTCGGTTGACTGAATACTCACTCGAGTTTACCTTATCAAGGCAAGCCCACTGTCCTGTATCAAACCAATTAAAAATGTGTAAACCAAGCAAACCAATAGCTGTATGAGGGCCGAGAAATTATGCAAAATTATCTCTCTTCCGCATTTTATCGAACACCTTGCAGTCAAACTCCATGTCAAGCTTATGTCTGTAGCCTTTAACTGAAGTGTCGATTCTTTAACTGAGAAGGACAAACGAAAATTCAAGCTCGGTAGTGTCAATAGAAGCACTGGACAGAACAGAGGGAGAGATGTGCTTTTGTATTTTATATCCAACATCAAGAATAAGAAGCTGAGAATCCAACTGTGATTTCACGGTATCAGCAATCTCGTGTCATTATCATTGCACGCTGACTCTAGCACAGAGGTGATAGTTTTATCATCTGAAATATCTGAGTATCAGTGAAAGTGGAGTCCAATCGCATCTCCTCCTGCAGCAATGACTGCACATGGCAAATAGAAGAGGGCATACGCTTGTTGTTCGCCCTGGAGCTCCTCATCGATTCTTGCAGCATCTTCAACGATTCAGAGAGGGTGTTGAGTTGATCATCAAGCATGGCAGAAGGGTAAAGAGGCAGCCCCAAATGTAATTTGGCATCTTCTCACGTAGGTCCTCCAGCTAAGTTATATTCATAACAGTGATCTTGGAAGATGTATGGGGACAACCAGTATTGCCAAAGGCTCATTTAAGATGTGATTAAGCTCTGAAGCTCAAAAGAATTCAAGGAGGGCATTTCGTAGCTCAAGTTGAGCTAAGGAGTGTACAGTTCTACTTAACTTGAACACTGTAAATGTATTTCTGAACAACGAGAACGGACCAGATCTAAATATTTTGAGGTCAGACACCTCTATTTTCCGGCGTAAAGTCAATAGAAAATTGCTAAACAACGATAATAGGATTCAAAATAAGCTCAATAAAACTAAAACTTGCACATTTTCAGTTACAAAAACTACAAGTTAGCATGATAAAGTAAGGAATTCAACAGAGAATTGAATAAATAACAGTACCTACCAAAATTCGGAAGTGCAGAAAAAGTCCGATGATGAGAAGAATAACGAGATAGGCAAGCATTGGCAGTCCTAAGACACCTCGGAAAATCTACATCTTGGCGACGGCGATGGCAGCAGCGGCGATGGCAACAGCGGCGGTGGCAGCAGCGGCGGAGATGGAAAACGGATTCGCCGATTTGGTTTCTATTTGGATAATGGAAGCGTAGAGTGTTGTTTATGGGCTTTGAAAATGGGGCTTTGGGCTGTGGGTAAGTAATTGGGCTTAAACTCAACTTTGAGGGCTAAACTCTAATTCAATTCTTAGTGAAAATCGCGCAAATACAATATTTAATTTTGATGTATATCTCTCTCTCTCTCTATATATATATATATATATGTATTTATAAAATAAATTTAGATATATGTGCATGCATATTGAACTCTAAAAAATATATAGGATAAAATTAGAAGTGATTATATTAGATAAAGATCATCAAAAATACATAGGATAAAATTTAAGAGAGGGTTATCACTTGGAATTTATTTGAATACGATTTATCTAGACCTTCGATGCATTAGTCCGTACATGCAATATTATTATGGTGAATAGAATAAGATACACCAATCACACAATAAGAAAATGTCTCAAAGCCAATAAACTTTTAGAATCAATATTGAGTTGGTTAAGAATATAACATATTGAAGAAAAATTCATATAAGCAATATTAACTAATTAAAATTTTTAAAAAGTTCATTAAATTCACATCAAACCGAGAAGACAAGCACAAAAGTTAGACATTCCTTTATATTTTTTTTGAAAATTTGCTTATTATAACATTAAATGAGTAGAATATATAGAGAATTCACATTAAGAGAGCAAAAAAAATACACAACGTGTGGCTGCTGCTGGGATTCGAGCCCAGGTCTCCACGGCCACAACGTGAAATTCTTACCACTAAACTACAGCCACAGGATGAATGCAAAATCGCAATAGATCTCATTAGTTAAGTCTTTTATGCTTACAAAATAAGAAAAGAATTTGGTTAGAAGCACAAATATATGAAAGATCATTATATATCATACCATATATTTCATACATGTTCGTTTTGGTTTTTCATACTAACAATGATTTCTTAAGACGTTTGAAAATATACAAATAATCCATTTCTAGCTTCTTCTTTTTTGTATAAGTATTACTTATCGATATGTTATATGAATTTGATTCTAGTTTTAATTCAATTACTCTAGTAGGAAAAGCATATTTATTTTTTCCTAATTAGTTTGGCATTTCTACAAGACCTTTCATGTTATCACACTTTTTTAAAAACATTCTTATACCGCTTGGTCAAGCTTTTTGAAAGGTAAAAATGTTTATTTTAAGTAGGTGTTTGATCGCCTTCAACAAAAACAAGTGTCGATCAACATTACTACAAATGCATTTCGATAACATTCACAATCCTATCTGATTTATGATTTATCCTATGCACAAAAATACTCCTTAACGGGTAAAAGAATGGGTATCAATAAACTAAAATGGGAATTTTTGTATACATGTCACTAATATTAAAATCAACAAGTGAACAAAAGGTGTCGTGGGTGTAGTTGGTTATCACGTCAGTCTAACACACTGAAGGTCTCCGGTTCGAGTCCGGGCGACGCCAATTCTATTTTGTTGAAATAGACAACATTCTTTCTGTTACTTTTTTTAATTATATATTCGATTAATTAAACAGGTTAGGAGGTGACGGAGTGTTGTTTTGTTGTTTGAATGTTTAGGTTTGTTCGGTTCATGTAGTTCTTGCATTAAATATCTCTCATCATATATTGTGTTTCGATTATCACATTATTTTGTTGTCAAGTATTGTTCCTTTCTTGTAAGCTTTGCCGATGGTCTTTGAAACCGGCTCTCTATCCTACCTCATAGGGTAGTAATAAGGTTCTGCGTACACTTTACCCTATCCATTCCACTTATGGCATTCACTAGGTATGTCATTGTTATTGTTGGTTACATATTCGATATTCAAAATCAATTCAAATTTGAGCTCTGAGGGCTCACTAAAGGAGAAACACTCCTCCCTACATAAGAAATGACTCAAAAAAAAACATTGAAACTTGTGACCTCAAGCATTTTTTTTGAGATACTTGTTAGTTGTTACTTGTTACTATAGCAAGGGATTATCTTATAAAAAGAATTATGGTTTTGCCGTATTTGTGCAGTCCAATTTTTTAACAAAGGATATTGATGAAGTTAATCCCTTTACTCTGATGATGTTCAGAAACTGAGGATGATTGAATATGAGATTGTTGAGCATGCAACACAATCGCTTTGGTTTGAGGGATAAGATATTATAGTCGTGGGAATATATCGAGGATAAGTTTATCCCATATGTAGGATTTTTGATTCAGAACTTAATCGGACAGAACAGGCATAAAACCCCTTTGGTTTCAAACAAGGACTAGAACAATTTACTTGCTTTTCAGTTCTTGTTAAAGTCAAAAATGAACAAAAGAAAAGGTCAACAAGAGGATGTGTATTTGCATATATATAGTATATCATTACATGCTATTACTGATGGATAGCAACATAAAGAACAAACTACACCAGAACTTGATCAAAACCTTTACGCAAATGAATATATATTATGCAGCTGTATACAACACAAAATAAATGGTACACGATTAAAGACAATCTCCTAAATACACGACCAAAATGCAGAAAAAATAGTAAATACAACTATGGTCATTACAAATCCAAATGTAAGCTAAAAGTTGTAACCTTGAAAATAATGGTCATCAGAACAGTTTGTTCTGTTTCCATCATTCCTTGTTTCTTTAACATGAGAGGCAATTAACCAATCCTGTTCGTAATGCTACATACATCAACTAGTTTCAGAGATTACCAGAAGTAGTGGCATCTGCTACTCTTAGAGGAAACCTCCATCAGTCCATTTGGACTCTGATTTTCCACCATGAGCAACATGTTTATTGTTAGGTGCACTTTGGAAATTATCAAATCCATCATCTTTACCATCATCCCAACCTGCCCAGCCATCACATTACTGGATGTAGCCCTCTGGTAGGATTTTCTTTCCTGTTGTCTTTACTATCCCAATCATCCCAGGACGCTGAGCTGCCCGAATTGGCCTGCCTACCAGATGATTGTGCTCCTCCAGAAGAATTCCATCCTTTAGATGCCTGACTGGATTCCTTATAATGGCCGTTTTGCTCATTTTCACTTTGTTGCCAGCTATCGCCCCGGGTTTGAACCTCAGCAAATTCCTCAACTTTCTGCGGCCAAAAGCTAAGACCCCTTCATGATACCCCAGCCCTTCTGTCCAATCTCAGTTGTTTTTGTTGCGATACAACATTGACTGTTTCATTCATCTTGTAATCATAACCACCCTCTGCCACCTGTAAGAGTCGGATTACACAAGCATCTTACTGAACATTCATAAATCCCTGCCTCTTGTCCAAAAACTAGAAACAATACAGTTGAGAATACAGGCTATATGACCAAAAACTTAAATGAAGACTGGAAAAAATACACAACTAACAGTACTGTGAAAGAGAGGGGATTGATTCCTGCTCGACTAAAGTATAAACGGTCAGTAAATTAAATATTATATTATACGTTTGATAGAAATACTCATCCCTATGAGCATTGAATAATCACTACGGACTCTTAAGTGATTGGAGAAGGATCAAACACAAACTAACCTGCAACTTTAGCAGAAGAAAACTCCAACTCATAATATGAAATAATTGAAACATATATTGCAACCTTTCTTCCTATGATGCCAAGTTCCGTTAACTTTTAAGTCACAATTTTCGGTTTTCAATTAATACAATTCAACTGTACTGTCTTCTTTCTCATGGCAAGATAAAGGGCAAAACTAATTTTACAGATGCTCAACTTCATATACAGTAACTCCCAAGACGCAGGAGTTCTACCATTAAGGATTATAACTGAGAGGTGGGAGAAAGACTCATAATATTGTGGAGGGAAATCTTGGTTATGATAAAGTGCAACAAACAATTGCTTCTTTCCCATGCTTTCCCCTAAGACCTTCATAGAGAAAAAAACTATCTTGAAGATGAATTTCCCTTTGGCAGCCCTAGGAGGATCCGCTTTTAGCTTAACCAAACTACTAGTAACTAGGCTAAGCATTTCCAAAACTCTCTCTCATCTTATTCAAGATATTCAAACTATAACATATGCATATATTGTTATGATTTATTAGACCTAATAGGTCCATTTCTAATTGAAGATACCAAAACATCTTATAAATTTGTATGGTCTTAGGGTGTGTCAAGAGGTTAAAACTAAAAAAAAGTTTGAGAAGCTATCAAATAGCTATTAACCCAAAATTTCAGGCTTAGTACGTGTAAGGTTTACACTTAACATATTTTGAAGTGTTTTATGAAGCTTAAAAGTCAGTAAAGCTCACAAAATCAATGTAAAACAGCATGAGCATGTTTTACTCAATCTATCTTATCTCCTTCTAATAGTTATTCAAATTCCATCTGATCTCATAAAAACAAGACTTATAGGCTAAAAGATTTATGAAGAGCATCAACCATTTCTCCCATTTACGTACTAAAACCAAATTTTGAATTGAATCGAGCATTATGTGGTCCGACCTTGTACAGGTCCATATGAAAGGGTTACTAAGATATGAGGATTCGAATCTATAAGATCCCACATAAAATAGATGTATGAGGCTATCTATATATGAAAGAAAATGCATGTTGCAATCATATACCATATTCAAACTTAGGATGTCAGTCTTAGTGGAACATGTCTTAATTTTTTTTGTTGAAGGGGATTTTTCATGCAACATCATTCAAGAGTTGCACTGATTATCCAATTTCAAACACTTGATCCAAAAAAAAAAAAATAATCTAATCTCAATTTTCAAATCTCTGATACTATCTATCTAAAAAAAGGGAGTAGACTGATTCACGAAGCATCCCTGTTCATACAAGATGCATGTCACATATAAGTTTGATACATCACAAGACGTCGGTTGGTACACTCACAAAATAGACAAATTACTAAATACCAGTTCAAGTTACAAAAATAGTGGTCGAACGAAGAATATTCTGAAATTACATGTGTACGCCTGAGTGTGAATCATGTGTAAGTCCCAACCCCTTAGCAAAAAGATATAGGTTGTTGATAATGCAAATGTGATCGTAAATAGTTTTAAAGATTAAACTTCAAATGGCCATCCATTACTTTCCTTGGTCTATCCCTGTATTAGTAATACATTATCGCAAAGCATAATGCTCCATGGCACATTACTTAGACTTGGCATTTTACAAAACACAGAAATATTGTAATTCAATTTGCCATTCAATTGAAAAATGGATTGAAGAATACTTGTAAATCCTATGTTTGGATAAAGCGAGACTTCTTCCAACGTTTGGGGGAGAAAAGACATGCAGTGAACACTTGTTAGCTCAGAAGGCATCTCCACAAAATTAGGTATAACAATCAATTAAAAGTACCTTTAGAGCCAAACTCTTTTGTCCCTGCTTGAACAACAGTTGCAGCCGACTGCGCCGCTGAGGCTGCTATCATAGATAACCTACCGAATCCCTGCACACATAAAGAGCAACCTCAACAGCTATACGCTAAATGATTTTTGACTCTTATATACGGAAAGATTATTTTTACAGTATCAGTTCAGTTATAAAACCAATGATAGATAATTCCCTACATTAAGCACGACTGGGATAATTGAGAACATAAGATAAGTAACTAGTGAAACTATACTGAAAACACAAATTACTTCTAATGTGAGTTAAATCTATATAGATAAACATAAAACACCATAAGCCCCACAGAGACATGATTAGCTCAACCTTTATACCTGAGTAACAGCAGAAAAGACATCGCCTTGCGAATTGTTATTATTATTCCTAGGCATTGAGCCAGAACTTGATCCAAATCCAACATACTTCCCTCCTTGAGAGGGCGGAAGGCTCTCTGGGCGGGAGTCATTCTCAGCCATTTTCCTAGCAAAAAAATTATCCTTATTCGCGGCAGACGCCTCATACTGCGCCATTGTAACATCATCTGTAGACCTCGACCTAGCAGGCCCACCACCACTACCTCCTCCATTCCTAAAATCACCAACTGTCTGATTTCTCCTCATACTACTGTTACTATCGCCACCTTCATCAAAACTATCCCAATTATCCCAACCAGAATTACCACCTGAATTTCCAATTCTACTTCCACTCAACGGAGGTCTGCTACTGCTGCTATTAGGACCTTTTACAGATTCCTTCACAACAGGTGGATCCTGCCAAGGTTTTCCTCAGCCAGACTTTGAATCCTATCACGGTAAACAGAAGCAGATTTCGTATTGTATTTGGTAAAATATCAGTTTCTTTTGGGATTCCATATTGGTTCATGAATTTGTTCAACTTGTCATTACCTCCCAACTCCATTTTCCGGAGCTGGATCTCGACCATGAGTCCATGGTAACGGATCGACGAATGAAATGTGGACACCCAGCCCACGGTGTTTGCCGGAGCATTCCAAACACATGAAAACTCCATAGGAAACAGAGGCCCATTGTGATTCTTCTGAGAACAATCAACACAAACCTTGTTACCAGTTTGTGCTTGGAGATCTCGGAGACGACGTGATGCCGCCATTGTACCGGTTCGGACGGCCCGGATCCACTCGGATGTCGGATCTGTAGATAGATCGGAAAATGCAAAATTGAGGGAAAGAGAAAGATGGAGTGATCAGAACAGGGGAGGAGAAGCTGTTAAAACAGAAAATGGCCAGGAGGATAACGGCTGGTTTACAAATAAGGCTATAATAGTCCGAGAACAAAAAAAAAAAAAATTTTGTGACGGTACATCTTCATGTGTGCGGCTTAGTTTTGCGAGTGGACATGTGTCAAATTTTCTAATTAGTATTAATGACTATTGAAAGAAATTCAAATAATAAGTAGTAATACTATTGAGGAAGATATGCTTAGATATATATTTTTTTTTTTTTATATGAGATAGATGATACACTAAAAGAGAGAGAGAGAGGGCCAAAGAGATGGGGAGGAGTGTGGGAGAGACATGATATTCTGCAGACGTGAATCACACTAGATACACATTAAATACGTGTATTTGTATGTATCTAGGGCGATTCACATGTATTTGAAATGTCAGTGATTCGCATTTATCCTGGATGTCATGTGATTCGCATGTATCCTGGATGTCGATACATAGAAGAGTGGTAGCGAGAGAGATGGGAGGGGAGCGAGCGAAATTTGTTAAGTGATCTTGACATGCGTGAATTCACTGATATAATGTATCTAACAAATTACATAAAATTGAAATATTGTGGTTGATTTATATTCATACGAATTTAACGCGATTGTATTGTGGCGTTAGATTATATGATTAAAAATTAGAAAATTTTAATATGTTGGCATTTCTAATAAAACTATGGTAAATTTATACCTTTAGAGTTTAGACACAACTTATAGAAATTAAATCAAAATTTGCATTAATGAAGGTAACAGATATCCAATAAAATAGCCAAAATGTTCGTGAAATTGATCAGGACACTACCGTCATCCAAACAACAACAAAAAAAAATATACACAACTTTATTTATTTACAAGAAGATGACCAGCACACTAAACATGCTAGTTGCTTATGGGTTTCTATGAAACCAAAGTACATCAGAACAAGACTGGCCATCACTACCCAAATTCCTCATCTTAAGTAGCAAATGAACCACAATCCCACACAAGAAACCCAATGCAGCACTTGACCCAACTAATGAAACTGATGTGCAAACAAGTACCACAAATGCCTCTTCTTTTGTGTTCTTATCTCTGCACACATAGCCAATTCAATCCCAGCAAACAACAATAGAACCCTAAAACCCCAACAGGAAATTGTGTCAAAACTTTCACCATTGAACTCCCTAAAACCAACCCCAAACCAACTTAGCCACACCAAGAAGTGCCACACACCCACCACTCCTACCACCAAACTTGTATTGCCCTTGCTAGCCCACCTGCACCATGACAACATGGCATTGCACCAAACCAACAACCTATTAGATTCATCAACCCCACTGTCATCGACACCGAGGTAGCTGTAACCTCCCTCTCAGGAAACAAATCTGTTGACAGTTTACACTGCAATCACAGAGTTTAGTACAGATAAAGGAAGTTGAGGTATAGTACCCTTTAATAAACCCTTGCTTCAAGCATGTTTGATATACTTATTACTTCAATTTTCGATGGACCAAATTTAAACCCTTTTATCGCATTAGGCCTCTTATAATAGCCAAAACAACCCCTAACAAAAATATAAGAAAAGCTGATGGAAGTGAAAATATGATTTTCTGAACTTTTTTTCCATCCTGTTTCACTCTCTTGATTATCGACGCGATCATCATCATCACCAGCACCATTAACAATCACAATAAAAACAGCACAAATTAAAGCTAACAATAATCCATCTAACCCTACCCAATCCCTCTGCGCTCCAGATTTTGATTTTGCGAAATCTTGTACATTTTTAATATACTTAACTGCTGTCATTGCAAATGACAAACCTTGTGCTAGTTGAATTTCAACAACTGAAATTGGAATCAATCTATACACAATCCGCATCAATCCGGTGACGCCTAATACGAATAAGATCCCGGCGGTGCAAATTCCGGCAGCCATAACTTCCGGTATGCCGAACTCCGGGTTACTGATAGCTACAGCTGCAATAGATTTCATTGGCTGAACAGGCATTGGTACACCATAGATAGCACCAGTTACAAAATTGTATACACCAGTGAAAATTAGCGTTGTGCCAAGATTTAAGTGATGGCTAGGTTAAAGCTAAGACAATTGGTATATGTGCCTAAATCACCCATTGCACCATTCAATTCAGCCCATTTTGATTTGAATATCAAATTTTCCTTCAATTTCAACATGAAATTTGGCTTAGATGCTTGAGAATGAGGATTGTTTTTCTTCAAGTGTGGAGGACTCCATAGTGATGAATTTGTTGATATGCAAAACATATACATGAATGTATACATATATAATAAAATGGAGAGGGTGACAGTTGACTTGCAATAAAGAATCAAATAGGGGATAATGCTATTTTGACACTTTCAATTGAATAAATTTGGATTTTGACAAGTATCGAGTGGCTAGACCTCCATCATCATCAATATGTTGTAGGCTCGCCCATTTAAGTCAACGTAAAAGATCAGCCAAAATATTATTGATTTTTCTGATGATGTTGGGTCGGGAATGAAGATAAATTTGAATTGACATGTAGGGCTTGAATTAAGAGGTCAAACACCTCCACCATCATCTCGTAGGTTGAGGCCGAGAGATGAGTGGGAACATGATTGATGTGATGCGACAGGGTAGGTGGGAGAAAAGAAGATAAATTTGAATTTGGATACTTTAATTAATGTCACTAACTAACTTTCTTAAAGAGTGTGTTTCACACTTCAAAACTCATTTATTTTGAAATAGAGAATATCATCATGTTTAATTTTGACTAATTAAAATGTGTGTTTTATCACTTTAGGTTAGAAATTTATTATGTTTAAACTATTTTTAGAATCATCACTTAAAGTATGAAATAACAATACAAACTTAAAGTAATAAATTGATAATTAAATGATGGAACGATTAATAATTTATGAATTTTCAAGATTAAAGGGATTAATAGTGCATATCTCAACTAATTAAAGGGTGAGTGTACAATCATAATAATAAATTTAATGTAATTTCACATAGGGTTTGTAGAGGATGGTGCGTATGCGCATTACTCTATATCTTATAAAGGTAGAGAGGTTGCTTTCTTATGATTATCGATTCAAGTAAAACATATCATACTCAAATACGAAAAAATAAATACATTAATAAAAAAAACTAAAGATAAAGGAGAAGAACATTAACAAAACGACAAACAAGACGTAAGTGAAACAAAAACATGTAT
>JAJTWQ010000192.1:0-130000 GCA_029007595.1 Solanum commersonii
AGGATGTCTTTAGGAACGTGTCGCTTTTGTATCACTGTCGTGCATTGTGTGTCATATCGGTTTTTAAAAATCTTACTTGTATCACTCTTTTATAGGGATGGCTCGCACGCATGGTAGGGCCCCAGCTAGGGGTAGAGGCCGACCTCGAGGTCGTGCCAGAACTACACCGGCCCCAGGATCGAGATCAAATTCGGGAGCCGGTGATAGAGCCACCGGTAGCTCCGGCACGGCGGTAGCCGATGGGCCCGAGACTAGCCCGGCCACGCCCGAGCTGTGGCGGCTCCGGATATCCGGGCGTGCTCGTACGGATACTAGGCGCCATTGGGGGTATGCGGCGGGCCCCGGCTCGGCCGTTCCGGTACCGCTTGAGGCCAGCCTACACCCGGCGGTACAGGTTGTTCAGCGGCTAGCGGCACCGGTTGTTGACTGACGATTTGGAGGGCGTCGTACCATTACGGGAGCGAGAAGATGCTCGGGGTGTTCCTTAGACTATCACCGCCGAGGTTTTACAGGGCGTGGGGGAGGATGCCCACGAGTTTCTAGTTACTTGCCGCGGCGGCTACGGACTTTGGGTTTAGTGGAGTCGAGAGGAGCGGACTTCACCGCGTACCCAGTTAGATGGTCCCGCCGGGCGGTGGTGGCGTACATACTTAGAGACCGGGCCGGTTTGGGTCTCCACCGGTCACATGGGTGAGTTTTGAGGCTTTCTTGGCTCGATTTATTCCCGGGAGCATCGGGAGATCGGCTCGAGAGATCGGTTTGCTCGGTTAGAGCGGGGGCTCCATGACGATGTCAGTATGAGGCCCGATTCCACGAGCTCTCCGGGCATGCCGCCATGATATTACCCTGCGAGGAGGAGAGGGTTCGTTGTTTTGTTCGGGGTTTGAGACTACGGTTGCGGATTGAGACTCGAGTCTTTAGTCTCGGCGAGCCGCTCATTTTCGATGTAGTGGACCATGCCCGCTTTTATCGAGCGGCTCGTCGCGAGGCCCCAAGTGGCGGCAAGAAGCTAAGAGAGCTAGGAGGATAGCCATGATAGGCGCCGTTTCGGACCGAGAGTCTTATGATAGATCTCGGCGGAGGTTTGGATCGGGGTCGGTCTAGTAGCCCCTTCCGAGGCTTCTCTCCGGGCATCGAGAGGGTGATCAACACCGCCATATTGGTTTTAGTGTCTGTCAGTCGGGGTAGAGATAGTTCACGAGATGGGTTCTTACAGCGGGGTAGCCGACCTCCGGCTCTCGGTCGGTCCCGGGGTGTTATGAGTGTGGGGAGTTAGATCATTGAGCCCGCGAGTGTCCCATCGAGATTAGCCTTACCCGCTCCACGGGCGGCTAGGCATGCGCCGGCTTTGCTCCGGCTAGAGGCGAGAGGCGGGGGACGGGGCCCGTAGAGGTGGTCACCGGGGTATACGGGGTGGTCCCAGGAGGCGGAGTGGGGGCGAGCCGATGCACGGGGTAGGGAGTCCGGGCCCACTTTTATGCGGCTCGGCAAATTAGAGCGAAATGCCGAGACCTCGGACGATGTGATCACGGACACGGTGTTATTATGCCATCGGCCGCATCCGCCTTATTTGATCCAGCTCTACTTATTCCTATATATCTTACCATTTTATTGTGTTTCTCGATTGAGTATGATCCCGAGCTATTGGTTGAGCCGTTGCGTGTTTCGACCTAGGTGGGTGAGTCCTTAGTAGTGGATCGGGTATTGCGATCTTGCTTAGTGACTATCCGGGGTTATGATACTAGAGTTGATCTTATTTTGCTAGATATGGTTGATTTTGATGTGTGATCTCGGGCATGGATTGGTTATCCCCTTACCATGCGATCTTGGATTGTTACGCTAGAGGCTGTTACCTTGGTGATGCCCGGCATTCCTCCGGTGTTGTGGCGGGGTGCTTATAGTCACACACCGACGGGGTTCATCTCTTTTATGCGAGCTAGGCGGTTGGTTGCTTGGGTGTTTAGCTTATTTAGCCTATGTACGAGATGTGAGTAGGGAGGGCCATTCAGTTGACTCGGTTCTGTGGTTAGAGAGTTTGCGAGATGTGTTCCCTGAGACCTACTTTACGGCCTACCTCCAGATCGTGATATTGATTTTGCCATAGATTTGGAGCCCGACACCCCGTCCTATTTCTATTCCGCCTTACCGGATGGCTCTGCGAGCTCGGGGAGCTCGGTGCTCGATTAGAGGATCTCTTAGGTAAGGGGTTTTATCCGTCCGAGTGTGTCGCCTTGGGGTGTGCCCGGTCCTCTTCGTAAAGAAGAAGGACGGTACTATGCGGTGTGTATTGACTACGGGCGGTTGAACAAGGTGACGGTGAAGAACCGTTACCCATGCCTCGTATTGATGATTTATTTGATCGTCGGCTTCCAGGGTGTCGCCGTATTTTCTAAGATTGATTTGAGGTACGGGTACCATCGGGCGAGGATTAGGGCGGCGGACATCCCTAAGACCGCATTTAGGACTCGTTATGGCCACTATGAGTTCCTTGTGATGTCTTTTGGGTTGACTAACGCCCGCCGCGTTCATGGACTTGATGACACGTGTGTTCGGGCCATACCTTGATTTATTTGTCATTGTCTTCATTGATGACATACTTGGTATACTCGCGGAGCCGGAGTGAGCATGAGCGGCATTTGAGGATAGTGCTCCGAGACTTTGAGAGATCGGCTTTATGCCAAGTTCTCAAAGTGCGAGTTTTGGCTTGAGTGCAGCAGCCTTCTTAGGGCACGTGGTGTCCAAGGAGGGTATTAGGGTTGATCCGGCGAAGATTGATGCTATTCGTGATTGGCACAGCCCACCTCGTGACCGAGATTCGTAGCTTCGTCGGACTAGCGAGGCTATTGGCGTACGCTTTGTTGAGGGATTCTCTACTATAGCGGCACCTTTGACTCGGTTGACTCGCCGGGATGTTCCGTTTGTGTGGTCGGAGGAGTGTGAGAGGAGCTTTCCGAGGCTTAAGGAGTTGCTTACCACCGCTCCTATATTGACTCTTCCGGTTGAGGGCGCGGGGTTTTCTTATTGTGGACGCATCCGGCATTGGTTTTAGGTTGTGTGCGATGCAGCAGGCCGCGTTATTGCTTATGTGTCGAGCGGCTTAAGTCGCACGAGCGCAACTACCCCACTCATGACTTAGAGTGGGCGGCGGTGATTTTTGCGCTTAAGATTTGGAGGCATTACCTGTATGGAGTTCGATGCGAGATCTATACCGATCACAGGAGCCTTCAGTACATTATGAGCCAGAGAGATCTTAATTCGAGGTAGCGCCGTTGGATTGAGCTCCTGAAGGACTACGACCTCTCTATTCTCTATCATCCGGGCAAGGCGAATGTAGTAGCGGACGCCTTGAGCCGGAAGGCAGTGAGTATGGGTAGTCTAGCCTTCTTATCTGTTGAGGAGCGACCCTTAGCTTTGGACATTCAGTCCTTAGCTAATAGCATGGTTCGGTTGGATATCTCAGATTCTAGACGCGTCTTGGCCTTTATGGGAGTTCAGTCTTCTTTCCTTGATAGGATCCGTGGTTGCCAGTTTGAGGATGATACCTTAGTGGCCCTTAGAGATCGAGTGTTAGCGGGTGATGGTGGTCCCGAGAGGTTGGCTCGTATCTACATTAGGGAGGTGGTCCGTCTTCATGGCGTGCCTCGTTTCTATCATTTCAGACCGAGGTTCACGGTTCACTTCCGATTTTTTGGAGGGCTTTTCGGGAGGAGTTGGGCACCCGTGTCCACCTTAGCACTGCCTTTTCACCCACGAGACGGATGGCCGTCGGAGCGTACTATTCGGGTCCTTGAAGATATGTTGCGGGCACTGTGTTATGGATTTTGGAGGTCAGTGGGACCAATTCTTGCCTTTGGCGGAGTTTGCGTACAACAATAGCTACCACTCTAGTATTCGAGATGGCCCCATTCGAGGCCTTATATGGTAGGCGTTGCCGCTCTCCGGTTGGTTGGTTCGAGTCTCTGAGCCTAGGCCGCGTGGTACGATTTGCTTCTGGGAGGCCCTAGATCGGGTGAGGGTGATTCGGGGATAGGCTCGGGACGGCTCGGAGTAGGCACCGAGTTATGCGGATCGAGGCGTCGACCTTTGAGATTCTCTGTTGGTGATCGGGTATTCCTCTCGTGTGTCGCCCATGAAGGGCGTGATGAGGTTTGGGAGGCGGGCAAGCTTAGCCCCGGGTACATTGGGCCTTTTGAGATACTCGGACAGTTGGGGAGGTTGCTTATGAGTTGGCCCTACCTCCCGGCATTTCCGGCCATCCACCCAAAGTGTTTCATGTTTCGATCTTTGCGCGATATGTTCTGATGAGTCCCATGTGCTCCAGTATGATGCAGTCGAGTTGGATGATCGTTTGACATTTGTAGAGGAGCCGCCTGCCATTCTAGCCGAGAGATGTGAGGAGATTGCGCTCGAGAGCCATTCGTTGTTAAGGTCCGTTGGAGGCATCGTCCCGCCGAGGAGGCTACCCGGGAGACCGAGCGGGGAGATGCGGGCGGTTTCTTGGCTTGTTTGAGCCTTCAGGTACTTCTTGATCCTTTCTTTCGCGGACGAAAGTCCTTTTTAATAGTGGATATTGTAATGACCCTTCAGGTCATTTTTAAATTAAAGAATTATTTCCCTCGTATAGAGCATTCCTGTAGCGACCCCAAGTCATTTATGACTTGTTGGCACTGACCGTTCGGTCGCCTGGTCGTTCGTTTGGGTTTTAGGCCCGTTTCCCTGTTTTGGAGATTTTTATAACTTGAAAAGTTGACTTTGGTCAACCTTCTTGGGAGTCATGCTCAGATGAAAATTCGACAGCTAGGTTAGCTTCGGAAGATCGATTTTGGTCTAGAACGACCCTTCGTTCGCTTCCCGAGGCTTTATATGACGGTTGTGGAATCGGCTCAAACGATACTTGGGTGTGGGACCCACTTTTCATCGAAGCAATCTCCAAATGGAAATTCCGCCTTCACCGTTGAGTCCGAAATATCGTTTCCAATTAGATTCCATATATGGTTTGTATTTTTCCAATTCGAACGAGTCCGAAACATCAAAATTTAAGTTTGAAGGGTTGTAGAATTTTGACGCGGCGGTGACGTGGCAGAGCCACGTGACGCCACGTGGCAGCGGCTGGAATTTCCAGATTTAAGAACAAGTTCGTCCAAGTTTTTCCCTCAACTTCAACATCAAATTTCTCCTTCATTTTGAGTCCAAATTAGGTGCTTCAAGAGGCTAACTTCAAGAGAATTTCGTGGGGAATCTAGCGGTGATCTCAGAAACACGAGGGGAGGCTTCGTTTGAGGTAAGGAATCAAATTTAGCCACTGCTAGGATGACTTTCGGATTGAATTGTTGTTGAATTTTGAAATGTGAGATCTTGATCATCTTAGGTCCGTTTTGAGTCATTCTTGAGGCTAACTTGTAGAGTTTTTTTTTTCGCAAGGATCGTCGTGGTATAATCTGTTTGGGTTGAAAGGGTCTCGTTTTCCAGAAATTGGTGATTAATGGGCTGCCCATTTTAATTGTTGTGGCTGATTTACTGTGTTTTAGGTATCTGTTTGTGCTAAAATTTTGGGGTATTAGTTTAGTAAGATATTTGGAACGTTTCCACGGATTCGATTTCGGGATTCCAATTGTGGGCCCCACAATCCCGTTTTAGACCCGATTTTGGGTCCGTCTCCGAAAAATACAATTTTAGTGTCAATATATTCGTAATGACGAGGTGATTAACCTTTTGTTAGTGGGGAAGCGTTCGGAGACCGTTCGGAGGGGAAAAGATCCGGTACCGTGAGTTGGAGCACGCGTGGTCGACTTTCAGGTAGGCTATGGCTTTCTCTCGTGAGATTGAGCATGTTTAGGCATTTGTTTATTGATTTGCTTGAGTATGGAGGGGTTCGGGTGTTGAGCATGCTAAATTTCTATAGTTCCAGCCTTAGACCTTATTTCGGGAAAGTGTTGGATTATGACAAACATGTCTCTTGATATTATTGAATATCTATATCTTGTGGTGTATATGATAATATTGATTTGAAGTATGTTTGGCCTTAGTCTAGGCTTAGACTAGTGTTGCCATAGACTTGCGAGATTTCCGATGTCGTTGGGCTGTAGAACTTTTTCCGACGCCGTTTCGGACGGTCTGCTCCTTGTAGATCGATATAGCGGACTTGAGTCGATAGTCGGTAACTCAGCTTATGACCTTGTATCCATAATGCCCCGCTTTACGGTAGCTACGGTACAGGTTAGAGTCCGTGGTCCGGCTTACTTATGCCCAGGCTTAGCTACGTGCCCGGTTAGAGTCCGTGGTCCGGCTTACTCTGTGATCCGGTTTTGGCTACGGTGCAGGTTAGAGTCCGTGGTCCAGCCCACCCGTGCCCGACCTTGGCTACAGCACCGGTTCGAGTCCGTGGTCCAGTCCATATAGGTTGACTCATTAGCTATAGTACTAGGTTCGAGTCCGTGGTCCCGGCTTGCACGTGGTGTATTCCCAATTCCTCGGCTTGATTAGTCTTGATTATTCTTATCTCGTAGGTTGAGGTTTTGGAGGTTGGAGAGATTCCGTTTAAGTCCGAGACGTAATGAGATCTGGAATATGATTGGGAACGGTTCAGTTAAAAGTCCAGAAAATTAGTAATATTGTGATAGACCTTCTAGTTCCATTATTTTACTTTATCTCGCCGATGCATCTGATCCGGGCTTATGGGGGGTCCGTGCGAGGTGGTTTCTTTATTGTGCACGAGCGTACCCGTCGGGTTTATGGGAGCCCGGCGGAGTTAGTTAGATTACTTGTCTTTGTTGCACCGTACGCTCGTGTACATACCCCATTTACTACTCTTTGCACTTGATGTGACCCTTTATTTGCATTTCGGTTTACTTTTGCTTATCTTGCTCGGTCGGCCTATGATGCCCTGCGAGTACACATTGTTTTGGTACTCGTGCTACGCTCTGCATCTATTTTGTGATGCGAGTCCGAGCACTAGTAGCCGGCGTTGATCGAGCTTGGAGTAGACTTATCCGGAGACGGGGGTGAGCACACGGCGTTTTGTACTATTTCACTCTCCATCCGTATATATAGACTTGTCTCTTTCCTTTCGAGACAGTCCGGTCTCGTTGTCTAGTTTTGGGACTTGTACTCATTTTGTAGTAGCTCATCTTTGGTGACTTCCGAGTTAGGGAGGGATCTTTATTTGTATATATGTTTTGGGTTGGTTCCGCCCGTTTATATTGTTATTTTCCTACGTTTGTTTGATTTCTCCCCTCAGACCCATTACTTGTTGTTCCGGGTTACGGGTTGACTAACCTGCTGGTGGGTTATAGTAGGTGTAATCATGACTTGATAAATCGGGTCGTGACAAATTGGTATCAGAGCCCCGGGTTCGTCGGTCTCACTTGTACGAGCTAATGTCTAGTAGAGTCCTGCAGATCGGTACGGAGACGTCCGTTACTTATCTTCGGGAGGCTACAGGATGTCTTTAGGAACGTGTCGCTTTTGTATCACTGTCGTGCATTGTGTGTCATATCGGTTTTTAAAAATCTTACTTGTATCACTCTTTTATAGGGATGGCTCGCACGCATGGTAGGGCCCCAGCTAGGGGTAGAGGCCGACCTCGTGGTCGTGCGGAACTACTGACACCGGCCCGGGATCGAGAGCAAATTCCGGAGCCGGTGATAGAGCCACCGGTAGCTCGGCCTGGCCGATGGCCGATGGGCCGAGACTAGCCCGGCCACCGCCGAGCACAGTGGCGGCTCCGGATATCCGGGCGTGCTCGTACGAGATACTAGCCGCCATTGGGGGTATGCGGCGAGCCCCGGCTCGGCCGTTCCCGAGACCGCGGGGCCGGCCTACACCGGCGGTGCGGTTGTTCGGCGGCTAGCGGCATAGGTTGTTCGGCTGACGATTTGGAGGGCGTCATGCCATTACGGGAGCGAGAAGATGCTCGGGGTGTTCCTTAGACTATCACCGCCGAGGGTTTTACGGGGCGTGGGGGAGGATGCCCACGAGTTTCTAGTTACTTGCCGCGGCGGCTACGGACTTTGGGTTTAGTGGAGTCGAGAGGAGCCGAGACTTCACCGCGTACCCGGTTAGATGGTCCCGCCGGGCGGTGGTGGCGTACATACTTAGAGACCAGGCCGGGTGGGTCTCCACCCGGTCACATGGTGAGTTTTGAGGCTTTCTTGGCTCGATTTATTCCCGAGAGCATCGAGATCGGCTCGAGAGATCGGTTTGCTCGGTTAGAGAGGGGGGCTCCATGACAAGTATCAGTATGAGGCCCGATTCCACGAGCTCTCCCGGCATGCCGCCATGATATTACCTGCGAGGAGGAGAGGGTTCGTTGTTTTGTTCGGGGTTTGAGACTACGGTTGCGGATTGAGACTCGTCTTTAGTCTCGGCGGCCGCTCATTTCTCGATGTAGTGGACCATGCCCGCACTATCGAGCGGCTCCGTCGCGAGGCCCGGGGGGGCGGCAAGAGAGCTAGACGGGAGGATAGCCATGATAGGCGCCGTTTCGGACCGAGAGAGTCTTATGATAGATCTCGGCGAGAGGTTTCGGTCGGGTCGGTCTAGTAGCCCCTTCCCGGGCTTCTCTCCGGGCATCGAGAGGGTGATCAACACCGCCATATTGGTTTTAGTGCCGGTCCAGTCGGGCCGAGATAGTTCACGAGATGGGTTCTTACGGCGGGGTAGCCGACCTCCGGCTCTCGGTCGGCGGTCCCGGGGTGTTATGAGTGTGGGGAGTTAGATCATTGGGCCCGCGAGTGTCCCCATCGCATTAGCCTTACCCGCTCCACGGGCGGCTAGGCATGCGCGGGCACCTCCGGCTAGAGGCGAGAGGCCGGGGACGGGACCGTAGAGGTGGTCACCGGGGTATACGGGGTGGTCCCCGGAGGCGGATTAGGGGCGGAGCCGATGCACGGGGTAGGGAGTCCGGCCCACTTTTATGCGGCTCCGGCTAGAGCGAATCTTGAGACCTCGGACGATGTGATCACGAGCACGGTGTTATTATGCCATCGGCCCGCATCCGCCTTATTTGATCCAGGCTCTACTTATTCCTATATATCATTTTATTGTGTTTCTCGATTGAGTATGATCCCCGAGCTATTGGTTGAGCCGTTGCGTGTTTCGACCCCCGGTGGGTGAGTCCTTAGTAGTGGATCGGTATTGCGATCTTGCTTAGTGACTATCCGGGGTTATGATACTAGAGTTGATCTTATTTTGCTAGATATGGTTGATTTTGATGTGATTAAGGCATGGATTGGTTATCCCCTTACCATGCGATCTTGGATTGTTACGCCAAGATTACCTTGGTGATGCACGGCATTCCTCCGGTGTTGTGGCAGGGGTGCTTATAGTCACACACCGACGGGGTTCATCTCTTTTATGCGAGCTAGGCGGTTGGTTGCTTACGGGTGTTTAGCTTATTTAGCCTATGTACGAGATGTGAGTAGGGAGGGCCATTCGGTTGACTCGGTTCTGTGGTTAGAGAGTTTGCGAGATGTGTTCCCTACGAGACTACGGCCTACCTCCGGATCGTGATATTGATTTTGCCATAGATTTGGAGCGACACCCGTCCTATTTCTATTCCGCCTTAGGATGGCTCTGCGAGCTCGGGGAGCTCGGTGCTCGGTTAGAGGATCTCTTAGGTAAGGGGTTTATCCGTCCGAGTGTGTCGCCTTGGGGTGCCCAGTCCTCTTCGTAAAGAAGAAGGACGGTACTATGCGGTGTGTATTGACTACGGGCGGTTGAACAAGGTGACGGTGAAGAACTTAGTTACCCCATGCCTCGTATTGATGATTTATTTGATCGGCTTCGGGGGTGTCGCCGTATTTTCTAAGATTGATTTGAGGAACGGGTACCATCACCGAGGATTAGGGCGGCGGACATCCCTAAGACCGCATTTAGGACTCGTTATGGCCACTATGAGTTCCTTGTGATGTCTTTTGGGTTGACTAACGCCCGCCGCGTTCATGGACTTGATGACACGTGTGTTCGGGCCATACCTTGATTTATTTGTCATTGTCTTCATTGATGACATCTTTGGTATACTCGCGGGATTTGGGTGAGCATGAGCGGCATTTGAGGATAGTGCTCCGAGACTTTGAGAGATCGGCGGCTTTATGCCAAGTTCTCAAAGTGCGAGTTTTGGCTTGAGTCGTAGCCTTCTTAGGGCACGTGGTGTCCAAGGAGGGTATTAGGGTTGATCCGGCGAAGATTGATGCTATTCGTGATTGGCACAGGCCCACCTCGTGGCGAGATTCGTAGCTTCGTCGGACTAGCGAGAGCTATTACGGACGCTTTGTTGAGGATTCTCTACTATAGCAGCACCTTTGACTCGGTTGACTCGCCGGGATGTTCCGTTTGTGTGGTCGGAGGAGTGTGAGAGGAGCTTTTACGAGGCTTAAGGAGTTGCTTACCACCGCTCCTATATTGACTCTTCCAGTTGAGGGCGAGGGGTTTCTTGTTTATTGTGACGCATCCGGCATTGGTTTAGGTTGTGTGCGTGCGGCGGGCCGCGTTATTGCTTATGTGTCGAGGCGGCTTAAGTCGCACGAGCGCAACTACCCCACTCATGACTTAGAGTTGGCGGCGGTGATTTTGCGCTTAAGATTTGGAGGCATTACTCGTATGGAGTTCGATGCGAGATCTATACCGATCACAGGAGCCTTCGTACATTATGAGCCGAGAGATCTTAATTCGAGGTAGCGCCGTTGGATTGAGCTCCCGAAGGACTACGACCTCTCTATTCTCTATCATCCAGGGCAAGGCGAATGTAGTAGCGGACGCCTTGAGCCGGAAGGCGTGAGTATGGGTAGTCTAGCCTTCTTATACGTTGAGGAGCGACCCTTAGCTTTGGACATTCGAGTCCTTAGCTAATAGCATGGTTCGGTTGGATATCTCGGATTCTAGACGCGTCTTGGCCTTTATGGGAGTTCGTCTTCTTTCCTTGATAGGATCCGTGGTTGCCGGTTTGAGGATGATACCTTAGTGGCCCTTAGAGATCGAGTGTTAGCGGGTGATGGTGGTCGAGGCTACCTTAGATCTGATGGAGTGTTGAAATTTGCCGGCCGCATACGTGTTCCGAGAGTTGGAGACTTGATACGGTTGATACTTTCGAATTTGAGGCCTGGTGGCGAGCTCCAGAGATTACCCATTCCGGAGTGAAAGTGGGAGCGTATCACTATGGACTTCGTTGTGGGGTTGCCTCGGACTTCTAGAGGTGTTGACAGCATTTGGGTCATCGTGGATGATTGACCAAGTCAGCACACTTCCTTCTGTTCATACTACTTTCGGTGCGAGAGGTTGGCTCGTATCTACATTAGGGAGGTGGTCCGTCTTCATGGCGTGCTGTTTCTATCATTTCGAGACAGAGGTTCACGGTTCACTTCCGGTTTTGGAGGGCTTTTCGGGAGGAGTTGGGCACCCGTGTCCACCTTAGCACGACTTTTCACCCACGAGACGGATGGCCGGAGTCGAGTTGGATGATCGTTTGACATTTGTAGAGGAGCCAATTGCCATTCTAGCCAGAGATGTGAGGAGATTGCGCTCGAGAGCCATTTCTGTTGTTAAGGTCCGTTGGAGGCATCGTCCAGTCGAGGAGGCTACCTGGGAGACCGAGCAGGAGATGCGAGAGCAGTTTCTTGGCTTGTTTGAGCCTTCAGGTACTTCTTGATCCTTTCTTTCGCGGACGAAAGTCCTTTTTAATAGTGGATATTGTAATGACCCTTCAGGTCATTTTTAAATTAAAGAATTATTTCCCTCGTATAGAGCATTCCTGTAGCGACCCCAAGTCATTTATGACTTGTTGGCACTGACCGTTCGGTCGCCTGGTCGTTCGTTTGGGTTTTAGGCCCGTTTCCCTGTTTTGGAGATTTTTATAACTTGAAAAGTTGACTTTGGTCAACCTTCTTGGGAGTCATGCTCAGATGAAAATTCTGACAGCTAGGTTAGCTTCGGAAGATCGATTTTGGTCTAGAACGACCCTTCGTTCGCTTCCCGAGGCTTTATATGACCGGTTGTGGAATCGGCTCAAACGAGCGTTTGGGTGTGGGACCCACTTTTCATCGAAGCAATCTCCAAATGGAAATTCCGCCTTCACCGTTGAGTCCGAAATATCGTTTCCAATTAGATTCCATATATGGTTTGTATTTTTCCGATTCGAACGAGTCCGAAACATCAAAATTTAAGTTTGAAGGGTTGTAGAATTTTGACGCGGCGGTGACGTGGCAGAGCCACGTGACGCCACGTGGCAGCGGCTGGAATTTCCAGATTTAAGAACAAGTTCGTCCAAGTTTTTCCCTCAACTTCAACATCAAATTTCTCCTTCATTTTGAGTCCAAATTAGGTGCTTCAAGAGGCTAACTTCAAGAGAATTTCGTGGGGAATCTAGCGGTGATCTCAGAAACACGAGGGGAGGCTTCGTTTGAGGTAAGGAATCAAATTTAGCCACTGCTAGGATGACTTTCGGATTGAATTGTTGTTGAATTTTGAAATGTGAGATCTTGATCATCTTAGGTCCGTTTTGAGTCATTCTTGAGGCTAACTTGTAGAGTTTTTCGCAAGGATCGTCGTGGTATAATCTGTTTGGGTTGAAAGGGTCTCGTTTTTCCAGAAATTGGTGATTAATGGGCTGCCCATTTTAATTGTTGTGGTTGATTTCTTGTGTTTTAGGTATACATGTTTGTGCTAAAATTTTGGGGTATTAGTTTAGTAAGATATTTGGAACGTTTCACGGATTCGATTTCGGGATTCCAATTGTGGGCCCCACAATCCCGTTTAGACCCGATTTTGGGTCCGTCTCCGAAAAATACAATTTTAGTGTCAATATATTCGTAATGACGAGGTAATAAACCTTTTGTTAGTGGGAAAGCATTCGGAGACCGTTCGGAGGAAAAAAGATCTGGAACCGTGAGTTGGAGCACGCGTGGTCGTCTTTCAGGTAGGCTATGGCTTTTCTCGTGAGATTGAGCATGTTTAGGCATTTGTTTATTGATTTGCTTAAGTATGGAGGGGTTCGGGTGTTGAGCATGCTAAATTTCTATAGTTACTGCCTTAGACCTTATTTCGGGAAAGTGTTGGATTATGACAGCATGTCTCTTGATATTATTGAATATCCATATCTTGTGGTGTATATGATAATATTGATTTGAAGTATGTTTGGCCTTAGTCTAGGCTTAGACTAGTGTTGCCATAGACTTGCGAGATTTCGGATGTCGTTGGGCAGTAGAACTTTTTTCGACGCCGTTTCGGACGATCAGCTCCTTGTAGACTGATATAGCAGACTTGAGTCGATAGTCGGTAACTCGGCTTATGACCTTGTATCCATAATGCCCGTTTTACATTAGCTACGGTACAGGTTAGAGTCCGTGGTCCCGCTTACTTATGCCCGAGCTTAGCTACGTGCAGGTTAGAGTCCGTGGTCCAGCTTACCCGTGATCCGGTTTTGGCTACGTGCCGGTTAGAGTCCGGTGGTCCAGCCCACCCGTGCCCGACCTTTGGCTACGACACCGGTTCGAGTCCGTGGTCCAGTCCATATAGGTTGACTCATTAGCTATAGTACCCGGTTCGAGTCCGTGGTCCAGCTTGCACGTGGTGTATTCCCAATTCCTCAGCTTCAGTTAGTCTTGATTATTCTTATCTGTAGGTTGAGGTTTTGGAGGTTGGAGAGATTCCGTTTAAGTCCGAGACGTAATGAGATCCTGGAATATGATTGGGAACGGTTCAGTTAAAAGTCCGAAAATTAGTAATATTGTGATAGACCTTCTAGTTCCATTATTTTACTTTATCTGCATCGAGCTTGAGTAGACTTATCCGGAGACGGGGGTGAGCACACGGCGTTTTGTACTATTTCGGTCTCCATCTCGTATATATAGACTTGTCTCTTTCCTTTCGAGACGATCCAGTCTCTGTTGTCTAGTTTTGGGACTTGTACTCATTTTGTAGTAGCTCAGATCGGTGACTTCCCAGGTTCTGGGAGGGATCTTTATTTGTATATATGTTTTGGGTTGGTTCCGCCCGTTTATATTGTTATTTTCCTACTTTTGTTTGATTTCTACCCTCAGACCCATTACTTGTTGTTCCGGGTTACGGGTTGACTTACCTACTGGTGGGTTATAGTAGGTGTAATCATGACTTGATAAATCGGGTCGTGACACTGATAGATTTACTAATGAGAAACTTCATATACAACACATGCTGACTAGCTGAATTGATACATGTGACAAGTGAAACTATGAATACAGATGATAGCTTTACAATGTCTACAAAGCCTTTACTGGAATCCGTGACTGCACCACTATGAAAATATGCATAGTAAATACTCAGAAAAGCCTCGAATCAACTTAGAGCTCACCAACAACCGCTGAGTATCATGTGTTTCTATTGGGGAGATCTACTAGTTGAGTACCTGTACCTGCAACATGAAATGCATTGTCCCCAATGAGGGACGTCAGTATGAAAGAATATACTAAATATGTAAGGCATAATACAACCATATGTAAAATGAGAGCTCATATGAAACCAAATACAAATAGATAAGGATTTGAGATCACCTTTGCTTATACTTGTGGAATCCTATATGTTACATTCTTTTCTTTACTTTTTTGTGCGTTATAATTTTATACGACATATGATACAATGACCAGCTGATCAGTGGTAGAAGAGGATAACCCATGCTAGGCATTTGAACCCTTGGGATGCTGTCCTCATAATTCCACAAATTAGGATCGGCCTATGCTAGGCTTTCGCCCCTGAGCTATACCACCCTTCTATATCAATTGGGATCGGCCCATGCTAGGCTTCGCCCCTGAGCTGCCACCCTTCTATAACAATTGGGATCGACCCATGCTAGGCATTTGCCCCTGGGCTGCCACCCATAATTATATAGATTTCTTCACTTAGATTCCTTAATCTTTGAGATTGTTGTTTTGATGATCATAACTCTTTTGAGATTGTTCGTTTGATGATCATAACTCTTTTGAGATTGTTCTTTTGATGATCATAACTTTTTTGAGATGGTGTTTTGGTGGTCATAATCATTGTTGAGATTTGGAACTATGGGCCAGTAGCAGAAGACATGAATATGGACTTATGATAATAACAATGACATAGGAAGCAAATGTGACACCAACGTGTAATACTTAGGAGCTTATATGACTCAGTAAGCATTTTGGCATCTCGAATTGAAACACATATCAAGTGAAGACATTTAACATTCAGCCAAGAGATTTGAACTCTATATGATAGCCAAATACTCACTAACTAATATCAAATACAAGGTATACATGAACATGGAACCAAGGGAGAACGTGGGCGAATTCAACTTAAGGACGGATACATATTCCAAGTAAGTACATATAAAATGTATAATAGAGCAAGTAGGGATTTTGTGAGGTAACATTATAGTCTAACACAATGGGAGTAATAACCAATAAAGGGAACATACGAATATGTGAAAAGATGACTATATGACAGAATAGACAATTGAAACAAGTTCGCAAGATATGGGCAGATTGTATATCCAACATATAAACATATGTACCAGGTGTAATCTAGGTTACGTGCATGCTAATACTTGGTAGAGTAAGCACGCACATTTAGTAATAAACTCATATTAGAGTACTCACTTTAATGCTCTAGGGAGTGAACACTGCAACTATGGATCAGTCACTACCAAGGGCACTTAGAAAGCTTACTTTGTAATACAAGTGTTGGATTCATTCCAAAGAAATAGGAAATGAAATAGCCTTACATACCTTGCTATACAATTCAAAAAGTATGACTTAAGCTCCTTCTCTTCAGATCACTAATCTACAATAAAATAAGTTGTAATACTAGTATTAGTAGCTAATCAATCAAATTGAGCTACTTGATCTCACCAAAATAGTAACCAAGCAGTAAGCACGTAATTTATCTAGCCAATGTTTTCTTTCCTTCCCTTTCCCTTTAATCACGTTTATATACTGTACAACCTTCATATCAGGTCTTCCCCAAAACTCCCTGCAATATTTAAGTCCTTTAACATCTTCATAACTTCCCCGCACATCCAGTCACATCCCTTATTATACATACATAAAACAATCCTTAAACATAATAATGTAACAGAAGCAATATGAATCATGGTTTCTGATCACTAGCACTTGAAGAGCTAATATTACTTTTGAAGTGCTCAAACAAGCTCATAACTGAATTTGAAGAGGACTCCTCTCCATGGCAGTCCTAACATGCACTAAGCACCAGAACATCCTCCCCAATAATACACCATGTAGAAGGAACATTTACAACTCACTTACACATACCAAAAGTCCTAATTAACTCAAGAACAAGAGGGTGAAAATTGCAGTAGCTTACCTTGCTGGACAGAACTACCACTTGCCAAGACTTGGATTCTTCAAGGTAAAGGTTGTACTCCTCAACTTGTCTTAACTTATACCTTCCAATAGCTTGAACTCCCTAATATTCAAGAACCCTAATGGTATTTAATGGCTGCTGTATGAATCTAAGAGAGAGAAGAGAGAAAGCTCTAGAAATCAATTTTTTTTGTCAAAGTAAAGATGGTTGGAAAAACTGATATCAATCCCTTTAAAAGGGACCTGTTTTGGCCGACTTTCTCACTCATTTTGGGACATAAATTATCAAGTAGGTGATCCACCTACTTGGACTTTTCACTTGGGCCTTTTTGGACTTAAGCATATTGGGCCTTGGCTGTCCATTTTCCCCTTATTCTTCTATTCAACTTGGGCCAGATTAATGCAAGTTGGTGGTAGTGTACTTGACCCAATAACATGATCAAAAAAGTCTTAGTAGGTGATGCACCTACTTAGTCCCTTGGGCTGGTCAACAAGTCAAAGCAGGTGATGCACCTACTAGCTTAAGTGTAGTCAAGCAAGCATCTCAATATTTTATTCCATTTCTAGACTTTAATATCTTTAACTTAACTTAAAACTTATATACACTATGTCACTTTAAACTTTAGACTCAAATACCACCTTATGATCTCAAGTTTAAATACTTCCATCGATTTCAACTTAATCAGGTCATATTAGAATCTACGGACAGTTCACTTTAAACCTATTCTATTGTCACTAGTTGCATAGGAAACCGACTCCATAACTATACCACAAGGAAATTTATAAGTGTTATATAAATAGAACTAGTACACGTATAATACAGGGTGTTACAATAAGGTTCCAAGTCAATGCGGAAATCTATATCTCTATCCGGAGGCATACCATGCAAATTAGTAGGAAACACTTTTCTAAATTCAGACACTACATAGATAGACTCAATAGAAGGAGACTCGGTTTCAACATTCTGAATATGAGCCAAATATGCCAAACACCCCTGCCCCACCAGTTTCCTAGCTCGAATGGAAGATATGACCTTAGTTGGATTAGGCTTGTTGATAACAACAAGGTTAAGGAGATCATAATTAAAGAATTGAATATTAGAATGCGGAAGCACAAAAAAAAAGAAACAAAAAAAAGCTAACTAAAGATATGGGAAATTCAAAGGAAAGATCCAAGAATTTCCAAGGATTAGATGTTCTAAGGCCTTGAAAAGATCCAAGTAATAACGTATAGATTTATGGAAGAAATCTAACGCCTTTACTTAAGAAAACGAATCAAAACGATAGATTCGGATCTTGACCGCTTTTATGAGTAACTAAAGACAATAATTAGTATGTAGAAACTAATCACCTTCTAAAGAATACAAAGAAAGAAACCAAAGATATCACAAGAAGAAGTTACTTTATACCTTAAACTAGGAAGATAATCTTGACAATCTTGGAAAGTTTGACTAGTCTTCTCTCAAAACTTCGGCAGAAAGCAATTCTTGTTGTGGTTGATTCTTGGACTCTTCTTGACCTTATTTGCACGAAATTGGACCTTAAATTTCCTCATCTTGGGCTTGAATTTGGGCCACCAAATAATTGTAGCATTTGGACAATTCCTCTCCCAAGGGCTTGAGTTCTTCTTCCCCAATAAGATACCTTTGGATCAGCGATTGAAGCCCATTGAGCTTATCATTGAACTCCTTGGTTTGAGATCTTGTTATGGGCCTCCTTGGACTTTCTAAAGCTTCATACTTGTCTTTCAATGGAGTAGAGCTTCCTTGGATGCTATCATTCCCCTCTTCTTGAAGAGAATTCGTCCTTGAATTCAAATCTGCATCAAAATGGGAAAGACCAGAAACATTAAAAGTAGCACTAACTTGGAACTCACTAGGAAGATCAAGTTTATAAGCATTGTCTCCAATCCTTTCAAGGACTTTGTATGGCCCACTTTCTATAGGATCTAGTTTGGTCTTTCTTTTGGAAGGAAATTTTTCCTTTCTCATATGCACCCAAACCAAGTCACCAGGTTTAAAAACAACATATTTTCTGCCCTTATTCCTTTGCAATGCAACTTCCTTATTCTTCTTTTCAATAGCAAGCCTTGTTTTTTCATGAATTTTCTTCATCATATCAGCCTTCTTCTTACCATCAAGATTAGCAAAATCATTAGTAGGCAAAGGCAATAAATCAAGGGGGGCGGGGGTAAGGGGCTTGAATCCATATACAACTTCAAAAGGAGTCTTACCAGTAGAAGAATGGAAGGTCCTATTATAAGCAAATTCTACAATAGGTAAGTAATCTTCCCAAGAAGTCAACTTTCCTTTCAAAATAGCCCTCAACATGTTCCCTAAAGTTCTATTAACCACTTCAGTTTGCCCATCCGTTTATGGGTGACAAGATGTAGAAAATAGCAATTTAGTTCTCAACTTTCCCCAAAGAATTCTCCAAAAGTGACTTAAGAACTTGGCATCCCTATCACTAACAATAGTTCTAGGTATTTCATGCAATTTAACCACTTCCTTTACAAACAAGTCAGCCACATGAGATGCATCATTAGTCTTTTTACATGGGATAAAATGATCCATTTTAGAAAATCTATCTACTACCACAAATATACTATCCTTACCATACTTAGTCCTTGGCAGCCCCAATATGAAATCCATAGAAATATCAATCCAAGGGGAATTAGAAACAGGTAAAGGAGTATAAAGACCACGCGGCAATGTTTTAGACTTAGCCTATTTACATTCAAGACAATAAGAACACACTTTTTCAACATCCTTTCTCTTGCTAGGCGAAAAAAATGTTCAGAAAGAATTTTCAGTGTTTTGGGTACGCCAAAATGTCCCATTAGCCCTCCACAATGTGCTTCCCTAACAAATAATTCATGCAACGAGCAGTTAGGAACACATAATTTATTTTCCTTGAATAGAAATTCATCTTGAAGATTAAATTTCTCTAAAGGACCTAACTTATATTCAGCAAAAATCTCACCAAAATCAAAAGCATTAGCATAGAGGAACTTGATTTGGTCAAAACCCAACAACTTTAAAGTAAGAGTAGAGATCAAAACATACCTTCTTGAGAGTGCATCAACAACCACATTCTCCTTTCCTTGTTTGTAAGCAATTACATAAGGAAAAGTTTCAATAAACTCTACCCATTTAGCATGCCTACGACTAAGTTTACCTTGGCTCTTCAAGTATTTTAATGACTCATCATCAGTCTTGACCACGAATTCTCGAGGCCACAAGTAGTGCTGCTATGTAGCTAATGCCCTTACCAAGGCATATAGCTCCTTATCATAAGTTGAGTAGTTCAATGTTGCTCCACTTAGTTTTTCACCAAAGTAGGCAATTGGCTTGGAGTCTTGCATCAAAACTGCACCTATGCCCTTACTAGAGGCATCACACTCAACTTCAAAAGACTTAGAAAAATCAGGCAATTGCAAAAGAGGAGCAGAACACAATTTATCCTTCAGCAAGTTAAATACATCATCTTGTTCCTTTCCCCATGTAAAAACCTTAACCTTTTTAATAACTTCAGTTAAAGGAGCAGCAATGGTGCTAAAGTCTCGCACAAACCTCCTATAAAAACTAGCAAGTCCATGAAAACTCCTAACTTCTGTTACACTAGTAGGTTTAGGCCATTCTTTATTGCCTTGATTTTCTCATCTTCTACTTCAACTCCCTTAGAACTGACCACAAAACCTAAGAAAACCACGATCCACACAAAAAGTACACTTGTTGAGATTAGCAAATAAGCGCTGATTTCTAAGAACTTCAAAAGCTTGTTTTAAGTGCTCTAGGTGTTCATCCAGATTTTGAGAAAAGATCAAGATGTCATCAAAATACACCACAATAAATTTTCCATGGAAATTTTTAAAAACATGATTCATTAGTCTCATAAAAGTGCTTGGTGCATTAATCAAGCCAAAGGGCATAACTAACCACTTATAAAGTCCATATTTGGTCTTAAAAATAGTTTTCCATTCATCTCCAAGATTCATACGAATCTGATGGTAACCACTCTTTAGATCAATTTTAGAAAAGATTTTGGAACCATACAGTTGGTCCAACATGTCATCAAGACGAGGGATAAGATGGTGATACTTTACCGTTATCATGTTGATGGCTCAACAATCTACACACATCCTCCATGTTCCATCCTTTTTGGGGACCAATAGGACTGGAACAGAGCATGGGCTCATACTCTCTCGTACAAATCCCTTTTCAAGCAGTTCTTCAACTTGCCTTTGTAATTCTTTGGTCTCTTCAGGATTGATCCTATAGGCATGCCTATTAGGAAGTTGAGACCCAGACACAAAGTTTATTTTGTGCTCAATCCCTCTCAAAGGTGGTAATCCCTTTGGAGTGTCATCAGGAAAAACATCTTCAAAATTCTGCAAAAGAGAAGAAACACTATTTGGCAAAGAAGGAGTTAGTTGCTCAAAATTAATCAATACTTCTTTGTAAGTAAGTAGTATTATGGGCAACCCCTCTCTCCTAGCATTCAAACACTGTTTGGCTTTTATATAAAGGCTCTCATTTTTCTATTCCTTAGCCTCTTTCCTCTCACCAAAGCATTTTATTTTTTTACTCATACCCTCTGTTACCTCTTTACTTAGATCACTGCCCTCTCTCTCTTTCTCTCGGCCATCTTTTTTCTTTTCTATCTCTTGGCCTTTTTCATTTCCCTCAAGCTCACTTTTTACCTCTCCCTTTTGTTTTCCCATTGTTTCCCTTAATCGTTTTTGATCTTCAAACACTTGAGAAGGAGATATTGGTGCAAGAGTATACTTCTTACCATTATGCAGAAGACTATACCTATTCTTTCTCCTATGATGAGTAGTATCCCTATCATACTGCCAAGGTCAGCCAAGTAAAACATGACATGCTTGCATTGGAACTACATCACAAAGAATTTCATCATCATACCTACCAACATTGAATGAAATCATGCATTGTTTGTTTACTTTTACTTTTCCACAATCATTCAACCATTGGAGCCTATATGGGGTAGAGCGCTTCATGCATGCAATTCCTAGTTTATCCACCAAGTCTGAACTCACCACATTTGCACAACTTCTCCCATCAATAATCATAGAATAAGTCTTCCCTTTTATCCCACACCTAGTATGAAACAAATTCTCTCTCTGCCCTTCATCAACACTACCCAAATTGATAGTCATAATTCTCCTAACCACCCCAATTATGCCATCATTAGGCAGTTCCAAATCATCTTCCTCACTTACACCTTCTCCCTCTTCTTCTTCCCCTCACTTTTTTCACTCTCATATTCTCCATTCTCTATAAGTAGGATGTTTCTTCTACTTGGACATTCATGCATCATATGCCCCCTTCCATGACATTTGTGACATTGAATAGAACTTGAAGGTTTAGAAGATTTAGGATAAAGGTTTTATCTCCCTCCTCAACTTACCTTTACCTCTATCATCTTGCGGTTTGGAAGGAGCTTTCCCCTCTTGAGTTGACCATGGCTTCTTAGAGATAGTGTTTGGTCGACTTCTCCATGAGTTATTTCTGTATTTAAACCATTTAAATATCTAGCTATTGTAGCCTCTTCTTCCTCCATGCAGTTAGCTTGGATCATAGCCATATCCATGCTTTTGAAGTACTCATCCACTGACATGGAGCCTTGCTTCAAGTGTTTAAGGCGAGACTGTAGATCTCTTTAGAAGTATGATGGAATAAATCGCTTCCTCATTACCCTCTTTATCTCTGCCCACGTAGTAATAGGTGGTAGCTCCTCTTGCAATCTATCCCTAGCAAGCTTTTTCCACCAAGAAACAGCATAATCAGAAAACTCAACAATAACAAGTTTAACTTTCTTACCCTCAAGTAGTTATGGCAATGAAAAATGGCTTCAACTCATCTCTCCGAATCAAGGTACAAGTCTGGATCCCTTGTCCCCTTAAAAGATGGCATCTTCATCTTTATATTATTTATATTATCATATTCTACTCTACCTCTTTGTCCCCTCCTATCTCTTCTTTCTAGATTAAATTCAACATCAAAATTATCATTATCATATTCAGGATTTACAAAAGGGATATGGGGTACATTCCTTCTAACTTGGGGTCTAACATTATTTGGGGGTACAACATCATTCTCCCTCCTAATTGCAGCTATGGTGTCATTTTGCTGGATAATCATATCCCTCATCTCTTGAAATTGAAGGGTCTATCTCTCAAATTGTTGGTGCATAGCTTGAAGGGTGAAGTCGTTCCTTCCTTTGACCTCGGCTTCTAAACGAGCCCTTTCCTCATCACCACCTGAATTAGACATAAAAAAAAAGAAGGAATAAATGATCAAGTATCACACTTTTAATATGGCTTTTACCCTCTTTTAAACTCACCCACACTTGCCTTTTTCCACTCAAAATAACCTTTGAACGAGAATACTTTGTGGATTTATAATTAAACCAAAATATGTATCAAGTTCATAGTAATAAAGTACTTGTAATAAAGTATGGAATCTTGGGGTACAAAAAGAAAGTAAAGAACTAGTCCTAGAACAAGTAGGATTTAGTTAAAACAAAACACGAATAAAAAGAAACTTATTTTAGAATTATAAGAACAAGAAAAAAAAATTTCTCTTATTCTTAAAGATCTAGAATCCCCTCTTCTTACTACCTTCTTGCTTGGAAACAAATTAATGCAAAACTTGGAGAGCAAGTAATAAGATTTCTTGAATAGCAAGTAATAAGCTTTCTTGGGTATCAAGTAATCAAATTTCTTGGAGGACAAGTAATCAGATTTCTCAGAGAGCAAGTTATAACTTTTTTTTCTGTTCATGCTACTATTCACGCTACAGTAATTATTATTATTTTGCTCTAATAGAAGAAGAAATCTCAAGATTTATCAAGAACGGAATCTTGATAGAACCGCTCTGATACCACTTGATAACAACAAGGTTAAGGAGATCATAATTAAAGAATTGAATATTAGAATGCGGAAACACAAAAGAAAAGAAATAAAAAAAAAATAACTAAAGATATGGGAAATTCAAAGGAAAGATCCAAGAATTTCTAAGGATTAGATGTTCTAAGGCCTTGAAAAGATCCAAGTAACAACGTATAGATTTATGGAAGAAATCTAACGCATTTACTTGAGAAAATGAATCAAAACGATAGATTCGGATCTTGACCGCTTTTATGAGTAACTAAAGACAATAATTAGTATGTAGAAACTAATCACCTTCTAAAGAATACGAAGAAAGAAACCAAAGATATCACAAGAAGAAGTTACTTTATACCTTAAACTATGAAACTAGTAAAAGTTTAAAGATAAATTCTCAAAGAACAAGTCACAAAGGTTCAAAGAACTCTCTCAAATATTATTAATATCAATCTAAATTGTTTTTAATGAATGAAAAGGACTCCTATATATAGAAGAAGGGGAGAAGCACGTCCAAGACCCCTTATAAGAAGCTAAAAGGTCAGCCAAACCCTAGAAAGACAATTACAAGGAATCCTACTCTAGAAAGGAAATGAAATAACCTAACTAGGAACAAATTTAGTACTTCTAGGAAAGTATTAAATGGTACTTAAGAGACCATAAATAGACTAAGGAAAATATTAATAACCTATATATAAATAAAGAAATAAGGTAAATCCCAACTAGGAAAATAATCTTGACAATCTTGGAAAGTTTGACTAGTCTTCTCTCAAAACTTGGGCAGAAAGCAAGTCTTGTTGTGGCTGATTCTTGGACTCTTCTTGACCTTATTTGCATGAAATTGGACCTTAAATTTCCTCATCTTGGGCTTGATTTTGGGCCACCAAATAATTGTAGCATTTGGACAATTCATCTCCCTTGGGCTTGAGCTCTTCTTCCCCAATAAGACACATTTGGATCAGCGATTGAATCCCATTGAGCTTATCATTGAACTCCTTGGTTTGAGATCTTGTTATGGGCCTCCTTGGAGTTTCTAAACCTTCATCCTTGTCCTTCAATGGAGTAGAGCTTCTTTGGATGCTATCACTTGTACACCCCTTCCCACTCTAACTTTTCCCTACTCGGGATCTCTAGAGTCACAAATTTAGTGTTACAATTAAGCACAACATAATAGGGGGACAACCTAATCAGCCCAAGTTTGGAAACCCATAAACATAACAGGACAAGCAGGATATACATAGGTGACTATTACAGACTCTCTAACTAGGGTAGAAACATGGATGGGGGCATCAAGTACATCACAAATCATATCAAATACCAAGGCAAACTGAACTGACACATGATAAAGTAGACCTCGAATCAAACAACACATTAGCCATTCGATCATAGACAAAAATAGTACATGTGATCACTGCATCAGATGTCTCCGCCTCAGTCTTGCTCGAAAAGGCATAAAATTGAGCCATGTCATCTTGGTAGATGACCTCCTTGCCTGACTGTGTTGCTTCTCTACTTGCACTACCATTTGTGTAGCATATCTAGACAATGCATGGAACTTATCTTCATAAGCAGCTACAGTCATACCACCCTACTCCAAAGTCATGAACTCATCCTTCTTACGATCTCTCACAGTCCGAGGCACATACTTTTCCAGAAACAGAGCATGAAACTGTGTTCAAGTGAGTTGGGGGGGGGGGGTAAAACTGATGATCTGCATTCCATATAGGCCCTTCACCACTACTTAGCCTCACCCTGAAGCTGAAAGGTCACGAACTCCAGCCCATGCTGGTGTACAATACCTAACTTGTGAAGCCTCTCATAGCAATTAATCCAAAATAAACTCATAGGCGTCCTCACTCTTAGAACCATAGAACACATGCGACTTTAGCTTCAAAATTTAGTCAGCATCGCATGCTCATTACCAATCATCACAGGACCCAATAGGGGACGGAAAAAGGCATCAGTGCCTACTGCTCCACCCACCTTGGGAACCACAATCGCAATAGAGGGGGTTGATAAGAGGTTGAGTCACTTGCATTATGGAAAGAACTCTAGGACCAACCAATCTCTTCAGAAAAGTCATAATTTGTTGAGCTAACACTGGGTCTAAGGGAGGAATACCTATAGCCTCTGCCTCTGCGTCCCTCTCTAGTCTAACCTCCTTCTCGTCCTCGATCTCCACATTCTCTTCTACCTCTTCGTGATGTGCAAGAGGGGCCTCATCTCTGGGAGCATTCTCAACTGGAGCTCAACCTCTAGCGGGTGCTACCCTTCCTCGGCCTCTGCTTTTTGCTCTTCCCCTAACCCTGTCTCGACCGCGACTTTTTGCTGTGGACTCCTCGGCTGGCTTATTGACGGGAGCTATAGGCCTAACACCATTGAAACACATGTTAACCATCTGCGGACAGAAGAGGGAAGAAGATTAGATACTAATTTTGATCGCCAGATACAAATTTGGATTGCCATATACCAATTGAATCAAGTCATAGCACGAAAGGATTAGAACAAAAAGATTTCCTAAAGTCCTGAGCCTCTCGAAGAAAAATACAGACGTCTCCATACCATTCCGTAAGACGATACTAGATTCATTTTGGTACAATGAGATCAATAAACCTAGGGCTCTAATACCAACTTTGTCACGACCCAGACCGTCGTGATTGGCACCCACACTAACCCTCCGGTGGGAGAACCATTACTACAACCCAACAAAACAAAGTAACAAAAACAAGAACATTTAAAGATACGAAAGTAGGTTTAAATGTCTAAAGAAATATGGAGTTCCCATAAACTCAGAAGTTTAACCGAAACAACTATCAAAACTATTCAAGAAAACAACCCCTAGAACCTGAAAGCCATTGTACCAAAACTACTAAATTAACAAGTCTAAGAAAGGGGTACAACCCAAAACTAACATAAGCAAAACTACTAGAATAGTCTGAGTCCGAAAGGAATGGACTAAACAAAATTGAAGGACCCATGACAACCTGAAAGAATTGGTTCACCCTTGAATCTGGTCCCGATCACTGATCTCCTAGCTGAGGTCAATTTGTAGCCGCCTAAAGATGCCTTGCACTCCACAAAGAACAATCAAGTGCAGTATCAATACACAACCACATTGTACTAGTAGGATCAAGTGGCTATTCCAATAAGCAAAACATAGGCAAGCAAACAAAACACAGTAAACACGACACATACAAAATACATAATTAGTTATCAATTCAAGAATAACTTACAATTCTTAATATCAACATCAATACACTTGGATGTAATAATCACAATGGTATTCTCATGGAACCCACACCCAAATTGTTATTGTGTCAGAACGTGACACCTGATTCAATATATGTGTCAAAACATGACACCCAATCCAATATATGTGTCGGAATGTGACACCCGATCCAATCAGCACAACCATAATCACAATCACATCCATAATGAACATAACTTCTAATCATACAATCAAGTATTAGGTTAATGGCATGCAATTGTTCATTCACACTCATTTTCATTAGGTTCGATCTACATTGCCTCATTCACATACATGTATGCATATAATGAAGCAATTACTGACATATTTCACATAACTAGGAAATCAAACCATCACCTACCTCAAAACCAAGCTTGAATCCTCCTAAGACACTTGAGCCTTCCTTTTCCGGATTCTTTCTGCTTGTTCATGGTCTAAAAACAAACAATTAACGCAAGGATCAATAAACGAGGCCTTATTTACCCAGATAATAATCAATCTATCAATCCATGGCCAAACCCAAGATCCTAATGTTCAATTAGGGCTTTTCCCACCATTAACTTCAGGTCAAAACCCTTACCCAATGATAATTACCCTAGAATCTAAGTTCTACGGATCGAAAAATAGATTAAGGGAGTAAAAACCTTACTTTTAGCGCTAGAAGAGGTGGAAAACTGTCAAGAACTTGTCCTGGGTCATCTCTTAGCTCTCAAGAACGAACTTTTGTAGGAAATAACGTTTTTGGGGTTTTTACCCGATTTAAGTCGCAATTGGCCCACTACGGTGGACCCCATCCCGCCACAGCGACCCCACCCTTGCGGGATTAATCCTGCCTTGGCGGCTTTCACGAAGACAGAAGCTCAGAATTTGAGTTCCAAGCTGCCATTTCACAACACACCTTCAGCCTTTGACGTTCCAAAACTACCCTTTCACGCTAAGATTAGTTTCGGGAGTTCTACTTCCTCGAATTTGATTTTGTAAAGCCGTACTTTTAATGTCTTGGTTATCTACTCATGTGATTAATTTTGTAATTAAATCTCTCATTCATTACCATATTTTCCTAGACCTCACCTGACTCAAATTTCGTCCAAATTTGGACTAGGCTAGGAATTCCCAAGTCACTGCCCAAAAGTTTTTCTGGTCCAATTTTTTTCCCCACTGGATTTTCCATAATGACGGGAACCGGTCGTTACAAGTTTCATATACACTAAATTAATTATAAGTTGATATTTTGTACCTATATTTTAAATTAGCATAAAGTAGGAATATTGATATTTAATTATGTAAATAATAATTGTTTAGAAGTCCAAAATAATTTAAAAGAAGAAGAGAGGAGCCCAAAAGTTGGCCCAAAAGCCCTATTTTCAGCCCAAACCTTGACCTAATCCTAAGATATGCAACAACGACACCTTATCCGAAAAGGGACGATCGCTTTTGTTTCTTCTTCAAGTAAACCTCAATGATCACTAACAATGGACAAAGCCTAGTCTCTCAATTTTCATGCAAGCCTCATCTGTTTCTCATGAAAACGTAAGACTTTTTCTTCGTTTCTCTCATTCACATATCTCCTCTTTAATTTGGTCAACAAGAAGCCAAAATACTTTTTGAAATCTCAAATGAAGAATTACAGATATATATTATGAATTCAATACGGCTATCTTGCTTCTTGAAATTCCGCCTATACTTGAGCCAAGAACCCTAGTTCATCTCTATAAAAACCGAGTGTATTGCACTCGTTTCAGGAAGGAAAGCTTTGTGCCCCCCATAGCATCTAATACGACTGCTTTTTTGCTCTAAAAAATTGTCACTTCTATTAACTTTCTATCTCGGTCAAAACTTTGTTTTTCAAACTTGTTCAAATTTGCTATTGTTCGAAGATAGACCTTCGACTGAATCACCTTGTTCACTGCCTGGCACTAGGTAATACTCACCCCTTTCTTCCTCTATTTCTATCACTAAGGTTAAAAATGATATGTATACTTGAGAAATTTATGTGTCAAGATTAATTTATGCTTATTTTAGATATACTGAAAGTTATATTAAAATGTACTTGTGTCTTCTATGAGAATTGAAGTCGTTTTCCAATCATTTATTAGACGTCATGATTTGAATAATAGTTTAGGTTGGAATTTTTAATATGGAATCAGTTTTTATTTTATTTGCTTTGGTTCCAAGTTTTACCGCTTATATTGTTTTCCCTTGGCAAAAACACGTTAGTTATTGTTTCTTATTTAGTTAAAAAAACATTAGATAAAAATATGTGTTTTATCTAATAAAAAAACGTAAAAAATTATGATGTATTGGATTTCCTGTAGCGTCTTTCCATGACATGTTAATTTAAAGTTTATTGCATATGATATGTATGTATATATATATATATATATATATATATATATATTATGTACTAAAGTTGTGTATTGGTTTAAATTACTGAATTATATGGTTCTTATTTTGCTTAGTTACATATATTGTGCAGACTATGCTTATTTTTAAAAATTGAAGATGTAGAGTGTAACACCCCAAAAACTAGTAGGCTTAACTTGAGCTTTACGTGAGGGTTAGAGTCGTAGATATAACTTCCTATACTTGAAATGAAGGGTTCCGGATTAGAACGTCAAGGTACGACCCCCCAAGGACCAACCAAGGGTCCTTGAGGAGGACCCTAACAAGCTGCCAAAACAGTGGACCTACGGCTAGACCCACACCCCGTAGGTAAACTTCTCAAGTAACACCACTCCTCGACAACGGCGCCATTTTGATTTCACGTATCAGGACACTTCATCCAATACTAAGTGCCAATGATCATTAGTTAGTAATATAACCCAACTAAGTGAGTTGGGGTCAAATCCCACAGGGAGTAGTACGTATTTGAGAATCAATAGAAAAGCATGAATATGGTCAAGTCAATCATAGGTAAAAATATTTACGAATAAAAGCATGGTTCAAGTTTGGGGGTGACACAAGTGTCAAATAACAGGGGGTTTTGATTTCAACTTATCAGCTACAATAACAAATAACACAAATAGATAAGTATAAAGACGGGTTCTTGGGATGTGATTGGATTATGGGCTAAGATAGAATGGGTGATTGCAACTAATAGTAAATAGCTGTAAATTAGTGAATAAGCTAGACTTTAGTGGGGATAAACTTTCTCTCGAACAATTTACCTCGAATCAAATTGGTTTCTCTCGAACACCAATAAGTAGCAATTAAGAACAACATATGCTTTAGTGCATTCACTCTCTCGAGCTGAATGTGTAGAAAAGGGTTTAGGATTCACTCTCTCGAGTTGAACCCATGACAACCTGATACCCACCGACCATCAAATCAATAATCTTGGTTTTAAAACCTCTCTCTCAAACAAGCCAAAAACACGAAGGTAGAGTTGCATTTGCAACTACAACCCTTTAGATTAAGTCACAATTACTTAATGAAATCACTTTTAAACAGTATTTAAACTATCAATTAACAATACCCACCAGCTAAATCAACCCATAATCACACCTCAAGAATTGGGGATTTAGCTAGGCATCATAAAAAGATACAAACTATTACCAAATTGGGTTTCCATCAACTGGGTAAGATTAATTTTGTTTTTACAAAGGTCAAGGTTGAAGAATCTCAAAGACCCACTTCTAATTTCTGAAAAATGGAAACCTTTAAAGCTAAGGAAATATTGTCTCAATACTCTCAGTTCTAAGCTCCCAACTTTAAAACTGATAATTCTGATTCTAAAATGAAAACTAGATAATTCCTCCCTAAACTAACAATTTAAAAATGTATTTATAGTCGCCAAAAATGTGCTGCGAAGGACCATTCAGCGCAATAAGTCTGGATCGTCGATCCACTCGGTGATCCGCCCTTTGGTTAATTCCATCGCCCTTTTGCTTTGGACTTCAGCTTCTTTAAATTCTGTAACTTTGGTCAATCTAGCACTGCATCGCGGAACCGTTCGGTGACTCGCCGACTACTCCTTTCTATCACCGACTTGATTTTCTCCTTTAGGGCTTGGCACGCTGGAACTTTAGGTGAGATCATGGCTATTCGGTGACTCGCCCAATGGGTTAGGCGATCATCAAGCCTCTTTTCTTCATTTTTTTAGCTACCTTATTCCTTTTTGCTCATTAGTGTCCATGTTTTGTTCCTCAATCCAAATACCTGAAAATCAAGGATTTACATCAGTTATTGGCACAAAATATGCATTTGAGGACACTAAATCTAGAAAATAAACCCCTAAATGAGTCCAAATCGTGGACTCATCAGTGAGTATGGCGGCTTCAAGAGTGAGGAATTTTATAAGGATGAACCCTCTAGAATTTTATGGGTCAAAGATGGAGAAAGATCCTTAAGAGTTTATAGATGAGGTCTCTAAGGTGTTGGACGTTGTGGGAGTGACTCCGGTAGAGAAGGCGGAATTATCCTCTTACCAACTCAAAGGGGTTGCTCAAGTTTGGTTTAATCAATGGAAGGAGGCTAGACTGGTAGAAATGAGTCCCATAGAATGGGAAAGGTTCAAGAGTGCTTTTCTAGATAGGTTCTTCTCTTTAGAGATGAGAGAAGCTTTAGTGTTTGAGTTCATTAACCTTAGACAAAGTGATATGAGTGTTAAGGAATATTCATGGAGGTTCACCCAATTGTCTAAGTATGTTCCAATTCTGGTGTACAATCCTAGGTTGAGAATGAGTAAGTTTGTGTTGGGATTGTCCGATTTAGTAGTAAAAGAATGTCGTACGACCATGTTTGATCATGATATGAATATTTCTCGCCTTATGATTTATGCTCATCTAATTGAGAAAGAGAAACTTGAAGAAAGGTTTAGGGAGAAAAATAGGTTTAGGATTGATGATGATAACTCTTCTCTTGAAAGGTTCTTTGTTCAAGGTCCTTCTAAGACTTCCCCAAGATATAACCTAGAAAGGGTGTCCAACCCTAAGTCTCAAGGAAAGAATAGTAGATCCATATTTCCTACTTGTGCTAGATGTGGAAAAAGACATGAGGGTAGATGTTTAGCCAGTATGGAAGGTTGTTATGGTTGCGGAAGAAGTGACCACAAAATGAGAGATTGTCTAGTACTTACCGCTAGGGGAAGAGACATGAAGCAAATTAGGTCCTATGCTCTCCAAGCTAGAGGTGAATAAGAGAGTCCTCAAAATGTTCTTGGTATGTGTTTTATGTTTATTTAGATGGGTGTGTTGATTGTCTTTTTTTGGCATGATAGACTTTGATGTTGTCTTTAGTATGAATGAGTTACATTATGGCTATGTTTATTTGATGGTAGGACCCGACTTAGTCATGATGAGTTTTTGGGTATGTGGATAGATTTAATGAATAAGGTTTTAAGTAATGCCTAAATGTGTTGAATAAGTAGACTCTTTTGAAGGGTAGTAGTGTAATTCACCATGGTTTAGAACCATCTTATGCGATGGATGTAAAAGCTTAGTTATGACTTGCTCTGACCTTAGAGTTGAAGGAAATGATGCCTAGAAGACCCCGTATAGGCTTACTCCCAAGAGGGAGATGATGTGCTTATATAGCAAGGTAGTTGAGTGTTCTTGATGTTCATGATTTAAGTTAGCTTGGAATTCTCACTTTGAGAGGTGTAGTGAGTTTGGAAAGTTTAGTCCCTGTTTTGTAGGCTCATATGAGATCTTAAGTGGTGTTGGTAAGATTGCTTATGAACTAGAGTTTCTTAATAAGAATTTCTCTAATTTAGAAATATCAGTAGGGATCTTATACCAGCAAGTTAAGAAATAGAAGAGCAAGGACGTTGTTTCCATGGAAATGTTAAGGGGTGGTCTTTTAGTAAGGATTTTAGGTGAGGGTGCTACTTGGGAGGACAACGGCCAATAAGAAGTCCTGATATCTCATCCTTTTTCCTTGTATTCCTCATTTAGCATTAAGATGATGAGTTCCTCATGATTTGCTTTTTATGTGAAGTCATGTGTGATTTGTATGTTTCCATGATTTTCTTATGTGGTGCATGCTCATGAAAATTAGTGTATTGAAAACAAAATAAAGTTGCATGATTAATTTTCTTCATGTTGTTGTGCATTAAGTATGAGTTGCCTATTTAACTTCATGAGATGAATGATGAACATGTTCTGAGATGATTTTTGAGAGTAAATTGCATTTTGACTCCACGACAAGTGTTGAGTATTCATTAAAGCTTGGAGAAGGTAATTCCTCCTAAGAATATGAGAAATGTTGAGTTTTCATGCATAATGGATTGTTAGATGTAGTTCCTACTTCCTTGTGTTGCATTTAGTATATTTGGCTTGGAGATGAAGTTTTTCCCTTGTTTATGTGTATTTAAATAAATTGCATGCATGGTGGGTTGGTCGTCTAGAGTTGTGACATTAAGGAGTGCCTAGAATGTCATTCGAGGATGAATGTTCCCAAGAAGGAGATATTGTAACACCCCGCAAACTAGTAGGCTTAACTAAAGCTTTACGTGAGGGTTGGAGCCGTAAATAGAACTTCCTGTACTTGAAATGAAGGGTTTCGGGTTACAACGTCAAGGTACGACCCCCCAAAGACCAACCAAGGGTCCTTGAGAAGGACCCTAACAGGCTGCCAAAACAGTGGACCTACAGCTGGACCCACGCCTCGTAGGGTGGTCCATGCCCCGTAAGTGGGTGATCCGTAAGTGGCCAACAAGTTCCAGTCACCAACCCATGCCCCACCAGTACGGGCCGTGGGTCAGTCCACACCCACGTAGGTGGGTGGTCGTGGATGGTGGCCTGGAGACGGTTTAAAAGAGTAAATTAGGGCACTTTGGGTTTTTCCTATTTTAAGTGGTATTAAGTGGGGTCATTTAAACTTAGTTTAGACCACCCATATAAAGACTTTAGACCCTTAATTAAATCATTCCAAATCATTCTCTCAACTCAGCAAAAAGAAATCGAAATCCCTCTAAAAAATCCTCTCTCTAGAAAGAAGAAGAAGATGGTCAATCTAGGTCAAGACTCCATTGCTTCAAGATTTCTAGGCTTTGTAATCAAGGTATGATGGCTTATTCATTCATGGACTCCTTTCATGCATGAAGCCTCCATATTTCACCTAATTGTGAAGATGAACCCCAATTCTAGTTAGGATTTCTTCCTATATTGTGGGTATTGTTGTGTGTTGATCCAATTGAGTGGATAATGGTTGTTTATGATGTAATTGCATGTTTTAAGTATAGTTATACATGTATTCTTGATTAACCTAAGATTATGAGGTGAAATTGATATAGTTTGGTTTTATGCCATGAAAGAGGAAATTGAGGGCTTAGATGTGACCTTCTAAGATTGATGAATTTCTTTATGAATTGGTTGAGACTAGAGCTTATAGACCTGAATTGAATGAAGTTAAAGTATACATGGGAATCTATGATTTATATTGATTGAGATTGAGGCTATATGATGAATCGTGATTAGAATCACTTAAGGATGAAGCATGTGGTTAGATTATCTTGAGAATTAGGCATATATGATGACCATGTGAGGTATTGCTTAAGAGTAAGGCATGTACTATGAATGCCATTTCTAGGGCTTTGAGGGTAAAAGCTAATATGAATGAACTAGGAATGTTAAGGCTTTAAGAGTGAAGCTAGTATGTATGTTGAATTGCATATGGTATTATTGTGGAAAGACTTCACCCATACGACCTATGAGTATATGAGATCATGCTTGTAATGATTTGATTACTTGAATTGTGATTATATCCATGTCTAATGTAGTCATTCTAGATATGTTGATTTTAAATGAGTTTTGACCCTTGAAAGGACAATATATGATATTATGCATGTTTTATGAAGGTTATGTATATGCTTTGAGAACACTTTGAGAGTAAAGTGATTATGATCATGATCTTATTGTGTGTTGTTGAAAGGATATTCTCATTTACACACCTACGTATGATTATGATAATGTTATTGTGATGATTGAAAGGTTATTCTCATGAACACATAATGAACATAATGTGAAAGGTTTTCACACATAATGGAGATTCTAGGTTGAAAGGCAGTTCTCACCTAATTGAATCTAATGTTATATGTAGACATGGATGGTGAAAGGTTATTCTCACGCATGATCTAAGAACTATCCTAATGAACTCTTGGGGATTGATTGTCAAGTACATATTTCCATAAGACATGAAACAAGTTATGACTTAATATGTATTCCGTGGGAATTTTGCTTAGCACCGAGTGGATATTGATGAGATGGGAACTCGTTCGTGAGAAAGGTCGGCTCCTAGAAGCAATCTCCTTATCCCATAAACTACGTGCCCCCGTAGGTTATTTAGATATTGGATCTACCTAAAGCTAACAAATGATGGTCTTACCTTAGGCAAGTAGGACAACCCTTGTCGGTGTGGGTAACACTGAATTCCATGTAAACTCACATAGTCTGTGTCAATTAAGGTTAATTCCCACAAGGTGAAGTCTAGTATGAACTATGGTTACTTGAGAAGCTTTACTTAGAATCAGTGAGATTTATGGGGTCTTATTCATGCATTGTACAAGTATTCTTTGAGGGTAGTTATGGTATGTTCTCTTATGTTATGAGGATCTATGTAATGAATATGCTTATGACTTTTGCTTATGATGTATGCTTAACTTGGATTGTTGCTATAAGTTGCTTTCCTTGATATGTTTGACTAAAGGTGAATGTTCTCTTATCTATGAGAAATAAGCTAAGGATGAGATCAAAAGATGATAAATATGAATGAGGACCTAAAATGACTTGCTTAGCATGGGTGGGATTATAGGGTCTTGTCCATGCATTGCACAAGCTTGCCTTGAAGTGACTTATGAAGTTGTTCTGTTACATCATGTTGTTCTAAATGCATTGATCATGCCTATGATTATGATGTTATCTCTTATGCTCACAAATTATGATTATTGTCTCTTATGCTATGTCCTATGTCTCATGATGATGTGTTTTATGCTTATGACTTAAGTCATTGTCTCTTATTAATAAGTTGTATGTCTTGTGTTGACTAATGCCTCTTATATGTTTATGCTGATGATTTATGCTAGCCATCATATTTATTGTACTAACACATACTTTTGCCTACATTCTTACAAATGTAGGTTTTGGTGATATTGACTTCCGTCCTCGTGGCTAGGTTCATAGTGGATCAAGAAGAGAAGTTATGGTGAGTCCTCATATCATTCGAGGGCTTGACCACCATGTCATTTACATTTCATTTTATGTTTAGAGCTATTTCATGGGATGCGCCCCAAAGACTTTCATGTATTAGATGGTTTGAGACAATGTTAAAGACTTCCGCTTCATTTTATGAGACTTCGATTGTATTGAAAAATATTTAAAATTTTCGTACTTTTCTATTATCTTATATTATGATATGCTAAGTGGCTTACATGAGGTCCTTCGGGGTTCTATGTGTCATGTTACATCTAGGGGGTACCCCTAGGTCGTGACATAGAGACATACTTTTAAACACACTGCCTCCCTCCCTCTATGTTGCTTCACATTTTTACTTTAGATTTTAGGTTGTTTGCTAATCTATTAATTAGCAAAGTTGAATGTATTAGTTTTTCTTCCAAGTGTTTTGAAAGGGCTATGTAAAAATGTCTAAATATCTTGATTTGAGTGTCCCGTTATGCATTAGTGTGTTTTATATTTTAACTAGTATATGTGATGTGTAACATTTACTTAGCTCTACTTATATTATTTTAATACCTTATTTAGAATGAAGTTATCTTGCTGAGTCTCTTTACTTTTTCACTTGCATGAACCTTGCAAGCAAAAATGGAGTCTTTGATTCAGTCTCCACTACATCTTAGACTACCCAAATAGCAAAAGAAAAAAAAAAGTGAAACTCATTTGGGATTGTTTATATGGCTGCTTATATTACTATTTCCTTTTAGCATTTATTTGTTTTAGTAACTTGCTTATGTGTTCCGGATATGTGTTAGTTTATACTTTGTTTTTTATAAGTAATAATTAATAGGGGTTAGACGATTAGATTATGGCATCATTAATCTAGTTATTAACACTTCTCTTATCGTGCGTAGCAATATCTTTGAACTTCCAATATACATATATATATATATATATAAAAGCATGAACTCCTAAATTGAATGTTAAATTACTATAATACCCAAATTAAAAATACTTATTTTATTTTATTTATTTATTTAATTATTTGTATTATATGAAAAGTAGATACTCTTTCATATTAAAGAGTTGTGACTTTTTTGACATGTTTAGACATTTTCAATGAGTTGTGACTTTTCTGAAGGGTTGTGATTTTTTCAAAGGGTGGTGACTTTTTCAAAGGGTTGTGCCTTTTCTTGAGTTGTGACTTTGACGATTAGCATTGACTTTTTTGAAAGGTTGTAACTTTTCTGATAAGGCACAATTAACATCTATTCATACTATTATTTGTTAGCTATAAATAGAGGGGCGTCCACTCACTTTTAAACTACGATTTTTTAAAGTTTTCTACATAATTCAAGGTACCACATAAGAAAGAGTTGGTGAACAAATTGTAGCAAATCATTCATAAATTCACACTCGTATTTTTTCTTACGATTTTCATGAGTTAACAGTGACGAAAAGTTATGGGAAAGACAATAATAATAAACAACTATGAAAATGGTCACATGATTTGGGTAAGATATTTCTTCTTTATTTTTTTAAATTATTTTTTTACCCTCCAATGAAAGAGCTTCTTTCTAATTTTGCTAAAACAACGGGCATCAATGTAGTCTATTGAATCATTAGTTTTGATGTTAATTTCACTATTTTAAAAATAGATTCACTTTTACTTATAATATGATAATATAGTCATGATAATAATTATATTTTAATAGATATGTAAGTAAAAATGAACGGAGAAAGTAAAGTGGTGGTGACAAGAGATTTTAATCAAATGGAACACTATAGTGAATATAGCATGATCATATATTTTTGTCTTCCTTCTTCATTGGCTATGTATCGTTCCATATATATTTTTTAATATTTATATCGAGTATGGAATTTTTTAAGTATGAATTTCCTGTTATTTTGTGTTCATTTTAATTTGAGAAAATGGCATGTCACGAGATACACTCCTTGCTAGCTATATAAAATAGATAAGAAAATAGTGATTGATCATAAAATAATCTTAAATCAAATTAAAGATTCTATAAATACTTTAAATTTTATTCATCTATTAATTTTTATTATTTAAAAATTTTAATATTTTATATCACAATACAACCTCTATAAGATACTAGATATTTCATTAGACAACAAGTAAAAGATAGATTGTGTATAAAGATAAATTATTGAAATATTTTTGGTAATCCTTATTAGTGGCATGCACATACTAAATTTCAAATATGAATATTTAAGAAAAAAATTATACTTAAATGGTGTCCATAATTTATGTTCATAACCTCAAGAGGAAAGACTATTGGTGACATTTTTTGTATTGATATTTTTTTAAAATTTTGTTGGTTAGATTTGCTTACAAAATTTAGTAAAGTAAAAAATAATACTACTAAAGAAATGTTACTTTCTCCTCATATTTAAACTTTGAATGTATTTTGAAATGTTTCAATGATATTTGGTCATTTTGATCTCAAAATACAAGTAACTCTATGACAATTTGTATTAATCATTTAAAAGCACTTGTCCTATGTTGTTTAAACTATAATTATTTACTAAAAAAATTTAACTTAGTAATATTAATTTTATTTTACAACATCTTATACTATATATACATATACTCGTGCAACGAACGTGCCGTGAAACTAGTATATATAGAGAGAGAGCGCAACATTTGTTTAACTTCAAGTTTAATTTAATTGTTTTCCAAGTACACTCACTTACTTGAGCAACAGTCTTTTTTAATTAAGCAAATGGTCTCCTTTAATTTACTTCAACAATTTTTCAAGTTAAAAATGTTTTACCGATTTCAAGACTTAATAAATGTCTTTTAAAAAAAAAACTAATTTCATCGACTTTATTTAACATTTTAGCATCCATATTTAGTTTTTTAAAAAAAAATTAATTAACCTAAGTTTGGCAGGTTAACTGTTTTTAGCATTGTTTAAAGGATGTCTTACACCTTCCCTTTAGGATAATTTAGAACCCTTACCTAAAATCTCATAAGGTTAAGGAGATCTTAATATAGAGTTAATTCAGCATAACTTGTAGAAAAATAGGTGTCCTAGTTCATCTTTAAAATAATTAGGTGACGACTCTTTAAAAAAGCATAAGAATGACTAATAGGTTATACACCATTTGGACCTCGGGTTAAAATGGGGTATACCAGCTTGGCTACTCTGCTGGAGAATTTAGGTTCTAAATAATAACAAACTTAGGTTAATAATTAAGGCTTTAGCTTTAGCTTCTGCTTATTTTATTTTTGATGTTTGTTTTATTTCAATTGCCTAATCCTTTTTTTTTCATGCTTATGCAATATAAATTGTTTATTTGTTACCACTTTATATAAATTGTTTATTTGTTATTGATTCATATAAATTGTTATTCCGTTCATAATTCCTTCAATTTTGGAATATTTAACCTATCACACGTACACGCGAGGTGTGTCTTGTGCACCCTCAAATTTCTTTCAAAATCCCAAAAGTTAGGAGAGTTGGCGTATGTGCGGCGTGTCCGAATCTATTTCCGTGTGATCGCATAGACTTCTCACTCAAGTGGTCCACTTGGAAACCTTGTGTCTAGAAAACCAACTCTTAGTCAACAGAGAATAGAGCAAAACCAACATCTTATATGGAACATGCATCATGCAAACCTAAGAGTTTTAAAACCCATAGTATATTAAAACCATTAGTTTACCTTGTCAAATGTCCAAGCAGGTTCATGACCCAAGTGACACCTTATAATAATGTATGTGCATATTTGAAGGATCATTATGCCTAAATATCAATTTTTTGCCCTTAAATAATTAAACTTTGGTAGGATTGTATAAAACAACCATTTTTCTTGCAGTTCGTATGACCGTCAAGATCCCAAACTATGGTAGATATATGATTGCTCCAAACGACTTCAACAAAGGCGACGAAAGACAAGGCACAACAATATTTTAACCTTAGTTTACTAGGTTTATTTTTATTATACAAGGTGTAATGAAGTTATAAAGTTGTTCTTCTAGTTTATTCTTTTAGTATATATGTTTGTTTAATTATTTAAGAGCTATAAAAAATGGCGTATATTGGCACAATCTTGTCGTTTAAATTTTCATTAGGCCTACCTCAGGCATAAAAGAGATCATTTACATATTAAGACGCATTATTGACGTGTTGCTTGCTTTTATAACATGTTCAATATATGAGAAAATTGTATAAAATAGCAAACTACTAATTCAAATTATATGCTACAACCACAATTTGATTTAATTGTAACTCATAGCAAACTGTTGCCATTAGCCTCTCTCCCTAAATTTCTCGCTCGCCACTCTCATTTTCTCGCTGGTAGTCTCTCCCTAACCTCTCTCACTTTATACAAACACATATGTATAAAATGCGTTTGTGTTTGTATAAAGCGAGAGAGAATTGTATATATACATATCTTTTCGTTCGCCTCTCTCCCCAGAGAATCTCGCTCGCCACTCTCACACGTTTCTCTCACTTTATACAAACATAAATGTATAAACTATGTTTGTGTTTGTATAAAGCGAGAGAAAATTGTATATAAAAATACAAATACGTACATTTTCGTCTTATACACTTATAATTATACAAATACAAATATTTCCCTGCGCAGTTTTCTTTTGTCACTCTCTTTCTCGTTTTATGCAAACACAAATTATACAATTTATTATTTTGTATATGTATAATGAAATAGATTATACAATTGATTCTTTTATATATGTATCCTGAAATATACATATTAATAGTCATAGCAAACATGAAGTTTGCTATGAAACACAATTATACAAACTATAGCTATAACATACAAATATGATTTTTTATGTTTGCTAAACCTAAAATTTACTCTTAATATATTCATTGTGCACTACTTTCATTATTTGCTTGCTATGTGTCTTATTTGCATATACTAAAATTACTTGAGGTGTTGTCACCTTATCTAACATTGCTTTTTGTAATTTTTATTTTCATTTTTTTTATCATCTTCCCCAAAAGGCTTATTCATGTTGACAATCAAGATGTCTGACGACGCAAATGTTTTACCTCAATGGGTAGTTTGAAGACCGAGAACTAACGTCAATAATCCACTAATGACAAACTTTTAGGCATTGAAAGTGTCACCCCTACTGAAGATAATCCTGAAACTTTGAGAACTAAGGACGACACTAGTAATGATAAACATATTACTCGCTTAGAGCAACAAATTGCTTACTTGCAAGAAGAAGTTGAGCGTGTTAAGAACTGTCACGACCCGAGCCTACACCCTGGACGTGGACGACACTCGAGAACCATTGTTGGTCCCCAAACGAACCCTCATCCTAGCTGACTACAAGCAGAAGACTAACTCAAGCATACAAAGCTTAAAAACTGAATAAAAATTCATGAAACTCAAATATAAAACTTTAACTCAAATGAAAAACTCTGAATAAAAATAATATATTCAACTCGCCACAAAATAGGCAACTTAAGTCTTTAAAACACTTAACAAAATAAATTAACAAACTTTTGAAACTCTACTGTCTATCTATGAAGCCTCTAACTGATAAAGATGGAAGTCGATACAAGACCCACGACATCCTAACAATTGATATAACTGAAAGTACAAGTTGAACCCTCTGGAAGCAAAGAGGCTCACCATAGCTAACTCGAACTGCATACGGTACCAACGAAGCACCTGTTGATGACCCTCAGTACCTGTATTTTCATTATGAAATAATGCAGGCTAAATGGCTCAGTACATGGAATGTACGAGCATGTAAGGGGAATTCTAAATCATAAACATAAGCTTGAACTTGATAAAAAAGAAACATACTTACCTCCTCCCAACTCACTCAACTAAACTCAACTCAAGAATAAGATACTCAACTCAAAGATATGATACTCAACTCAAAGGTATACTCAAGGATACTCAAAACTACTCAAACTTACTCAACTCAGAAGTACTCAAGGATAAGATACCCAACTCAGTAATAAGGTTCTCAACTTAGTGAAACGTAGCTCAACTCAAGATAATAAACTCTAGATACTCAACTCAATATAAAGCAACAATAAAAGATGCAATATATGGAAAACTTTTAAAACATAATCTCCCCCTTTGGATCATTCGTCCTCGAATGATGACTGGATTGGGTATGGAATGGGGTTACTCTTACTAAGGTCTGAGTCTAATGGTATGCTCTTACTATATTCAATCTTAACCCAAATCCTTAAGTTCGGGTTCAATACCTATCTATAGGGAATCTCATCCTAAGACTATTACTCCTTACCACCACATTCAAGCTTAGTACTTTAACAACTCTATGGACTCCTACTAACCAACTCCTTTGGAGCCAACTAAGGGCCCTCCGTTAACTATGTCTCATAGTAAAACCTCATCCTCCCTTTCCTCCTCATTATAACCTTAGATGGAATTATCACACCATCACTATCATGATAAGAACATCAACCTCCTCTTTCTACATCACTTCATTACTAAAAGGACCTCTGAAAGGATATCTCCCATACTCTTTGGAACTCAGTACTATCTTAGTCTTAACCAATTGACTTGATTTCTCATCTCGTCATCTCCCCCTTAGATCTAAAGCTGACACTTGGAAGCTATGGACCTATTCCAACATCTCTAACTGGACTACATCCTCTTTTACTCTAACACTCGAAAGAAGCTTATCTCATGACTAACAAACTCTTCATAAGTAGGTACTAAGGCCTCTTTCTAATTACATACCCTCTCGGTACACCTCTTAATGCTCTTTTTACTCTTGTGACTTAGCCACACTTTACTGCCCTTATCTAAAGGTTAGGGTCTCTCACTTGTACCACTCATATTTATTGCAGTGAACATCTCAATTCATCACCTACTCTATGTCAAGTCTGCCAGATCAAATCCCAAGACTGACATCATCACCCTCATATTGTCGTTCTCTCGATCATGACATGCATCTCAAATTCAAGCTTAATGTTCATCACTAAACCCAAATATCAATACGATTGCTCGCATACTATGTTATACCCCATTACTTGATCAATTTTATAACCTTCTGAACATCATGACCCTCTCAAACAAATCATAAGCCTCGCTTAGATCTATCACTTTATGAACACTTTTGCTCTTCTATTCAGCACTTACACTTGGTCATTACCTACACAATGACACTTCATCACAAACTCCTTTCTAGCTACAACACACTCTACCTCCTATGATGGAATCTTCACAACTCATCACTTCTTAGTCTACCCATAAGGGAAAACTCTTCATTAGTAACTTACTAGGTGCATGACTATAGTAACATAGCTTTTCGAAATGTCATCTCCTTTACTTAGATTACTAAATCGATGCATACTTTCCTCTAACTCTGGGCACTTTCACTACTGCTGCTCATGATCTCGTTACTCATGCTAGGTGAAAATATTACCCAAGCTCTAAACATACCATACTCTTAAAGGTCTCAACTGAATAAGGTTTAAGGAAGAGCATACAACTCGTTTTTAGCTCAAACGCATGATTCATATGAACATCAGTACATTCCTTTGAAACTCAACCTTTAACTCACTCATGGGCTTCTCTCAAGCCCCTCTAGTGTCTCATGACTTCCTCAAGACTTTTCTAAGAGCAACTCATCGATAAAGGACTGACTTTTATTTTTAACCACCTCTAGTATGAAAGGTAGTCAAATGAATCTGAGAAACGCACGAGTATGAATAAATCTCTATGGCATAGCTCTATTACACAATTAAGAGTATGAAAGATGAGAAACATTTCTTAAATGTTTGTAGTCACTCGTTTATAGAAGTGTGGCCCTCACAACCTTAAACAAGACCCTACTTGACACTGCTTCATGGACACCTTAGGACAATTGAACTCTGTGCTCTGACACCAAGTTTGTCATGACCCGAGCCTAAACCCTGGACATGACCGGCACTCGAGAACCATTGTTGATCCCCAAGCGAACCCTCATCCTAGCTGACTACAAGCGAAAGACTAACTCAAGCATACAAAGCTTAAAAATTGAATAAAAATTCATGAAACTCAAATATAAAACTTTGAATCAAAATAAAAACTCTAAATAAAAATAATATATTCAACTCACCACAAAATAGGCAACTTAAGTCTTTAAAACATTTAACAAAATAAATGAACAGACTTCTGAAACTCTATTGTCTATCTATGAAACCTGTAACTGACAAAAATGGAATTCGGGACAAGACCCACGACATCCTAACAACTAATATAACTGAAAGTACAAGTGGAACCCTCCGAAAGCAAGGAGGCTCACCATAGCTAACTCGAACTGCATGTGGTATCAACGAAGCGCCTATTGATGATCCTGAGTACATGTTTTTGCATCATGAAATGATGCAGGCCAAATGGCTCAGTTTATGGAAAGTACGAGCATATAAGGGGAATTCTAAAGCATAAACATAATCTTGAACTTGATAAAAAAAAAGCATACTTACCTCCTCCCAACTCACTCAACTAAACTCAACTCAAGAATAAGATATTCAACTCAAAGATATGATACTCAACTCAAAGGTACGATACTCAACTCAAAGGTATGATACTCAACTAAAAGGTATACTCAAGGATACTCAAAACTACTCAAACTTACTCAACTCAGAAGTACTCAAGGATAAGATACCTAACTCAGTAATAAGGTGCTCAACTCAGTGAAACATAGCTACACTCAAGATACTCAACTCTGGATACTCAACTCAAGATAAAGTAACAATAAAAGATGCAATACATGGAAAACTTTTAAAACAGTAGATATAACTCAATGTATTAAAGAATACAATAATAACTCAATTTATATATAATAAAATATAATACAATAATATGGGAGTTTCTCTAACCGACAACCATCACTATGAGCTATGTGATGATACAACGTCTCGCCCACGCTGCCAGAACTGTCCTATACCTTGTCAGGGTATAGAACCTTTCAACTAAGTGGATCCACTAGTCTATGCTAAAAGAATTAAGCAGTCATCTAAAAAGTATGACCCTTTCAACCCACGATGGCTACATGGTTTATGGAGACTTGAGTTATTAAGAACTCGTCCCCATATCGGTGTTCAATACTACTCCCAAAACATACTCAGCTAATATGTTTAAAAACATAACTCTTCTTGTTGTTTGAGATTATTACTCAAAAACTAACTTAAAAGCTCTCTTGGAAATTGGTGTTTCCTCTTTTTTTTAAATGTTAAAACATTTTACTCTTGGGAATTAGTTCCCATATAATCTTTTGAAGAAATGATCTTCACTCTTACTCTTACTCAACTCAATGCTCAAGTCTTAAAACAAGTTTAAAAATATTGTAAAAGACTTCTCGAAATAAAGTTCATGCCAAATTATGGACATGAACGACTCAATACTCGAGACTCAACAACTCATAACTCAAGAACTTCAATAATAATACTCGCTTCAAGAATGCTCAACTCGGATGGTTCATGCGAAATTATTGGCATGGACTACTCAACTCAAGGACTTAAAAATACTTCTCATCTCAAGACTAAACTTATACGGTTCATGCGGAATTATGGGCATGAACTACTCAACTCAAGGACTTCATGGCTAACATGTAATATTCCCATGATTAGGAACTTAATCTCGACTCGATACTCAAGACTTAGAACTTGAAGATACTACTCCTCTCAATGATACTCAATTTATGGAGTCCATACGAAATTTATGGGCATGAACGACTCGATTCGAAGGTGTACATAATAACATGGAACTCATGTATACGACTCTTCCCATTCTCTTACTTACTTCTTCAAATCTTAGTTTAAATCAATAGTTGTAACACCCTGAACTTAGATAGAGGGTTTAGCATGTTAGAACTTTAAAGGGCCACCCCTCAAAGACATACCAAGGGCCCATGAAGAGGCCCCAAGAAAACTGCCAGAGGCAATGACCTACGGTAGGACCTACACCCTGTGGGTGGGTCCATGCCTCGTGGATAGGGATGGTGGTTCAAGCCTTTGTTGCTAACCTCCAGACCCAAACCACGATTGACCAGCATGGACCGTGGGTCCACTCACGGCCCGTCAGCGTGGTCTGGTGGTTGGGACAAAATAGGGCAGTTAGGCAGTTAAGTTTTGGGGGTCGTGGTTCAAGACCTTGTTGCCAACCTCCAAACCCAAACCACGATTGACCAGCACAGACCATGGATCCATCCACGACCTATCAGCATGGTTTCGTGGTTGGGGCAGTTGGGTGGTTAAGTTTAGGGGATTGTGGTTCAAGCCCTTTTTCCAACCTCCAGACCTAAACCACGATTGACTAGCATGGACCATGGGTCCACCCATGGCCCGTCAGAGTGGTCTCGTGGTTGGGACAAAATGGGGCAGTTGGGCGGTTAAGTTTAGGGGTACTTTGGGTTTTTTAAGTGGTGTCGTTTTACCCTAATCTAGACCACCTATATGAGGACTTTAGACCCCTAAATTAAGTCATTCTAAGTCATTATTTCTAGATCCCAAAAGAAACCCAATTCCCTCTCAAATATTCTCTCTCTAGAAAGTGAAGAAGAATAAGAAGACCCCTAAATTAATTCATTCTAAGTCATTATTTCAAGATCCCAATAGAAACCAAATTCCTTCTCAAATATTCTCTCTATAATAATAATAATAATAATAATAATAATAATAATAATAATAATAATAATAATTCAAGCTAAGCCAAGTCAAGTCTCCAATCTTCCAAGCTTTTAGAGCTTTGTAATCAAGGTATGATGTCTTATTCATTCGTGGATTCCTTTCATCCATGAAGCCCCGTGTTTTCCTCAATTTAGAAGAAGAATTCCCCAATTCAATCTAAGGTTTCTTCTAATGTTACGGGTTATGATCCAATAGAGTGGATTATGATTGTTTGTGATTGTTTATGATAGAATTGCATGATTTTAGTATGATTATACATGTATTCATGCTTAACCTATTATTCTAAGGTGAATTTGATATAGTTTGGTTTTATGCCATGAAAGGGGAAATTGAGAGCTTAGATGTGAACTTCTAGGATTGATGAATTATATTATAGATTGCTTGAGATTAGAGCACATAGGTATGGATTGCTGAAGAGTAAATCATATAGCCATGAATTGAACTAGATTAAAGTATATATATATGATGAATCATAGTTGGTAGTGCTTAGGATTAATCCTATATGATTAGAATTACCTATAGAATGAAGCATGTGATTAGAATGTCTTGAGATCTAAGCATATATCATGATCATGAGAAGTATTACTTTGAGAGTAATGCTTGTAGCTATAAATGTTGAATTGCTAGGGTTTTGAGAGTAAAAGCTAATATGATGAATTATGATGACTAAGGCTGTAACGACCCGAGAGCACCCCTTAGTCGTTACTGGCGTATTCGACCTCTCGGAGATCTTATACAAGCCCTTAGCATTCGTCATAGCATTTATCATAGAAAAATAGCGGAAAATTTAAAACTTTTCTACAATATAACACAAGACATAAAAGTCACCTCATTTAAACCTTTAATACAAAATCGGAGTACTACGTCTCAAGGTAGCCATCTTAAAGCATGACTACAACACAAGAGGGACACAACCCTTACAATACAAAAGAAACTACTATCTAGTACATAGAACTTAAGGAAACTCTTTAACATAAAGGTCCTTGACTCTTTAAGGACACACCCGAACTTGCGAAATAGTAAGCCAAGCTCATCACTTCTAGGAAAGGCCCTTTAGTCACCATCACCTACACTTGGTGTAAAAAGATGAAGAAGAATGATGTTAGTACAAGAATGCACTAAGTATGATAACCATACAAAACATGCTCTTAAAAGGACATTTAATTGGAAACTATGCATCATACCTTTTTAGAGAAACTTCAAGAACATTTAGTACATAGGCACAATATAAACCACATATCATCATACACACGAAAACCATTCATAATAGCACTTAGAGCCACTTATAACATTTTAGGCACATTCAATGCACACAATACATTACCTTTCTCTTTATCTTGACTCCTTTCCTCAAGCAACCCTTAGGGAATACTTGGTGCAATGTATTGCCTTAAGGTTACCAAAGGTAAACTTACATATAGCCTTCATCAATCCAACCACATGTATTCATAGAGTCATAAGTACACTATAAGACATAGTCTTCACATAGGAACCATCACCTAAGACAACCCCTAAGTCACACTAGTGCAATGTGCAAGTAGCATCCCATAATACTACTCACACCAAGTGTTCCTAGGAAGCCACCATAGACTAGGCACATCATATTCAACAAGTCATAACATCTTCATTTAACCTTAGACATAAGACCAGCATACCTCATAACATCATGTAAGGACTCATTCATTTACTACATCATTAGTCATAACCCATTTAGTTTATATCATAGGTAAACCACCCTCACAACCCCTTCACAAGCTCACTTGTGCAATGTACACATGGAGTCCCATACCCCCACATATACTAAGCAAACCCATTAAGAAATCATAAGTGTAATTCACATGCATAATCATACTTCATGTCTTGACATAAGTAAAGTCAACCTTAACATGCTTTCATATTAACATACATAGACCATAGTCTTCATTACATAAAGAGCCTAATCATAACCTCCCTTAGAGTACACTTATGTAATGCATAAGTAGGGTCCATAGTCCTACCTACACTAAGTAACTCTTCAAGAAATCATGACTAGATTTCATATTCTTATCTAAGTTCATTTCTTAACTTCGGGAGACTTTGCTATAGCCGACATAGACTATGTGAGCTACATGGAATCCGGTGTTCTACTCTTACACTGAAAAGAGAGGGTACTACTTACCAAAGTAGGACCTACAAACATAATAGCTATCTAGTAGATCCACTAAGCTAACACCTACGGGGGCAAGTAGTTATGGAACAAGGAGATTGCTATTAGAAAACCTTGACTTACTAAGCGTGGAGGTTTTCATCTCATGAGACAACATCTATGTTGGGACCCGGACTTGCTAAATGTGAAGGTTTCCATCTCATGAGACAACATCTATGTTGGGAACCCGGACTTGCTAAACGTGAAGGTTCTCTTGTGGGAAGCCGGAATTGCTAAACGTGAAGCCCCCACTCTTATTTTTCATGTTCACTCGGTGCTAAGCTCCAACTCCCTTTTCAAACATCTTTAAGCCTTTATTTTACATTAGTTCATAAAGTAGGCTTTAGAGACTTAATCCCTCATATCATATAGCTCAAAGGTTTCTAAGATGAGAATTACCTTTCATCGTAGAACCTACATTATGTGAGAATGACCTTTCACATAATCATACCATATTAATGGCCTTTCACATAATCATACCATATTCATAACATAGTCTAGTTTAGAGTACAATTGAGGAAACCCTTCAAGAGACTCACTTTCACTAGATTATGATAAACCTTATTCATTCATTCATGTGTGTACATATGTTAGAAAGCCTTTCACATAAACACCTTTATACAACACATTTTCATACCTTGTTAATCATACATTTTGCATGCATAATAAGATGTAAGGGTGCATATAAGAGTTCACTTTTCAATAGACAGCATAACACATCATATTCATAGCTATACATGTAGAGTGTGTGTGTGTGCGCATATTGGTCCTCATAGTGACATAATAGCAACAACATTGATATTGAGTGCACTTCCCTTAAAGGGATCACAACACATTCACACTGTCCCCAATTCACGAGCAATTCACATATAAATCCCTTAGGGATTCTAGACCACACACCCACACTTCATCATAGGAGACAAGGACATATTCAACATTGAATAGGTACTCCTAACATGTATATGATCAAACATTCATATAGGGGTCATATAAGTAGGGGTCATTCCACAATAGTACCTAACATAATCATTCATGTACACCACACCTTATCCCTAACATTATCATTCACATTATACTCCTCATCATGAACACACTTTAAACATCGAGCTAGCATTGAGGATTTCATACATAACTTTCATAGCACAACTTTATAACCATGGCATCATAATCATCAATTCACTTCACATCTATTGCCTTCAAGGCCATGATCTCAACATGCATAGATAGACAAGGAGTAAACACTTCCACCATAAGTGGATCAAACCTCACAACATCAATTCTCATACTATAGACTAGAAGTTAGGTCAACTTACCAATTCTCCAAGCCATGATCACCATGGATCAATCCTTAATAATTCATAATCAATTGACATAGGTAGCAATAGGAATCAACAATGTAATTCAATATCATAAACATAGCCTTAGTACAATTCCATAAACAAAGGGATCAAGCCATAACTTTGCCCATAAGGCCATAATCCTCAACTAATCAATATATCAACAATTCAACATTAATAAGTATATATAATCATAGGACACATCAATACAATCTAATCTAAACATAATTTCACCAATAGAGATCATATTCACAAAGACCCACATCATAGGCCAATTTTGAGAATTTGGGGATCATGGGTTCTTCAAGAATTCCTTTGAAAATTATCTTAAAAACCTTAATTCCACATTAATTCATCAATAGAATGATTTAGAAAATCGTTTGACAAGGAACCTATGTTTAGATTGAAAATTGGGAATTTTGGTCTTTGAATCGCTTTAGAAAATCTTTGATAGAACTCCTTGAATGAGAGGTTATTCAAGAATCAAGAGTCACCATACCTTAATTATTGAATACCCATGAAATTGAAGAAGAAATCAGTTGAAAACCCACCTTCTAGCTTGAGCTTCATCAAGGTCTTCAATGGAGTTTTTTAGAGAATCTATTTTGAGAAGGAAGGATCAATTTGAAGAATGGGGTCTAATTTTAGGTTTTGGGGTTTCAACCAACTTAAAATACCCTAAAATAGGTAGAATAACCATTTATAATAATTCTCCAAACTACCCCTCACTTAGTTGGACCTTTCTAAATAAGTCAAACTTGAGTTTTATTTTCGCAAATTTCGTCGGGAAATAAGTTCACGACGCGGAGGTGTTCCCACAAAGTTTCTGGAAATTAAATTCAAGATAGTAGAGTCTGTGACATGTTCGTGACGCGGACCAAACTTTTGGCCCTTGGTGGAGCTAATCCGTGACGTGGACATGCTCCCTCCATGAGCAATGTCAAGTTGCCTTGGCAGCTTGCTTCGCCAAGGTTGGGGTCCTCCTCGGGGACCCTTAGGGTGGCCCCCGGGGCATCATATTCGAATGTTTTGACCCTAAAAATATTTATTAAGACACTAGGGTCACCTCCACCGATTTTAGACTCCAAACAACACATAAAAACATGAACAACATACTAGAACACACCAACACATAAAACACTAGTTTCCGAACGTCTTGGTCATCCCTTGACATTTGACTTCCAAACTCCTTAAAACTAACTTAAAAGGATATTCTTCATTATTTTAACAAGTTATTAATGTGATTGTGAGAGGACTTTATTTTGAGGGTCGTTACAAAGGCTTTGAGGGTAAAGCTTATATGATAAATGTAGATTGTAGGTAGAATGGTTGTGGAAGGATTTACCCACATGAACTATATTATGAATGTATGAGATTATTATGTCTTTATAAGTAAGCTTTTAAGAACACTTTGAAGTAAAGTGTCAATGATTATGATACCCATTAAAGGCCTGAATTATAAGGTGAAAGGTTTACTCACATGAATGAAAAGGTTTGCTCACCCAAAATGAATCTAGACTAAAATTCTTAATGTCTTTAAAATTAGGTGTATGAATAAGAGTCCCCACATTCTTACTAATCATGTTATGACTTATGAAATGATGTAGCGAGTACCCATGTCATAAGATGATGAGATGCTTTACCCATTATCCTTTATAAGTAAAGCAAGAGGCGAATACCCATTAGCCTTTATAAGTTTGTCTTTAAAATTAAGTATGAAAATTATAACTATTCTTTCCTTGATAGCCTTGAATTGGTAAATTATAACTATTCATGAGAAATTCTTTGTCTTGGACTAGTAGAGAGATACTCTCCCATGAAAAGTAAGAATGACTAAAGAGGATAAGTCTCTGATCAAAGTAGCATGTTATGATGAAATAAGATTACTTTAAAGAAGTATAGTAAGTATGTTCTAATATGAGATTTACTTGCATAATGTTAGATTAACTTGGATTGTTGTTATAGTTGCTTTCCTTGATATGTTTGACTAAAGGTGAATGTTCCCTTGTCTATAAGAACTAAGCTAAGGATGAGATCAAAGGTGATGAAAATGAATGAGGACCTAAAGTGGTTTGCTTGGCATGGGTGAGATTTATGGGGTCTTATCCATGCATTGCACAAGCATGCTTTGAGGTTACTTATGAAGTGTTTCTCTTATATTATGTTGATCTAGATGCATTGACTATGTCTATGACTATGTTGTTATCTCTTATGTTTATAGCTTATGTCTTAGATGTATCTCTTATGATTATGGTATATGTCTTATACTAACTAATGCCTATGATATGCTTGTGTTGATGATTTATGTTAGCCATCATATTTAGCACATTTTGTACTAGCGCATACTCTTACCTACATTCTTATCAAATGTAGGGTCCGGTGATATTGACTTCCATTGTCGTGGCGAGGATCTTAGTAGAGCAAGCAGGTGGAGATTTGGTGAGTCCTCATAGCATCGACGATTTGACCACGTTTCCTTTATGTCTTTCTTTTATGTTAGAACTTTTGTATGGGTTGTGTCCCAAGACTTTCATATATTAGATGGTTTGATACAAGTGTTATAGACTTCTGCTTCATTTTATGAACTTTGATTGTATTGGAAAATGTTTTAAATTTCTGCACCATTTTCTATTATCTTATGTTATGAAAGCTAAGTCGCTTGTATGAGGTCCTTCGGCGTCTTATATGTCATATTACATCTAGGGGTACCCCTGGGTCGTGACAATAGGTGATCTCAAAGGATTCACATTTAACTCAAAGACTTTCTTGAACTCTACTCTTAACTCTCTCTTGAATGTGAATTATGGATTCAAGAGTTATGGATCATGATATAACAGATCTCGGTGATAGTGTAGACTCATGAATACATTCTCCTCACTTTCATGCTCACTTACTTGAGTCTTGAAACAAGTTATTTAAAGTGGTAGAAGACTCCTCAAAAGACTCAAAGGGACTATCTCAAAATGTTCGAAATAACTCTCAAGGCCTAACTCTTAACTCTACCTTCAATTTGAATTATGTATGAATTATTTCTAGGTGTTTAGAAGTAGTTTAGAGTGTTAAGAATCAAAGGGGAGTAAAGGTACCCTTCGAAAGAACTCAAACGGACAAAACAATAAAGAACGGGTGGGGGCAGGCGACCTTGGTGCACTGAGTGGCGCAAAGAGCCAGCCCTCTACCTACAGACACAAGTTTCAGGCGCATTGGCTGGGGCAGCGCGCCAGCCCAAGCCCAGAAAACCCTGACGACTTTTCTTTCTCATTTTGGACCCTAAGTCACCTAGAATAGAATGGTTTCTTCCTCAATCACTTGGATTCTATTAATCATTATAAGTACACTTTAATCTACTCAATACATCCCTCCAAGCACTCACTTTCATCTCAAGAAATCATCAAAACCCCAACAAAACAAGATTTAGAATGAAACTTCAAGAACACTTATCAAGAACTTAAATCTTTCAATCTTTATGGACGAATTCGACTATGAAAATCATGTTTGGCATGTGGGTGAATGAACCCAACACTATGGAAACTTACATACATCTTAGGGATCAAACCCATGGCAAAAATCCGCAACAAAACTCAAGAACCTCGACGAACGCCTTGATCCTTTCCTCTTTTATCTTCTTTTCTCTTCTTGAACTCTCAACTAAAACCGTAAGCATATATTAGGATGATAAAACTTAACCTGACCTGTTAGAACTTACTAAAAACAAATTAAATCTAATTTGGTAAGGAAAAGACCACAATACCCCTCATTATTTTCAGGTAACTTTTCTTAACTGGACAGCCTAATTTCAAAAGGGCATATCTCACTCATCTGAACTTGAAACTTAGCAAACTCGGTGGCGTTGGAAATATAATTCAAATACTTTTCATTTACCATCTCATGGTACACCTAACTAATCCTCTACCGAGAATTATGGTGATTTGAAGTTTACCCAATTCTTAGAAGAACTTAGGAATGACTTGAATGAATTTCTTTTAATTCTTTTTTGGAACTCAAGGTGCTATATCTAATGACCTTAACACATAAGAAATTTTAAATTCATCAGTAAAATCCTACTCACAACAAAGGATGGTTTAAGTCTTAGCTAAAAAAAAATTGGAGTGCTACAAGAACTTTGGTAAGTTACCAGTTTCCAACACTACTCCTCAAGAACAAAGGACCACAGTTGCAATTCCTCCTCATTTTCCATGTCTAGAATCTCCAATTCCAATCCATTTTAATCCACAAAATACTCAGCCCATAAGCACATTCATCCATCGTGAACTCGCATCCCATAAATCCACCTCCTACTAATCAAGATCATGTTAACCCCTAATATGTCAATCCATCTCTCATGTTCCCAAACCTATTTAACCAAATTCCTTCCAATACTCAATATGTTACCCCGCCGCCTGTTCAATTCCCTATCAACCCACCATCTTTCACCCCAGTTCTCGACTACCAAATCCCTCCAAACCAAATTCTCTTTTATCCATAGTATAGCACCCAATTTCCCACATACCAGAGTCTTTAAAATCAAATTCCCACAAACACATCATAAGTCACACCAACTACTGCTCCTCACAATACTCCACCAGTTCAAAATCACTCGACACCTCAACATAGATCAGCGACACATGTTGATCCTAACATGTAATGTGTTCTAGCGATATATGTTACACAAGCTCAATCATCTGCTACCCTGACACCAATTGTTGATCCATATGAGTTGTTGGAGAAAGAGTGGAAAACAAATGAGAAGGAATGTGATAAGGAGATGTGTGAGTTGAGGGAAGAAGTTAGGAATATGTGGTTCTAAAAGATAAGAGAAACTCAAGTATGAGGACCTATGTGTACAGGTACAAGCCACCAAAATTTGAGATGTTTGATGGCACTATAAATTCCCGCAATAATTTAAGATCTTATTGTGATAAGTTGTCGGGGTGTGAAGAAATGAGGTTGTAAGAATGAAATTGTTTATTAGAAGACTAACCAGAGATGCATTAACTTGGTATATCGAGCAAGATCCCAAGATTTGGCGTAATTGGAGCAATATGGTAGAGGATTTCATGGAAAAGTTTAGGTTCAATATTGAGATTTTCCCTGATTGTTATTACATTGAAAGATTGAAAAAGAAGACCTCTAAAACCTTTCATGAGTATGTTATTCATTTGGAGATTTGAAGCGGCTAGAGTACGACCTCCAGTGGATGAAAATGAAATGAAGGACATTTTTATCAAAGCTCAAGATAATATGTATTATGAAAGGATGTTGCTCATGACAGGTTCCAGATTCATAGACTGGGAAGCTTTGGAAGAAGGAACCAAGTCTGGGTGAGTCACAAACTTTGCAGCCTTATAGGAAACAATTAAGGCAATCCAATTTGGAACAATTAGAGCAATTAAGAAGAAAAAAAGATGAAGTTACAACTATAATGAATATTTAGGAGCCAATGCATATCATAACCAGCCACTTCATAGTCCACATAGTCAAATATTTTCACATATTTCTTATCCTGTTTGTAACATCCAACCAACGTGCTATCAGCAACCACCCACTATCAAAACTCACCATATTACCAACAATCATCATGTTACCAAGCTTCAAACAATTCAGCAACTCTACCAAGACCTCATCAAAATTTTGACAAAAGGAAGATTTACGCACCTCTAGTTGAGCCTTGTGCCCACTGTTTGAGAGCTTGAAAACAACATGAGTGATCCAAATTTTTTGGACAGCTATCAAACCTCACTCTAAGTGGTTTGATGATTCTAAGCATTGTACATATTATTCAGGGACTGTCGAACATGATATAGAAAGTTGTCTGGCTCTCAAGATACGATTAAGCTTTTGATCAAAGAGAATTTGATTTAGCTTAAAGGAGCTTTTCCAAATGTGAACAATAATCCTTTGCCTAAACATGATAATGTGGGTGTGAACATGGTTACCACATCCAATGAAGGGAGTCTTAAGAGAACTATTATGTCAGCAGGAAAGACTATTCCCTAATAAATCATCAATCCTGAGGTCAAGAAGAGGGGTGACATTTATGTGACTGATCCTATTATGCTACCAAATTTATTGTAGTCCAAATGTTTGAGAACATTATTGAAAATGATCCAGTTGAAGGGATCAAAAATTAATTTATTGCTGAAGATTTCACTAATACACCGACCATCTGGAATGCCAAACTAGGAGATGCCTTGCAGAATTGGACCTCTCCTTTGTCCATGATTTGCCAGGAATCTCAGTAGATTAAATTCTAGCACTATTTTGGAATGACATGATTTAAAAATTGAGGCTTTAATCATGTAGAAGAACTTTATGTTGTTTTCACCTCTTCTTTAGAAAGCTCAAATGTGAAATCTGTATATGTCTTTTCATTTCTCCTTAACTCCTTATTTTTATCTTTTTACTTCTATTTTTGTAATGACTCGTAAAAATGAATAAGTGAAACTAGAGCCTAACTAGTGTGTGTTTGAGTTAGTGTGGGGTTTCATATGGTAAAATATTGTCACGAGAGCTATGGTTGAGGGGTTTAGGAGTTAAACGTCAAGGTACGACTCCCCAAGGCCTTGAGGAGGACCCTAAAGCCTAAGCCCCAAGACCCCAAAGAAAATAAAAGTTACCTAAAGTTTGGTGACCTACGGAAGGGAACCACGCACCGTAGGTCCATTCACGCCCTGTGGATGGCCTCTGTAGGTCAGGCCCCAAAATTAGCAGCCTATGACCCAGACCATGGACAGCCAGGATGACTCGTGGTCCCACCCACAGTCCGTGGATGGTGGTCGTGAGTCACTGGTGATTTTTCTAGTTTGGCTCGGCTAAGGTAATGGCTATTTGGTAAATTGTTTTTATGATTAGTTTAGTTAATGGACGGTTATTTTAGTTTAATTAAAGTATTTTAAGAGCTTTTAAATTATTAAACTTTATTTTAGATTTCATTATTTCAAATCACCCCAAAGTTAGAAACGTCTTCTCTCAAAAGTTCGCTCTATAGAAACCTCCATTGGAGGTGAGGGATTCAAGCTTCCAAGGTCAAGAATTCAAGTTTTTCAAGGTACTTTTGTGGAATTCTTCCATAGAAGGTATGGTAATCTTCATCCTTTACATAGTTTCTTACAAGGAGTCAATTTCAAAGTGATTTCAAATCTCCAATGTTTCCCCTAAAACCCTAGTTTTCAATCTTGGCATGGGTTCGATTCTAAACATTCTCCAAAGGCTTTATTGCATTGAATTATGAATGAATTGTGGATTTAAAGATTAATTAAGATGATTTCTTCCTAGAACCCATGTTTTACCCCAAATTCTTAAGTTGTGAATTGCGAATGGGAATTGGTTGATTATGCAAGTATGTTGAATTGTTGATGTTTATATTGAATTATTTATTGAATCATGTCAATATCATTATATATTGTAGTAACTTGGATTTATGGGTTGATGTTGGTTTTTAGCCTAGGAAGGCAATGTTATGAAGGATCTATGTATGACTATGATGTGAAGTATATATGTGTGATCTCAAATGAATGTGCTATGATCATGTTTAGAATGTAATTGTGTTATGATTGAATATTGTTTCTCAATTAACACTAATGAATGATGAGGTTCTATGTGAAAGGTTATTCTCACATACATACACACTCATGAATGACTAATGAATGAAGTTTCTATGATTATGCTAATGATGATGGGTTGATTGAAAGGCTATTCTCAATTGTACTCTAATGAATGATAATGTCATGTTGTGAAAGGACTTTCTCACAATATGGGGATTCTTAGCTGAAGGCTATTATCATCTTTGAATCTATGAGCTTTCCAATGAATGAATGTTGGGTTTGGGATGGATACTCATCCATGAGTGGAGGCGGAGTATCTAGTAACAATCTCTTATCCCATAATAATGAACTAATGTAATGAATGTTAAGTATTCTGTGGGGAATAATGCTAAGCACCGAGAGGATATGGCTTGAGATGGGTGCTCATCCGTGAGTTGAGGTGGGGTATCTAATAACAATCTCTTGAGATGGGTGCTCATCCGTGAGTTGAGGCGGGGTATCTAGTAGCAATCTCACTATCTCTTAAATTATGTGCCCACATTGGTCTAGCTAGTGGATCCACCTCAGATAAAACCAATGGTCCTACTTTAGGCAAGTGGGAATCCCTTATCTGGTGAGGGTGACACCGAGATTCCATGAATTGCTCATATGAGCTATGTAAGTTAAGGCTTACCCTCACAAAGAATGTTAATGAACTAAGGCTTCTCAAGAATGCACTACTTAGTGTGGGTGGTAGTATGCGATGCCATTCATGCATTGCACAGGTAGGCTTTGAGAGGGGTTTTGGTGTGTTCCTTTATAATGTTAAGTGTTATGAATGTGCACTTACGATGATGTTAATGAGAATGTTGGTGTCTAATGAACGAAGGTGCTTTTAATGAAGTTAATGAAGAATGTTGACTTATGTTTAATGAGATAATGTATGCTTTACTTGGATTGTATTATAAGTTACTTCATTGTCAAGACCTAATAGATATGTATGTTCCTTGCCTATGGTGACTTCAAATGAGTACTTAGTGTGAGGAGTACTATGGGATGCTACTTGCACATTGCACAAGTATTACTTAGGGTTGTCTTAGGTGATGGTCCTTATGTGATGTTATGACTTATGAAATGTTTATGTATCTTATGTATGAGTATTATGTAAAGATGGAATGGATGAATGGTAAGTTCACTTTTGGTGACCTTAATATGGTAGTTTAGTGTGGATGGTGATATGGGACTCTATCTATACATTGCACAAAGTATAGCATTAGGGTTACTTGAGGTAAAGGCTTAATGTGAAGGTAATGGGTTATATGTTGATTATGTCTCTATTGTGATAAAATGACTTGTATGTTGGTTATGTTTGAATACTATGCCTCTTATACTTATGTTCATGAAGTTTTCTCAAAATGGCATATATTATGACTTTCAAATAAAATGTTTGTTTTAAGCATGTTTTTGCATGGATATCATACTTAGTACTTAATTGTGCTAACCCATATTCTCTAGCTTTATGAAGTGTAGGGATTAATACTCGATTTGACTCTCTTTAGTTGAATCTTGGATTTGAGATTCTCCAAGACTAAGTGGTATGTCTTTATAGATCGAGAACAAGCGTTTAGATGTTTCCTGTCTTACATGTAATAGACTTTGTTACGGTTTTCGATTGTAAAGGGTCGTGTTCCTACTTTAGTTTTCAAGATGTCGTTTTAGATGGCCATGTGAGACAATAGACTTCCGCTATTTTCGAATGTTTTGAATGAAGTTTTTGATTGTATGGTTTTAAATAAGTTTTAATTACGTACCATTTTCCTTATATCAAATGTTATGAACGTTATGAGGCTTGTATGAGACTTTTAGAAGTCTTATACATCGTGTCACTTCCGGGGTATAGGCTCGGGTCATGATAAACATAGTATCAGAGCATAAGGTTATGGGAATGGTTTTTAGGATTGATGTCTACAAGCCACGTCTAGTAGAGTCTTGTTCATCGGTGTGAGTCGCGACACATCTATGAGCGAGAGGCTATAGGACGTTAGGAAGTTACACTTCTTTCTTTATTCTTGAAGTCATCCCTTAAATTTTAGCTCTTTAAGCATTTCCTAATCCTTCTCTTGTGTTTAAAGGATATGAATACAAGAAGGACTACCGCAAGGAGAGTGGAAGAGGAGATGGTGAATGAGGGAGTTCCTCCCCAAGGTCCTCAAGGTGACCAATTCCTCAAGGCAATCAAGTTCTGATTGATGCTCCGGCCATGACTAATGAAGAGATTAGGTCGCCTTTTATAACCTTAACCCAAGCCATGACGGCCCAAGTTAATAGAGATGTGGGTCCTAGAGTGAATGCTAGTGAGAGTACTATGTCTTCTAGATTAAGGGATTTTTCTAGGATGAACCCACCCGAGTTTCTAGGTTCCAAAGTGGAAGAAGATCCCCTAAAGGTTTGTTGATGAGGTTTACAAAATACTGAGTGCCATGGGGGTGTCTTCTGAGGAAAAAGCGGAGCTAGCCACCTATCAACTAAAAGATGTAGCTCAACTTTGGTATGAACAATGGAAGGGTGAGAGGCCAAAGGAGCGGGTCCCATAAATTAGGAGGTTTTCAAAGAAGCTTTCCTTGATAGGTTTTTCCCCCTAGAGTTGAGGGAACAAAAGATGGTAGGATTCATGAACCTTCATCAAGGGGGTATAAGTGTGAAGGATTATTCTATTAAGTTCACCCAACTATCTAAATATGCTCCAATCTTAGTAGCAAATTCGAGGGCTAGAATGAATAAGTTTGTGATGGGGGTGTACGGTTTGGTTGAAGAAGAATGTCGAACGGCAATGCTCCATCATGAAATGGATATTTCAAGGGTCATGGTATATTCTCAACAAATTGAGGAGATGAAACTTAAGAAAATAAATAAGGAGGCAAAAAGAGTTAGGCCCGAATAACAAAGTCAACCAAGGTCCAAAAAGAGGTACTACAACCAAGATTCCCCAATGGACAACAATGATAGGATGTCTAACCCTAAATCTCAAGGAGGGAGTGGAACTGGTTCTTCTTTTGAAAGATCTATATGCGCCAAGTGTGGGAAGCAACATTTGGGTAAGTGCCTTGCCAGCACGGATGGGTGCTTTGGGTGTGGAAACAAGGGTTATAAGATGAGAGATTGCCCAACACTCTCGGCAAAAGGGAGAGAGACCAAACAAGCTTCTCTTGATGGCTCGGTTCCTAATGCTCCAAAGAGAAACCGTTTCTATTTGCTTCAAGCTAACAAGAACAAACGAGCTAATCTGGATGAAAGCACCGGTAAGTGATGGCTCCTTATAGATTGTGAATGTTGTATTGAGGTTCCTATGTTGTTTTCATGTTAGCCTTAGTTGGGTTTACTCCTAAGTGGGGGATAGTATGTTGAATAGTAAGGTTGTTGAGAGTTTTGATATCCTTATCTCTTTCCTTCTATTCCTATTTAAGCTTGAGACCAAGAGACCCTTGTAGCTTGTTTCATGATTTGGAGTCATGTGTGAAAATGTGTTTCCATGATCTCCTTATGTTATGCATGTTCTTAATGAGTTTATGTTTGAATGAGAAAATGAGTTGCTATGAGTTATGTCCCTCATGTTGATTTGCATTTAGTTTAAGTTGTTTATATGCTTCATGAGGTTAAATTGTTGAACATGCCTAATGTGTTTTTATGAAGAAATTATATAATGTGCTTAATGATGTTATGATGAGCATGAGATGAGTTGGAGAAGGTAAATCCTCCAATGAAATGAGAAATGCTGAAGTTATGATGCATAATGAGTTTGTAGATGTAGTTCCTATTTCTTGTGTTGCATTGAGCTTTTGATGTGGAGTTGATGTTTCCTCCTAGTTTTGTGCATTGGTTTATGATGTTGCATTCATGATGGGTTGTTAGTCTTAAGTCATTAACCCCTTAATTTGTTTAAAGTTCATTCGAGGACGAATGTTCCTAAGTGGGAGATAATGTAACGACCCGTAAAACCAAATAAGTGAAACTAGAGCCTAACTAGTGTGTGTTTGAGTTGTTATGGGATTTCATGTGGTAGAATGTTGTCCCGAGCTATGGTTGAGGGGTTTAAGGGTTAAACGTCAAGGTATGACTCCCCAAGGATCACCCTAGGGTCCTTGAGGAGGACCCTAAAGCCTAGCCCCCAAGACCCCAAAGAAAATGAAAGTTGCCTAAAGTTTGGTGACCTACGGAAGGTGAAACGACCCAAAAAGTTCCTAAAAATGTGCTTCGGAAATTACCGGAAACTTGTTTTAGCTATATCTAAGAATCCGTTTCGTTTTTCGAAAATCCAACTTCATATTCTTGTTTAGGGGGTCAAATTGAGTGGGAAATGGGTCTCACCCAAATTTTAGAGCAACCGTATCGAAATCCGAAATTTCCAAGTGAAGCCTTTTTCGAGGGTCTACTTTGAAGGGTCATATCTCCTAGCACACAAATAATTTTGGTAGACATAATATATCCATGGAAAGCCCTTTGAGTTAGCTACCCAACGCACTTCGTTTCACCTCATTCGGAGTTCGGACGAAGAAGTTATGCCCATTTTCGTAAAACCTGTCCGGGCAAAAATGCAATTTCCAGTAACCAAAGTTCTTGTTCACCCGCCTCACTTTTTTTTCTAAGTGTTTGTTCCATTTTTTTCCAAAGGGCATATGTTATTTCCTATATAACATTAACTCAATTCCCATCTCTAAAATATTTCCCAAAACACCTCTCCCATACTTAGACACATTTTCTCTCAAAGTTCTCTCAAGAACCCTAATCCAAAACCTTCATCAAGATTGAAGAGACTCTTGCTCCCAAGTTCCAAGCTTCCATTGAAGACACTCTCAAGGCCTTCATAAAAACTCAAGGTATGTGGTGTTGAACTCATGGGTCCTTCCACCCATAGTGCCTAGTCTCTATTCTACTCACTAATTCATGGTTTAATTCATGGTTTAATTCTGGTTCATAAATTAGTCTTGTTCCTTGTATAAATTTCCTACACAAGTGAATTTTAAACATGAAGAGTGATTGTTTTGAGCATGTTGTGACTCTAGAACTTGAATCTAAATTCGGAATGGATGTGGAGATTTTTCATGTGGTCTTGTGGGTGTTAAAATGTGTTGTTGTAGGTTGTTCACTGGTTTGGCTGCATACTTACTACCCTATTTTCCATGCTCTTTGATCCTATTACATGCCTTCAAGGTGTTTGACAAAATGTCCAATTATGGAGAATTGATGAATTGATGCTTTAGGGCTTGAGTTATGAGATGTATGGCATTCCAGAAATGTGTTGATGACAAACTAAGCTGATGTATATGTTCATTCCATACATGAGATTGCATTAGAGCCTAAGGTGAATTTCCTATATAAAGTGTTGCATGACCATGCCCGGTCCGGGGGAAAAGAACCGGACAACCATGTGAGAGGTTTATATCTCACCACCTAGGATATTTGGGGTGTGACCAACATCAACCATGTGAGAGGTTTATATCTCACCACCTAGGATGCTTGGGGTGTGACCAACATCAACCATGTGAGAGGTTTATATCTCGCCACCTAGGATGTTTGGGGTGTGACCAACATCAACCATGTGAGAGGTTTATATCTCGCCACCTAGGATGTTTGGGGTGTGACCAACATCAATCATGTGAGAGGTTTATATCTCGCCACCTAGGATGCTTGGGGTGTGACCAACATCAACCATGTGAGGGGTTTATACCTTGCCACCAGGGTGTCCGGGTGTGAACGGCATCCCCCATCCTAAATTGGGGTTACAGATTGGTCGAATTATGCACACACATATGATATATACTATTAGTATAGTTTTACTTAAACATGTTTTGACTTCACTTTGATCATGCAGCCTCATATTATCATTTATTATGCCTATGGAACTATCTCTTGCATTTCGATTGCGTCCTTGTCTATTCTTGCATTGCACCCCGCATACTTAGTACATTCCAAAGTACTAACGCATATTTTGCCTACATGATGTCACCATGTAGGGACCGGAGCTAATCTTGATCCTTCTCTCCATTCACGTGGCTAGTACGGTGCTTATCCGAGATTGTTGGTGAGTCCTCAATGATTCGAGGGCTACGTTATGTTTCTTACTCCTATGTTTTGAGACTTTAGCTTGCCATTGTATTTTGACTATGAGGGGAGCCGGTAATATGTCATGGCCCCCGTCCTATCTATGTATGTAGAGGTGTACGTTGGACAAGTATTTTGTAAATGAGCTTGACTCTTATTCTATGATGTTATTTTGAAATGGTTGCCCTTAGTCCCTATTTCCCGTTATTTAATGTTGAATATACTTCCGCGACCGATGAAGTGTGATGACAAGTTTGAGAGGCTTGTTTGGGGTTCCTTCGGGTTCCCCATTCGCCATGTCACGTCTAGGCCCTAGGCTTGGGTCGTGACAGAAGGGAACCACTCCCCGTAGGTCCATCCAAGACCCCATAGGAATGTGATCTATGCCTAGAAGGGCTATTAACTACCTACAAGGCTATATGGATGCCTAAAAGGTCTATGAGTTGCCTACAGGGCTATATTGATGCCGAAGAAGGCTATGTGCTTCCTATAGGGCCATGTTGTTGCCTAAGAGGGCTATGACTTGTCTATAAGCTATGTTGATGCCTAAGAGCACTATGTGCTGCCTACGAGGTTATATTAATGCTTAAGAGGGCTATGTGACTGCCTTCGGGGATAGGGGACTACCGATAGGAGTATATAGGCTGATTGGCACCTTCCCGGATTATGGGGGCCTGAGTAGGTAGTCTTGTGTGTTGTTTGTACCTGTCGAGCTTATGGGGGATTGGTTAGGTTGTTGTTTTATTATTTTTGATAAGTTTAGATTTAGGAGCAGGTCAATACATTTATCTTATCTTTGATTTATTTATCAAATTATTCCAGTATATCGGGATACCTCCTCATAGTCTATTGCCTTTCATACTATGTACCTTATTTTGTACTAACGCCCCATTGCCTTGGGGGCACTGCATTTATGCATGCAGGTCCTAAAAAATGACCGAATAGACCTCCTCAGCATCAGGATTGACTTTTATTCGGTTGGCTAGCCCCTTTCCTCCAGAGCTGCTAGAGTTGGGAGGTTTGTTACCTTTTGTTGTATATATCTTTATGGATAGGCTGGGGCCCTATCCTGCTAATCTTTACTACTCTTAGAGGCTTGCAGACTAGTGTGTGGGGTATATAGCTATATTATGGCCATACTGGCCAATGTTGTTGGTTTGCTGAAACTTGTGAGCTGTTTGATGTATTGTATTGATATATACCTGCTTTTTGTTTTGGTATAGATATCATGGTGGCTTCGACGGCCCAATCAGAACTTATGTGCTTGTTGGCTATTTATTTATATTATCTCCTTGGAGTAGTTATTTCTTTTATAGATTAGTTGACAGGGGCCTTGCCTGCCGAGGGCTTAGTTTTAAGCCAAGATATACTTGTTTGTCTTTTTTATTGTGTGTGGCTGCCATGCGTTAGTAGCAAATGGTTCAACAGGGTCGGGTCGGGCCTGAGTTTTGACATTAGGAACCAGTTGTGCCCCTCGAGTTTGGGGCGTGACATATGTATGACTATGGTGTGAAGTATAGATGTGTGAGCTCAATGAATGTGTGAGCTCAGAGCAACGTCGTATCCTAGGGAGTCTACAAGCCATGTCTAGTAGAGTCTTGTTTATAAATGTGTTGTGCACCACAACCGATAAGCAAGAAGCTACCGGGCATGTTAGAATGACTATCCTTCTTTTGCTCACCCTCATGCTATAGAGCGGTGTCTGAAGGGTTGAGGTTTATGGCTTATAATTGATACTAGTATGCAGATAGAGATGACTAACACTAGACAGACCACAACTAGCCAAGGGCTAGATACAACTGCAAGCAAGGGTACCGGCAAGGTACCACAGGTGGAGGTAGCCCATTGTGAGACCTAGGGAGAGACATCTTTTTAGCTCCCTATAGCTTCTACACCACTTCAGGAGCCTCCGAGGGCTACAGGACTTTCGGCTCCACCAGCAATACCACCTCTAGTTCCTCATATTCCATCTAATCAGTATTTCAAGAATGCAGTATGTATGTTAGCACAGTTAGTAGTTGCAAAGTGCCAACCAGTTGCGCTAGATGTGGTTGGACCTTCTGAAGGGCCCGGAAGTTCGAGAGTTCGTGAATTTCTTACCTTGAATCCTCCACAGTTTATAGGGACAGATAGCAGAGAAGACCCTCAGCACTTTATTGATAAGCTTCATAGGATCTTTAGAGTCATGCATGCCTCAGCGACTGAGTCAGTTGAGTTAGCAACATTTCGATTGCGTGATGTTATAGTATTGTGGTACGAGAGTTGGGAGAGATCTAGGGGAAAAGATGCATCCCTACCCACTTGGGATAGCTTTACAGAATCTTTCATACATCATTATTTGCCTCGAGAGATTAGGGATGGCCGGGTGGACCAGTTTCTGAACCTCCGACAGGTTAGCATGAGTATCCGAGAGTACGGGATGAGATTTGATTCATTGGCTAGATATGCACCAGTATTTTTTGATACGATGCATGATAGGGTGCATAGATTTGTGGGAGGGCTCTACTCAAACTATATCGATAATTGTTCTACCGCTGCACTAAATGATAATATGGATATCTCGCGAATTCAGGCATTTGTACAAGGCATAGAAGATCACCAACATTTACAGTATATGAGTGAGATGGTCGAGAGAGAGAGACAGAAGAGGGCTAGGCCCGCTGTTCGCAGAGAGATTTTTAGGGTGGTCCCAGACCCTGATATTCTATTAGGCCACCTAGACCTCCACCACATCAGTTCTAGGGTAGTAGATTTTATCGTCAGAAACAGTCAGGCACAGGTGAGGATTCACGAGCATCAGGCTCGCAGCAGCTGAGGGGTTCAGGCCAGGCTAGGACAGCCCCGTTGCGTTGTGCTACTTGTGGTAGGATACATTTTGGGAGGTGCAGACAGGGTTCCACAGGTTGTTATTCTTGTGGACAGGAAGGGCATGGGTGGAGAAACTACCCTACCATAGGTCAGGGTGGTATAGGTCAGTCGACTAGGTCAGCAGTAGGTTCCTCCTTAACAGCACAGTCTACAGGGGGTGGACCCCAAACTTCAGCACGTAGAGGTAGAGGCGGAGGCAAAGAGAGAGAATCTAGTTTTGGTAGTAGACAGAACCGTACATATACATTAACTGGCTGACAGGACTCATAGTCATCACCAGATGTTGTGACAAGTACATTGATTGTTTGCTCCCATTGTATTTATGCTTTGATAGATCCTGGATCTACTATGTCTTATGTTACACCATTTATTGCAAGGAAGTTATGTATAATAGCAGAGTCATTAGATTGACCCTTTATTGTATCTACACCAGTTGGTGAGTCTATTGTTCCCAGGAGAGTCTATCAAGATTTCACGGTAGAAATTATCTATCGTCAGACCTCTGTAGATCTTGTAGAGTTAAAGATGGTCGATGTTGATGTCATTATGGGTATGGACTGGTTAGCGTCTTGTTATGCTAATGTTGAGTGCCGGACAAAGATTGTTGGATTCCACTTTACAGGAGAGGCAGTTTGGGAATGGAAGGCGATATAGCAATGCCAAAAGGTAGGTTTATTTCCTATCTTAAGGTGAGGAGGAGGATTACCAAGGGTTGTATTCATCATCTTGTTCACGTTCATGATATAGATGCAAAACCACCGACTATTTAGTCTATTCTAGTAGTTAATGAATTTCTAGATGTATTTCCAGACGAGCTCCTTATTATCCCTCTAGAACGGGAAATTGATTTTGCTATCGATATGCTACCAAGTACACAACCCATATCTATCCCTCATTATAAAATAGCTCCTGCTGAGCTGAAGGATCAGCTGAAAGACTTGCTGGATAAAGGCTTTATTAGGCCTAGTGCTTCACTATGGGGTGCACCAGTGTTGTTCGTAAGAAAGAAAGATGGCTCATTAAGAATGTATATCTATTACTGACAGCTGAATAAGGCAACTATAAAGAATAAGTATCCCCTTCCGACGATAGATGACTTGTTTGATCAGTTACAAGGTGCTAAGTGTTTCTAAAAGATTGATTTAAGATCAGGGTACCACCAGATACGAGCTTGGGAGAAAGACGTTCCAAAGACAACTTTTAGAACTAGATATGGACACTTTGAGTTCTTGGTAATGTCTTTTGGATTAACTAATGCCCCAGCAGTGTTCATGGACTTGATGAATAGTATATTCAATCCGTATCTAGACTTGTTTGTGATTGTATTTATTGATGATATTTTGTGTATTCACGTTCAAAAGATGAGCATGTAAATCATCTGCGAGCAGTCCTTCAGGTTCTTCGAGATCGAGAACTTTATGCAAAGTTTTCTAAGTGTGAGTTTTGGTTGAACTTTATAGCTTTCTTAGGCCATATTGTATCAGATGCAGGCATTGCGGTTGATACACAAAAGATTGAGGCCGTAAAGACTTGGCCCAGACCCACGACTCCGATTGAGGTTTGTAATTTCTTATGGTTAGCTAGGTACTACAGAAGGTTTGTAGAGGGGTTTTCTTCAATTTCAGCCCCATTAACGAACCTGACTCAAAAAGCAACTAAGTTCCAATGGACTGAGGCTTGCGAGCATAGTTTCCAGGAGTTGAAGGACAGGTTGACATCAGCACCAGTTCTTGCATTGCTAGACAGTTCAGAAGGCTATGCGGTGTATTGTGATGCTTCTGGTGTTGGGTTGGGATGTGTTCTAATGCAACATGGTAAGGTTATCGCATATGCTTCAAGGCAGTTGAGAAAGCATGAGAAGAACTATCCGACCCACGATTTAGAGTTGGTTGCAGTTTTGTATGCACTAAAGATCTAGAGACACTATTTGTATGGTGTTCATGTTGACATCTTCACAGATCATAAAAGCCTTCCATATATCTTTAGACAGAAAGAGTTAAATTTGCGACAATGTCAATGGCTTGAGTTACTGAAAGACTACGACATGGACATTTTATATCATCCAGGAAAGGCAAATGTTGTAGTTGATGACCTCACTCAAAGATCTATGGGTAGTTTATCATATTTAGGCGTTGAGAAGTGTGAGCTAGCGCGAGAACTTCATCAGTTAGCTATCTTGGGAGTCAGATTGTTAGAGGCAAAAGATAGTGGGGTAATAATTCAGGACACGGCCGTATCATCTCTAGTTGTAGAAGTAAAATCCCGTCAACAAGAGGATAAGAGGATCCTAACTTAGAGCAGCTCAGAGCCAAGGTTTAGAATCACTAGACTTTAGCATTTGATATAGCAGGAGATGGAGTCCTTAGATACAGTGGTCGATTGTGTGTTTCGAATGTTGCAGGGCTTCCGCATCAAATTATGGAAGAGGCACATCATTCCCATCATTCTATTCACCCTAGTTCGACGAAGATGTACCATGATATTAAGGAGATCTATTGGTGGCACGGGATGAAGAAGGACGTTGCTGAGTTTCTGGCACAGTGTCCTAACTGCTAACAGGTGAAGGTTGAGCACCAAAATCCCGTTGGGCTAGTTCAGGAGATAGCCATTCCTTTGTAGATTAGGGAAGCAATTAATATGGATTTTATTATAGGGTTACCTCAATCGCGTCGCAAGTTTGACTCTATTTGGGTAATTGTTAATAGACTAACAAAATCAGCCCATTTCTTACCAGCAAGGCTACTTTTACAGCCAAAGACTATGCAGGGCTCTATATTAGGGAGATTGTTAGGCTACATGGTGTCCCAGTATCTATTATCTCTGATAGAGGATCACAACTCACCACAACTTCTGGAAGTCCTTCCAGAAAGGACTGGGGACATAGGTTAATCTTAATACAACCTTTCACCTTCAGACAGATGGCTAGGCTGAGCGCATAATTTTGACACTCGAGGATATGCTACGGGCGTGTGTGCTAGACTTCAAGGTGAGTTAGGATGACCACTTACCTCTTATAGAGTTCGCATACAATAATAGTCATCATTCCAGCATCGAGATGGCACCTTATGAGGCTTTGTATGGGAGAAAATGTGGATCCCCCATTGGATGGTTCGAGGTAGGTGAGTCAAGGTTGATTGGACCCGACTTAGTACAACAGACAGTGGAGCAGATCAAGCTCATACGGGAGAGGTTGCTAACAGCTCAAACCCGACAGAAGTCATACTCAGATGTGCGACGAAGGGACTTAGAGTTTTGCGTTGATGACTGGGTATTCTTAAAAGTCTCGCCTATGAAGGGGGTTATGAGATTTGGCAAAAAAGGCAAGCTTAGTCCAAGATTCATTGGGCCATACCAGATCCTTTGAAGGATAAGACGAGTGGCTTATGAGTTAGAATTACCTTCGAGGCTAGAATTTGTTCATCCAGTTTTCCAGGTATCTATGCTACGAAAGTGCGTAGGAGACCCTTCTCAGGTTGTCCCAGTTGAGGATGTTCAGATCACAGAGGAGTTGTCCTACGAGGAAACTCCAGTTGCCATATTAGATTGGCAGGTCCATAAATTGAGGACCAAAGAGGTGGCTTTGGTTAAAGTATTATGGAGAAACAAGAATAGAGAAGAGGTGACCTAGGAAGCTGAGGATGGCATGAGGTCCAAATATCCTCAAGTGTTTCATATCCCAGGGTGATGGCATATCGGTTTATATTAGTGCAGTGAACTAAGATACCTATCTGATTTTTTTTATATTGTTTCTTATTATCGTTGTTGTTGTCATTGTATATTTGCTCGCACTATTATTGCGGAGCTATGAGGACGAATGTTTCTAAGGGAGGAAGGATGTAACCCCAACTTTTCAAAAAGTCTAAATTAACTCGTTCGTGGAAAGACAAGGAGGGTGAGTAATAAATTAAAAATGATGTGGTATGTCATATTTTAAGTGTTCAAGGGTTGTATCTCAAGTTTTGAAGTTAAGTAAGTGGCAAAATAAAAGTTCGCAAAAGTTATCGTAAGTTCCTTTTTAAAGATTTCTATAAAATTTGGGTCAAATGTCTTGGATGTTTTCTCCCAATATATAAAGAGTTAGAAGGCCTATCACCCATTGAATCGAAGGCCTGCGAGTCTAGTTTGCAACGCACAAAACCCCGTATCAAACCGACATCAGAGTAAAAAGTTATGAGGGTTTTACTAGGGACTGCCGAGGCAAAATCCGGGTCGGGTCAAAAATATGGTATATCGGCTTATTTAACGTTTTAACCCATGAAAACATTTCATTTTAGTTTCAAACCAGAGAGAAAGCTTAAGAGAGGGTTCCTATGGATTTCTAGCATGATGAAGGTTAGTTTTTGACGATTTCTACCATTAAACATTTCCCCCGTGCCTAGAAACGTAATCTCTACAGGTGGCAATCATTTTTTCCTTCTATTATCTGCGTTTGGAGTTGGTTTTTGAAGATATAAATTTGTAGTTATTGGTGTTTCTTCAAGGTTTACACTTGGTTAACTAAGGTAATTATCTCGAGACCCTTTTATGGTTGTTTTTATGAATTTCTACGGACGTTTCGACAACTTGGGGCAATATGGAAAATCTACCAATTTAAGATTAATTATGAACTGTTTATAGATGTGTACCAGCTATGTATATATATTGTTTGTGAAGCTTAGGACATAAGGAACAACTTTCGTGAAGGAACTATGGTCTTTCGAGCGTTCACTGGAAAGGTATGTTAAGGCTATTCCCTACTTAAGGCATGTTTCCTTAAAGCTTAGGAGCAATATAATTTGGTTGTTATCCTTGTTACCCTTGTAGACATTATTCTTGATTGTTGGCTGCTCGAGTTGATATAATCCTCCCTTGTAGGGATTCTTATTCAGTTAGTTGCGCCCCTATGCTGGACACGACTTAGAGGCTATTTGTATAGGTTGCTTATAACTAAATTACTCGCTTTTAGCGATTGGATTGTTATTGTTGCCCTTGGGGCTATTGTGGTTAGCTGCAGGAATGTGATCTATGCCTAGAAGGGCTATATGGATGCCAAAAAGGGCTATGAGTTGCCTACAAGGCTATATTGACGCCTAAGAAGGCTATGAGCTTCCTACAGGGCCATGTTGTTGCCTAAGAGGGTTATGAGTTGTCTATAAGCTATGTTGATCCCTAAGAGTTATGTGCTGCCTACGGGGCTATATTAATGCCTAAGAGGGCTATGTATCTACCTACGGGGATAGGGGACTATCGATAGGGGTATATAGGCTGATTGACACCTTCCGAGCTTATGGGGGCCTGAGTAGGTGGTCTTGTGTGTTGTTTGTACCAACCGAGCTTATGGGGGTTTGGTTAGGTTGTTGTTTTATTATTTTTGATAAGTTTAGATTTAGGATCAGGTTAGTACACTTATCTTATCCTTGATTTATTTATCAGATTATTCCAGTATATCAGGATACCTCCTCATAGTTTATTATCTTTCATACTTTGTACATTATTTTGTACTGACGCCCTATTGCCTTGAGGGCGCTGCATTCATGCATGTAGGTCCTGATAGACGATCGAGTAGACCTCTTCAATAGTAGGATTGACTTTTATCCGATTGGCTAGCCTCTTTCCTCCGGAGCTGCTAGAGTTGGGAGATTTGTTACCTTTTGTTGTATATATCTTTATGGGTAGGCTGGGGCCCTGTCCCGCTAATCTTTACTACTCTTAGAGGCTTGCAAAATAGTGTGTGGGGTGTATAGCTACGTTATGGCCATACTGGCCTCTGTTGTTAGTTTGCTGAAGCTTGTGAGCTGTTTGATGTATTGTATTGATATATACCTGCTTTTAGTTTTGATATAGATATTATGGTGGCCTCGATGGCCCAATCAGGACTTCTATGCTAGTTGGGTATTTATTTATATTATCTCCTTAGAGTAGTTGTTTCTTTTATAGATCAGTTGGCAGGGACCTTACTGGCCGAGGGCTTAGTTTTAAGTCAAGATATACTTATTTATTTTTTTATTATGTGTGGATTCCATGCGCTAGTAGCAAATGGTTCAACAGGGTCAGCTCGGGCCTGAGTTTTGGCATTAGGAGCTAGTTGTGCCCCTCGAGTTTGGGGCGTGACATATGTATGACTATGATGTGAAGTATATGTGTGAGCTCAATGAATGTGTTATGATCATGTTTAGAATGTAATTGTGTTATGATTGAATGTTATTTCTCAATTAAACTTATGAATGATAAGGTTCTATGTGAAAGGTTATTCTCACATGCACACACTCATGAATGACTAAAGAATGAAGTTTCTATGATTATGCTAATGATGATGGGTTGATTGAAAGGATATTCTCAATTGTACTCTAATGAATAATAATGTCATGTTGTGAAAGGACTTTTTCAGAATATGGGGATTCTTAGGTGAAAAGTTATTCTCCTCTTTGAATCTATGAGATTTCCAATGAATGAATGTTGGGTTTGGGATGGATACTCATCCATGAGTGGAGGTAGAGTATCTAGTAACAATCTCGTATCCCATAATAATGAACTAATGTAATGAATGTTAAGTATTTTGTGGGCAATAATGCTAAGCACCGAAAGGATATGGCCTGAGATGGGTGCTCATCCGTGAGTTGAGGCGGGGTATCTAGTAGCATTTCCCTATCCGTTAAACTATGTGCCCACATAGGTCTAGCTAGTGTATCCACCTAAGCTAAAAACAATGGTCCTACCTTAGGCAAGTAGAAATCCCTTATCCGGTGAAGGTGACACCGGGATTTCATGAATTGCTCACATGGTCTATGTCAGTTAAGGCTTACCCCCACAAAGAATGTTAATAAACTATGGCTTCTCAAGAATGCACTACTTAGTGTAGGTGGTTGTATGGGATGTCATCTATGCATTGCACAAGTAGACTTTGAGAGGGGCTGTGGTGTGTTCCTTTATAATGTTAACCGTAATGAATATGCTCTTATGATGATGTTAATGAGAATGTTGGTTTAATGTCTAATGAATGAAGGTGTTTTTAATGAAATTAGTGAAGAATGTTGACTTATGTGCTTAATGAGATAATGTATACTTGGATTGTATTATGAGTTACTTCCTTGTAATGACCTAATGGATATGCATGTGCCTTGCCTATGGTGACTTCAAAGGAGTACTTAGTGTGAGTAGTAGTGTAGGATGCTACTTGCACATTGCAAAAGTATGACTTAGGGTTGTCTTAGGTGATGTTCCTTATGTGATGACATGACTTATGAAATGTTTATGTATCTTATGTATGAGTATTGTGTAAAGATTGAAAGGATGACTGGTAAGTTCACTTTTGGTGACCTTAATGTGGTACTTTAGTGTGGATGGTGGTATGGGATGATATCTATACATTGCACAAAGTATAGCATGAGGGTTAGTTGAGGTGAAGCTTAATGTGAAGGTAATGGGTTATATGTTGATTATGTCTCTATTGTGATGAAATGACTTGTATGTTGGTTATGTTTGAATATTATGCCTCTTATACTTATGTGTGTGAAGGTTTCTCAAAATGGCATATGTCATGACTTTCAAATAAAATGTTCGTTTTAAGCATGTTTTTGCATGGCTATCATACTTAGTACTTAATTGTGCTAACCGATATTCTCTAGCTTTATGAAGTGTAGGGATTGGTACTCGGTTTGACTCTCTTTAGTTGAAGCTTGGATTTGAGATTCTCCAAGACTAAGTGGTATGTCCTTATAGATTGAGGACAAGTGTTTAGATGTTTCCTTTCTTTCATGTAATAGACTTTGTTAAGGTTTTCGATTGAAAAGGGTTGTGTCCCTTCTTTAGTTTTGAAGATGTCGTTTTAGATGGCCATGTGAGACATTAGACTTCCGCTATTTTCGAATGTTTTAAATGAAGTTTTTGATTGTATGGTTTTAAATAAGGTTTAATCCTGTACCATTTTACTTATAGCGAATGTTATGAACGCTATGAGGCTTGTATAAGACTTTTCAGAGTCTTGTACACAGTGTCACTTCCAGGGTATAGGCTCGGGTCGTGACAATTTTTTACTTTTTCAGCTTAAAAGATTATAAGTTTTTCGGTCCTATGATTATGACATGTGATGACGCAAAAGAGCAGAACATGAATGACCAAAAGAAACTCAAAGGATAAAAAAAAATGACGTGCAACTTGGTAAGCTAGCCAAGGAATTTGAACAGCTTTTGGACGAAGCTGAAATTTCGAATTTAGACCACTCAAGCTAGCAAAAAAAGTTCAAATCAATGTCCATCTAGAGCCATTTGAGAAAGAAGCATTAATTGAATTATCAAGAAAGTATGTGGATATATTTTTAGGCTCATACGTTGCATAAGTTACCAAACCCAGTGAAGCTAGTTTGAGGAAACTCAAAATAGTTTGTAGTTAGTTGCAAGAAGAAGCTAAGGGATTTTACACCTATTTAGCAAGGATTTTGTCTTGGAAATATTGATGCTAGCATACGTGGATGTAACGTGTGACCAAAGCTTATCAATCTAGATCTTGTCAGAAGATGTTTGTTTCTAGAAGTTTAATTTAGTTTATTTTCATTTGGCACCTTTTTGATGTAATATGAACTACATTTTGATATGATGCCCTTGGTAGGATACTAGGCGGCTTCTATTAGCTTCTATCATATTAGCAAAAATTTCTAAATCATTTTTGCAAGTAATATGAACTATATTTTCAGCTAATGCCCTCGGTGGGATACATAGGTGGCCTCATCGGCTTCGGTCATATTTATAAAAAAGTAATATATCTTCTTCTTTTTGCATTATACCTTCAACTACGTGCTACCTGATTCCTATTTTTATAGGATACGTGGTGCCTTGTGGCTCGACCATATGTTTTAGAAATTTGCTATTATCTATAAGTAGAAACTAGGGCAAATTTTGAGAATGACTCAAAATTTCACTACAAATGAATACAATAGTTGACTAAAGCAACAAGCTGAGGCAAGGATTTTTCGAAAGATGCTAAATAGTATGAGCACATGGTCTGATTGGATATCTAGAAAAAAGATGTCTAAGCACATTGTCATAATCTGGAAGTCGGCAAGAGATTTTGAAATAATTTATATTCATATATATGTACATTATTTTTAAAAGTTATTTATTTATTTATTTTTCTATTGATCCTTATTTATCTACCAAGTCTTGTACTTCGAATAGAGTCATAGAGTTTGAACAAGAGGATAGACGAGCAATAGAGTTGGGAATCTCAAGTGATAAAAACATGGATAGCATGGATCGCGTAAAAGCATTAGAGGAGCTTGATGGACACAAAATCAAGAAGTACAATGTGTGGAAGGTCCATCTAAGTGAAGAGAAAGAAGAAAGAGGCCATTTGTGCAAATGGTCATCTCATAATTTCAAGAATTCATAAAAGAAGACAACCAAACAAGGCACTTACCTCATAAAATTGTCAAAGAAGTGTCTTCTTTACTTTATTTTCAAGAATTCACAAAAGAAGTCAACCAAACAAGGCCCTTACCTCATTAAGGGTAAAATTGTCAAATAAGTGTCTTCTTTATTTTATTAGTATAAATAGTAGTCTCTTTTATTTTGGAAGAGTTAGACTATATGGATTTTGAATGTGAAATGAACAAACTCTTTCAAGAGTGTAGTTTAAGGGTGGAATCCCTTTAGGATAGCCTAGCTCAGTGTAGCTTAATCTAGATTAGTGATGGATGGATTCTCATTGTTGATTTAGGACTTCTTTAACCTTGATTTCACTTGAGATTGCTCATTTGTGGTTTTCAATTTGAGTTGTTTCTTTTCGAATTCAAGTTTCTCTTCTTCCTTGGTTGATTGTTTATTCAATTGCCTTTCTTTCTTCTCTTCTCATCTCTTATTTCTCATCTATCTTACTTTTGTGTTGTTTCATTCCCATTTGATTTCAATTGATTTCATCCTCAATTGGAACCCTTATCATTTGGTATCAAGAGCCTAGGTTTAGATTTGTTCTTACAAATCTAGTCTTGGTTTAAAAAAAAGAGTCCAAAAAAATCGTCAAAAAAAAATCTGATTTTTTTTTAATTTTGATTTGTTATTTTTGACACTATATCCTTGTTCCCTAGCGTAATTTTGAAAGTGGGTCTTTTGATTGAGGCGAAATTGGAGGTTAATAATTAGTGGGCTTTGTTCTCTTAGTTAAAGGGAAGAAAATCCTAAATTTTGAGCCAATTTCGAGTTGATTTGAGTGTATTGGGGTTTAGTGTGTATTCTTGGTGGTCTATGTGTTCTTGGTATCTTCAAGTTGTTCTTAAAGAAGAACAAAGAAGAAAGTACATTTGATCCAACTTTTCAAGTCAAAGTTGGTCAAAGGTGCTTTTTTGGGGTCCATTAGTGGAATTTTGAAAAGAAAAAAAAAGGAAATTCGAAAAAAAAATTGAATCTAAAAAAAAAATCCACGTGGACTGCCACGTCAGCAATCAGCAGCCACTTCAGCGCTAGCTCAGTGCCACAACAGCAACTCACTGCCAGGCCATCCCAGACGCGCCACGTGGCGCATGTGGCTCAGATTTAGAGAGGAAAATGTGCAGGTTTTTGCTTAAGACCCCAAAAATATTCCAATTATGGGAAGTTTTTTGGACCAAAATTTTTTTTCTAAGTGTCCAAACTTCTTGATTCTTTTTCTATACTTTTTTCCTTCAATTACTCAACTATTTAACAACTAATTAACATCTTTAATTACTTGTTAACTAGTTTTAATCATTAAATTATCCAATCAAAGCCTTACAAGTGAAGAACTTTTTTAAGGCTTAAAAGTTTTTCTAAGTGTCCAAATTCACTTCTTCTTCTTCCACACTTTTTTTCTTCTATTTTTCAACTATTTAACAATTAATTAACATCTTTAACTAGTTTTTAATCATCAAATATTTTCTTTGATCCTTCAAATTAATTAACAAGAAGTAATTCTTCTACTTTTGTTACTTGGTTTATTTTGAGTCCGAATTTTTTTTTGTGCTTCTTTCTTCTACTTTTGTCATCTTAATTCGTTGATAACCTTCTTGATTCCATTCCTTTAGATTTTTGGGTCATCCTTCTTTCAAGAGTCACAAGAATCCACTCCACCACAAAGAATAAGTGATCTTGTGATTTAATTGGGCAAAGGTAGTTCTCTATCAACTTTGGGAAGACACTTTAGGAAGGTGAGTGTGAGATCAAATAAGAGAGGTGTGAGTAATTTTACCACTAACCTTGTTTGCTAAGTTTTGTAGGTACCCAAGGTGATTACAAGGAAGAATGTCATCCGTAACTTCCAAATATTGTGGAGATGATATTGGTGAATACACTTGTAGCAATATGAGCTATGAGCATGGTAAAAATGAGTTTTGTGAGGGCTATGATGGTCCTTACGAGCATGGTAATGGGGATCTCGTTTATGATGGTGATTCTTATGAGGGATATGATGGTCCATGGGATAATGAACAACATGGTGATAAGAACTACTACTCCGGAGATGATTTTGGGATGAATGGAACTTATGACTCTTGTGATGATGTTAAAGGGATGGAAGAACCTTATGGTGTATATCATTGTGGAGATGAAGGTTCTCATGCTACGCACCATGGTTATGATGGTGATGTGAGGTACAATTCTTTCTCTCATAGGTCTTATGAATCCTTTGAGTAGAATATAGATAGAAATGGAGGTTGTGAGGTTGAATTTACTACCTCGTCTTGTGCTACTTCCTATCCTAAGAAAGAAGCCATAGATGTTTGGGTGGGACCATTTCAAAGTCGTTGTGTGGACCATAGAAGAAGTACATTCCCTACTTCTCGAAATATGCTAACTTATTCTTCTCATCCTAGTTCCAATGTTTCTTGTTCTCCGTATGGTGATGAGGTTGAAGGTAGAGGGGGAGGAACACTAAGCCATGAAGTAGTAGATTTAAGAGAATCTTTTACAACGTTAAGGGAAGATTTTGATGATTTCTTGCAGATGTTTGAAAAGGTTATGTCTATGGTACAAAAGAGGCAAGTTATTCATCATGAAGATACGCCTAAGGAGTTACCCTTGGAAGAAAAACAAGATACTCCTTGTAAGGTTGGCACTAAGGAGTTGCACATGGAAGTCAAAACACCTACTCCTTCTGCACCAAAATGGAAGTTGAACTTGAAGGGATCTTTTAACCCTTCAAAAGGAATCCTTGGCACTTGCCCTAACTCCCATCAAATTGAGAGGCAAAAGATTGAGAGGAGTAAGGATGTGAAAAGTGACAACTCTAGAGTGGAAAAAGGAGACGTTGGGTGGAGTGTTGTGAGAGGGTTGTCACATTTTTCTCCTAACTCATGTAACTTTACTTTCTCTAGTTATTTAAAAATTTGTGCAGGTATACTTGGAAGCAAGCCTAGTGAGGCACCTCAAAATGTGAAGAATCATGAGGTTCTTGAAAGCTTCCAAAATGAGAAAATGTTCTCTAATGTTGACAGCCAAGGTGACGACACTTCTTCCTATGAGCTACAAGGTAACAATGCTAATGCCTACACTTCCTTGAACTTGGAACATCATTGTGTGGCTAGTATAACCCATTGAGTATAAATAATAGCTTGTCTTTATGTGAGCATAGTGAGTCTTTACCTTGTGATGTTCTTGATAGCATTTTCTTGCGTGATGATAATATCCTTGTTGTGAGTGATCAAGCATTAGTTGATCCTTTTGATGACCGAATTAACTCTTCTAGTAAGGTCAATTTGTATCCACCTAGTGTTGGCACTTGTAGCTTGAATGACAGTACATTGTCCTGTGATGAAAGTGATGCTACACTAGTTGATCCTATTGATGACCAAGTTGATTCTTCTGGAAAGATCAATTTGTGTCCACCTAGTGTTGGCTTTAATGATTTGAATGAATCCTTAGACCATAGCACCATTTCTTGTTTATCTCATGTGAATCTTGAGGTAGAATGTTTGTTAAAGGATAATCTCTTGTTTGATGATGACATGACTCTTGAGAGTGTGCATAGTGAAATGCCTTATAATGTTGGAATGTAGCCACTCTCAGCGGCTATCAATTGTTTGAGAATCCAAATGGTGTGATGACACACTTTCCAAAGATGGAAATCTCTTTTGTGAAGATGATAGTACATTTATTGAAGAGGGTAGTGTTAAGATGAAAGGGGACGCTTATGTGTTAAATGTTACTTCATCCTTGTGTGTTCCAATTCTTCATATGAATTGTGCTTCTTTAGTATATAAAGTGGAGGCCAAACTTGGGAACAACTTGATTGAAGTTCATTTATATGACACCTTTCTCTACTACTTGTTTGCATATGATGATGTTAACACTTTTGAGTGGAGTACTATGATATTGGAAGATAAGGGTGCCAACCGGGTTAATAAAGGTGTGCTTGATCCATGTTCATGGATTTCCTTTCCATTTGACCCCGATAATGAGTTGAATTGTGGCATTTGTTTAGTGATGCTTGGTCAAGATGACAAGAACAATTTGGAGGGATTTGTTGGCGCCTTTCCCTATGATGGAAAGTTCTTCTTGAGGGTTTACAATTTACTTGAGGGGCCTACATTGTGCACGGGGAAGGGTAGTTTTCTAACCCCCTTTCTTTACTATCTCTTTGCTCGTGATCTTGTTGATTGTGCATCTTATGGGGATAAGAGTTATTTGTCAAGAAAGGGGGAAGTTTATCTTAAATTCGTCATGTTGTCTTTGTGTGTTCCATTGTGTGATGTAATGAGTGCTAGGATCCTTAAACCTAGTTTTAATCTTGCATATAGGAACACCTTAGATGACCCTTATGTGCATGACATACTTCTCTACTATCTCTTTGCATATGATGAGTCTCATATTTGTCTTAAATGGGCATTGCATTTCGGTCGAGGTATCATTGATGTATATACTTGTTTGTATGACCCCATTATGTAGACCTATTATCATTTTGACCCCGATGAGCGTTTGAGCTTGTAGTAATGTTATATTTTGGGTGGTATTATCCTTTTGATGTGAGGAATAGCCAATTTCCTTGTCCTCCAACTGTGGGCTTAATAGTCCTGATAATAGAGGATACTTGTTGCTCCTTGAGATTATGTCTCCTTGGTGTAATGCTTTTTGTGCTAACCATTATACTAACCCTCTTGTTATGAGGATATATTTGTTGTTTGTCCTTTTCATGGTTTTGCAAGGTTTGGATTCGAGGACGAATCCTTTTCAAGAAGGGGAGGATGATAACAACATGGATAGCATGGATCACGTAAAAGCATTAGAGGAGCTTGATGGACACAAAATCAGGAAGTACAATATCTGGAAGGTCCATCTAAGTGAAGAGAAAGAAGTAAGAGGCCATTTGTGCAAATGGTCATCTCATAATTTCAAGAATTCATAAAAGAAGACAACCAAACAAGGCACTTACCTCATTAAGGGTAAAATTGTCAAAGAAGTGTCTTCTTTACTTTATTTTCAAGAATTCACAAAAGAAGTCAACCAAACAAGGCCCTTACCTCATTAAGGGTAAAATTGTCAAAGAAATGTCTTCTTTACTTTATTTTCAAGAATTCACAAAAGAAGTCAACCAAACAAGGCCCTTACCTCATTAAGGGTAAAATTCTCAAATAAGTGTCTTCTTTATTTTATTAGTATAAATAGTAGTCTCTTTTATTTTGGAAGAGTTAGATTATATGAATTTTGAATGTGAAATGAATAAACTCTTTCAAGTGTGTAGTTTAAGGGTGGAATCCCTTTAGGATAGCCTAGCTTAGTGTAGCTTAATCTAGATTAGTGATGGGTGGATTCTCATTGTTGATTTAGGACTTCTTTAACCTTGATTTCACTTGAGATTGCTCATTTGTGGTTTTTAATTTGAGTTGTTTCTTTTCGAATTCAAGTTTCTCTTCTTCCTTGGTTGATTGTTTATTCAATTGCCTTTCTTTCTTCTCTTCTCATCTCTTATTTCTCATCTATCTTTCTTTTGTGTTGTTTCATTCCCCATTTGATTTCAATTGGTTTCATCCCCAATTGGAACCCTTATCATCAAGTCAGTGTGAATTAGGCTCCTCTCCCTCAACTTATAAATTTTCTTTGAATGTAGAGAAGTTCTAGCAAGTACAATAATGAAGTTGTTTGAATTATTATCCATTCAACAACTATTAGAACTTAGATAAGGTCACAACATTCAAACAAGTAGGCGAATAAAAGAAGCAAAGATAATTCAAGAAGACAAAGCAATACAGTCGCGATATTCGCGAGATGGTTTGAAATTTCTTTACCTTCACATATGCTACCCAATTACTCTATTTTGTCATAGCTAATTTTGCACTAATCCCGCACTAATTTTGTACTAGCACTAATTTGCACCAACACTAACTATGAGCCGGCACTAATTTGCACATGCATTAATTGTGATATGGCACTGACTTGCACTGGCACTAGCAATCTTCTGGCACTAAGTAGCACTAACACTTTAGTACTAATTTGCACCAACTCTAATTTTGATTTGGTACTAATTTTGCACTAGCGCTAACCCTGATTTTAGAACTAGCCTTACACTAACAATGATTCTATCAAAATGTTTTCCGCACTAACATTAGTTCTATAGATTTGATTTAGCACGAATTTTGCACTAACTTTATCTGCCTTATAGTTATTTCAAATGATTCTACACTAACTTTGAAGTTTGCACCAAATTATCTTGAGTGGTTTTTGCACTAGCTTTAAAGTAGCATTGCCTTGATCTTAAGAAGTTCCATGCTCATACCATTATATTCATCTCAATGCATCCACAACATTTATGCTATTAACAAAGGCTTTCTAGAATTTTCAAAAGATTTAGCAGGAAACATCACACAACAAGAGAATATATTGCATAGTATATCGAGGAACTTTCACTTAGCAGTGAACTGGGGCAATTTGCTAAGAAAATTTAGCTTTTCAACAAAGTTCAAAGGTCTACCTCGAACTCCGATCGACTTCACTCTCCAATACTCTCCTCGATCACTATATCCAGTAACATCATAGTTCAATACTGGGGCAAACCTTGTCGTATGTTTTGGTCGCGATAAAATTGGAAACTACATCAACTACTTTGCCAAAATACTCTTACATCGTCTCTGGTCAAAAAGGGGCAAGTTGTTGACACCCAATTTTGACCCTCCTTCTTCTAAATCTATTGTTTTCAAGCTTTTAAATTAATAACCTATCAAATTGTCTTTTTTCACAACTAGTTTTACTACTACAACTATTTATCATTACTATTATTATTGTCGTTGTTATATTTCTATAATTATTACTAAAATTATACGTCTTATTATCGAAATTATTGTTATCACTTTTTACACCTCTTTTTCTTAAATAATGATTGTCGTCATTATATTTCAAGTTTTGTGTTTATTAAATTAATTATAAGTCGATATTTTGTACCTACATTTTTAAATTAGCATAATTTGTACTATTGGTATTTTATTATGTAAATTATAATTGTCATCTTTATATAGATATATATATATATATATATATATTTCCTTAAAAGAATGAACTCCTAACTTGAATGTTAAACTACTATAATATCCCTAACTACTATAATATCCCTAACTTAGATTGTGACTTTTTCGGTGAGTTGTGACTTTTCTGATAAGTTCTGACTTTTTTCAAAGGGTTGTGATTGTTCGATGAATTGTGACTTTTCCAAAGAGTTATGCATTTCCCAAAGAGTTGTGACTTTTCCAAAGAGTTGTGACTTTTCAAAAGGATTGTGACTTCTCGGAAAGGTCATGAATTTTCAGATAAGACACAAAAAACACTTGTCCATACTATCCTTTGTTGACTATAAATACATGAGTTTCTTTCATTTTTCAACCACAATTTTTTTTATCTTCTACTCTTCTTCTTCTTCTACTTCTTCTTCTTCTTGCATTTTAAAAAAAGTCGTGTGATTTATTGACGTTGAGTAAGTTCAAAGTTCAGCAAAATATGAGGTACGACTATTCTGATGAAGTAAATTGTTATATCCTAAGAGGGTATATTCCTTAACCTCGAGTACTTGAGGAAAATAATTTTGATGATATAATAATTATTTCTTTGCTTAGTATATAAATTAGTATGTAATGTTCCAATATATGGAGTTAACATGATGTAGTCTAAATACATTTATTTTTGTTAATATTTCTCTTGTGATATAGATATATGCTTTTGAATATCTTTTTCAAAAGTTATTAAACTTCTCAAGAGTTAGGGAATTGTCATGGTTTATTTTTTTTTATGCTGAAGACAGAAGAATGATTTTATTTATCAATACTACTTATGTGATTTAGATTGTCAGGAATTTGCTTCAAAATAGTTATCACTATATAAACATTGTCCTTTTGTTTTACTGATTTACTATTTCTTAATATTTAAGTATTTTCGACGATGAAAATTGTATTTGACTTGTAATAACGTCTGTTGAAGTTTGTATTAGTTTAATTTTTATTGTGATCTAAATTCATTTGTGTTTGTTAACAATTTCTCTTGTGATGTACATATATACTTCTGAATATTTTTTTCCAAAATTAATAAACTTCTCAAGAGTTTGAGAATTGTCACGATTTGTTTTTTTGATGCCCAAGACAAAAAAATGAATTTATTTATCAATGTTACTTATGTGATTTAGATTGTCAGAAAATTTGCTTCAAAATAGTTATTACTACATAAACATTGCCCTTTTGTTTTACTGATTTACTATTTCTTAATATTTCAGTATTTTCGATGGAGAATTGTTCATATGACTTGTAATAACGTCAGTGGAAGTTTATATTAGTTTAATTTTTATTGTAGTCTAAATTCATTTGTTTTTGTTAACAATTTCTCTTCTGATTTAGATATATATTTATGAATATCTTTTTCCAAAATTATTAAACTTCTCAAGAGTTAGAGAATTATCACGATTTTTTTTTTTTATGCTCAAGACAAAAAAAAATGAGTTTATTTATCAATGATACTTATGTGATTAAGATTGCCAAGAAGTTTATTTAAAAATCAGTATTACTATGTAAACATTGCCCTTTTGTTCTACTAATTTACTATTTCTTAACATTTTAGTATTCTCGGTGAAGAAAAGTTAATATGACTTCTAATGACGCCAATTGAAGTCTGTATTAGTTTAATTTTTATTATTTATTTAATAGCTATTTTTTATGAGATATATATTTTCATTAATTCATATATATGTGTGTGTGTGTGTGTGTGTGTGTGCGTATTATTAAGTTAACAAGATCTTCTAACTTCAAAATATATTATTTTAAAATTTTTCGAGTTCTTTTAAAAAAAAAAAAAAAAACTCACAACAAATGTGAAAATATGTGAATATATATGAAGCATTTAAAATTTATCATTAACAATATAAAGTTTATATTCAGTAATATGAAATAAATATTTTCATTTTGTCCCTAAACTAAATTAAAATCTAATAACTATAAAAAAAAATTAGTAACATTAATTAAAAGTCCTATTTATGTAATTATAAAATTTATTAGAAATTCATCTATTGCACATTAATTCTTTAGTTATAACATTATAAATTCTCTTAGTTATTACTAATTATTGCAAATGTTATTCACACTCTTTTATATTCTTTAGTTATAATATTATGAATTCTCATAGTTATTACGTTAATTATTCATTAATTATTTTTATCTTTTATTTTTCCTTATATTAACTTTTCACCAATATTTTTTCATATTATCACACCGCCCCTATATATGTGATAACACAGTATTATTATTTTTCCTTGGACGAATCATGCTTGGTTGAATAAATTTAAAAAATTGTTTACAAGTATATAAACTATATCTTTGTTGGTTATAAGATAAACATGTGATTATATGATTTCACAGATAGAATATATTTCTTTAATTTATATTTTTTAGTTTTTTCAGTAAAAAAAAAAAAAAACATTTCTTAGTTAACTATTGACAGTCAGATAACTATCTTTGATTTATGAACACAGACAATGGAGAAGTTAAATATGAGAGCCAACAAAAAGAACGTCATCTATTATGTTATAACTTATAAAATAAAATTAATATACATAAATAGTTCTAAAAAATAAAATGTAGTTGTTCTCCACATGTTCATATGACATCTAAACAGATTAAGTGGAATACACGTGCAAAGCACATTTGGTTAGATGACAAGAAAAATACATAACAAATATGGAGTATAAGGTAATATTAGTGAGATACGATTATTACATGATTGAACCTCATCAAATTGAAATAAATATATATGTTATTGCATTTAACTAATAAATTTTCCATAGACCATCTTCATAAGTTCGTGTGAATAAAAGATATATATGACGATCCACATTGAACATTTATAAAAGAATCTGCAATATTATTTTGTGCAAGGCCTATTATTCAAATCTTCGCTTAAATTTTCTAAATTAATAATGTCGAAAATCTACTATATATATATAGAAGTCCAAAATAATCTAAAAGAAGAAGAGAGGAGCCCAAAGTTCGGCCCAAAAGCCCTATTTTCAGCCCAAACCTCGACATAATCCTAAGATATGCAGCAGTCGCACCTTATCCGAAAGGGGACAATTACTTTTCTTTCTTCTTCAAGAAAACTTCAGCGATCACTAACGATGGACAGAACCTAGTCTCTCCATTTTCGTGCTAGCATCATCTCTTTCTTCTGAAAACGCCAGACTCTTTCTTCCTCTCCCTCATTTACATCTCTCATCTTTAATTCGGTTAACAAGAAGCTAAAATACTTTTTGAAATCTATGAAGAAGAATCATATATACATATTTTGAACTCACAACGACTATCTTGCCTCTTGAAATCCCACCTAAACTTGAGCCAAGAACCCTAATTCATCTCTATAAATACTGAGCATATTGCAATCGTTTCATGAAGGAAAGCTTTCTCCCCACCCCATAACATCTAAAATGACTGCTTGTGTTTCTATAAAAAAACATTCTTTCTATTATCTTTCGATCTCGATCAGAACTTTGTTTTTCAAGCTTGTTCGAATTTGTAGTTGTTCGAAGATAGACCTTCGACTGAATCACCTCGTTCACTACCCGACAACATGTGATACTCCCCCCTTTCTTCCTCTGTTTCTGCCACTACGGTTAAAATGCAATGTATACTTGAGAAATTATGTGTCAAGATTAATTTATGCTTATTTTAGATATACTGAAAGTTATATTAAAATGTATGTGTCTTCTTTGAGAATTGAAGTCGTTTTCATATCATGTTTTAGACGTTATAATTTGAATAATAGTTCGTATTTAGGTTGGAATTTTTAAGAAATCAATTTTTATTTTATTTGTTTTTGGTTCCAAGTTTTACAACTTATATTGTTTTCCCTCAGCAGAAAGACGTTAGTTATTGTTTCTTGTTTAGTTAAAAGAAATATTGCATAAAAATATGTGTTTTATCTAATTGAAAAAGTACGTGAAGAATTATGATGTATTGGATTTCCTGTAGCGTCTTTCCATGACTACATGTTGATTTAAAGTTTATTGCATGCGCGCATATATATATATATATATATATAGTACTAAAGTTGTGTATTGGTTTGAAGTACTGAATGATATGGTTATTGTTTTGCTTAGTTACAAATATTGGGCAGATTATGCTTTTTTTTTTAATTAAAAAAATAAGATGTAGAGACATGCTTTTAAACACATTGCCCCTTTCCCTCTATGTTGCTTCACATTTTTATCTTATATTTTAGGTTGTTTGCTAATCTATTAATTAGCAAAGTAGAATGTATTTTAGTTTTTCTTCTGAGTGTTTAGTAAGGGTTATGTAATAATGTCTAAGTATCTTGATTTGAGTGTCCCGCTCTGTCTTAGTGTGTTTTTATAATTTAACTATTATATGTGATGCATAATATTTACTTAGCTCTACTTATATTATTTTAATACCTCATTTCGAATGAAGTTATCTTGCTAGTTCTCTTTACTTGTTCACTTGCATGAACCTTGAGAGCAAAAATGGAGTCTTTGATTCAAGACTCTAGCAAATTTTGAGTCTCATAGACTTGACATTACCATCATACCCACACATGGAGTTTTCATTACATCTTTAGACTATCCAAATAGCAACAAAAGGAAGCGAAACTAATCAAGGATTATTTATATGACTGCTTATATTACTATTTCCTTTTAGCATTTATTTGTTTTAACAACTTGTTTATGTGTTCCGGTTGTTAGTTGGGAAAAAGGACAAATATACTCCCGAACTATTGTTAATGGTATACAAATACCCTCCGTCATACTTTTCGTTCATCAATGCCCCTGCCGTCCAAAAATCAATGCACATTTGCCTCTCCCACTAACGGAATAGTTATTTGATGCACGTGGCGCAATCGTACGGCTCAACCCGATTTGATCAATTATTTAACCCAAAATTTAAATACCCACCCATTATCCATTTAACCCGCCCATTACCCATTTAACCCACACAAATAAAAACGACGGCGTTCTTTTTATCAGAAATTGAAGAAACAGAGCTCACATGTCTTCACAGGAGGCGAAAGCACCTTTGTTGAATTGCACAGTGATACATCTTCTCTCTAGTTTGGTAGTAAGATCTAATTGAAGAAAAACGTGTGTTTCAGGAAAAAAATAAGAAATTTTAGGTAAGAGCTCATATAAAATTTCAGCAGATCTAGAGTGATTACTCCACTAATTATAAATTTTGTACGAACTATGTGAAGAAAAAATTTACAGATCTGGACAAATGATAAAAGGAATCGAGAAGTGGAGATACGTGTGCGAGTGCTTTTTGACCTTTTCGTTGAGACAAACGAAGAAGGAGCCAGCAAAATCAGAAATCAGAGCGAAAAACATTTATTTTGAGAAGATCAATTCGCAGAAACACCTAAAATTCATAGCACATATACAGCTTCTGAGAATAAATTAGAGATGTATTCGACTGGAAAACTAGAGATCTTAATTTCTTCATCGATCTACGCTTCCTCTTTGATTTTCAACAAATTAGGTAAAGCGCAAATTATAATTAACAAATCAAACTTTCACACAATAAAATTACTGCAAAGAAAATTATTTAATCGATTATCAGCTAAAGTTAATTGGATTTACTTCGAAAAACAGCTCACCTATTCAATCTTCCACATGATTTACAAGTAATTTTCAAGCTATAAGTCGCCGCAAAACACAAGCTCGGGCAAAAAAAGTCCTCAAAAAACGCATACTAAACATGACAAACAATTTCCTCAGCAAAATCATGTGAACTACTAACAAAAATCTTCAAATAAAATCATGCAAACGGGTAATGGGGCTTTTCCTTGAGTTTTTTAGATAGTTTATTTGTGTGGATAATGGGTAAATTAGGTGGTTAAATGGGTAATGGGCGGGTATTTAAATTTTGGGTTAAATAATTAATCAAATTGGGTTGAGCCATAGGATTGCGCCATGTGTACCAAATAACTATTTTGTTAGTGGGAGGGGTAATTGTGCACTGATTTTTGGACGGCAGGGGCACTAATGAATGAAAAGTATGACGGAGGGTATTTATATACCATTAACGATAGTTCGGGGTATATTTGTCTTTTTTCCGTTATTAGTTTATACTTTTCTTTTTATTAGTAATAACTAATAGGGGGTTAGACGATTAGATTATGGCATCGTTAATCTACTTATTAACGCTTTTCTTATCGTGCCTAGCAATATTTTCAACTTCCAAAATATATATTTTTTAAATAAAAGAGCAACATTTTGTTTAACTTCAACTTTATTTTAAAATGTTTTCCAGGTACACTCACTTACTCGAGCAACAATCTTTTTTAATTAAGCAAATGATCTCTTTTTAATCTACTTCAAGAATTTTCAAGTTTAAAATGTTTTGGAGATTTCAAGAACTAACAAATGTCTTTTTTTAAAATTAACTTCATCGGCTTTATTTAACATTTTAGCATCCATATTTAGTATTTTTTTTTTTAAAATTAACTTAAGTTTGGTCGATTCACTGTTTTTAACAGATCTTAACGGATGCCTTACATTTTCCCTTTAGGATAAATTAGAACCCTTACCTAGAATCTCATAAAGTTAAGCAAATCTTAATATAGAGTTAATTCAGCATAACTTTTAGCAAAATAGGTGTCCTAGTTCACCTTTAAAATATATTAGATGGTGATTCTTTAAAAAAAACATAAGAATCACCAACATTGTAGATCGCTTGGAGCTCGAGTTAAAATAGGATATAACAATATCCTTAAGGAATTATTAATTTGTTTAAAATTTTAATAAATCGTAAAACTTATTGTATATATAAAAACTAAATTTCATCTCCTACGAACTTTAATCCACAAAACTTCATGTGAAATTGGTCAAATATTTATAAAATAGCTCAAATCTTTATTGAATTATTTTAAATTTTAACCACAACTTAAAAATGATATTCCCAACAAATTATTAATTTGTCAAAAATTTCAACAAATCAAAAAACTCATTGATGAGCTATCAAGATTTTCAAAATCTTAATAATAAAGTCTTAAATTTTTCACTTTAATTCACCTAACAATTTTTAAATATAAGATGATAATTTAACCACAACTTCAAAATGATATACTCAACAAATTGTTAATTTATCAGAAATTTCAACAAATTACAAAACCTATTGATGAGCTTTCAAGCTTTTAAAAATCCTAATAATGAAGGTTTGAAATTTTCACTTTAATTCACCTAAAAATATATAAACCTAGATGATAAACATAAATGTTTTTTTCTAAAAAGAAATTTATGACTATGATGTTTGGGCCAATTTTCGTGCACCTTAACTAACTTCACGGAATATCTGTCACCTCTCACTAATAACATATACTACATAATTATGTCCATCACAGTTAGAATAGATGGAAAGAATCGTCTCATGTTTTTATCTCCATTGAAATTTGAACTTGAGACATCATGACTCTCAACCACTCCATTAACCACCAGGCCACACCATTATTGCGATAAACATAAATGTCTTAATTCAAGTAATACAAAGACTCGTACCCAAAAAAATAAATGAGAAAATATAAAGACTAAGATAAGAATAACAATAAAACTATATTCAGGCTGAGATCAAAAAGAGAAGAAGAAAAGATCAGACAATTCAGAATCAACATTAAAGGTGGGCATAGTACAATAGATATAGTATCATATCGAAATTGAACTTTTAATACTATGATTTTGATATTGTGTTATTTGGTATACATTTCAAAAAAAAATTGATATTGTATTCGATATTTATACATTTTTTTAATTGAAATATCAAATAGCTTATCAAAATATTACATAAACAATTCACATTTTATTATATAATATTAGCAAATACAAAGTTAACTGCTTAGAGACTGAAACTTAAATTACTCTATTTTGATAGATATGTCGTTATTTTTTGTAATTAATTAACAAAAAGAATTGATTATATTTTAAAATAATATTTTTACATGTGTAAGGTGTTAAAATGATATAATTGAGATGTTTCTTTTAAAGTTTGAAGTCATAATTCTGCATTATATTAGTATAGTAAGTCGAAGTCGAAGAAACTAGGGGTGTGCATCATTCGGTTCGATTTATTGGTTTTCAGTATAAAATACATTAAACTAATAACTAAACCAATAACATATTTCTTTATTTGTTTTTGGTTTATCGATTATTGGTCCTTGACAATTTGATTTTCTTTTTAACCAATAAGAAAATACTCATAAAATAAATATATGACTTCTCCAATAATTTGACGCAATAGAACGATAATTTAACTTAATATAATGCTCATAAAATAGAAACAATATAGTAACTAACATGAAAAGAATTATACAAGTGCAACACAAATTAAAAAACTATGACAAAAATGTGAATTGAAGACTAAAAGGCAAAGGTAGTAACCAATATGGTACTGATATTAATATTTAATATTTATGTAGGGGTAAAGTAATAAATTACTTACTAGAGTCTTAATGGTTTATGGGTTATGGTTGATTCAATAACCCAATATTAAAAACTCAAAATTAAACCAACAACTTTTTCTTATAAAACCATTAAGAAATCATTAATCTGATAACCCAATAACAATTTTTTGGTTCAATTTATTGGTTGATTCAACTTTTTTACGCCACTAAAACAAACTATAAACACCAAATTATCATACCTTAAAATATCAAATCATAACAAATAATTAGTATATAATGATACATAATTTAATATTTTTAAAAATAAAATTACTAAACGTAAATTATCAATATCCTACCATGCCCACCCTAACCAACATAGTGAGTATTATTTTTTTTCCTCTTCATTTCTATGGTTCCTTAGCGAAGGGATTAATGCAATTGCAATGAAATTGCGAAAGTGTCCACCGAATAAATTCAGAGAAGAAGACTAACAGAATCAACATTTCAACCAAAAAAAAAAAAAAAGAATCAACATTAAAGGTAGACATAGTATGATGGATATTCTATTATATCGTAAATTGAAATTTTTAATACTATGATTTTAATTTTATGATATTTGGTATACATTTCAATTTTTAAATTATTTTTGATACGATATTCAATATTTATACCTTTTTAATTGAAATACTAAATATCATATCAAAGTAGTATATAACAATTCATATTTTATTATTATAATATTAGTAAATACAAAATTAATTGTTTATACATTGATACTTAAATTACTTTTTTTTTAATTTATTGAAATGCCATTATTTTTTATTATTGATTAACAAAAGGATTTGATTGTACTTTCTTTTGAATATTTTTACATGTGTGAGGTGTTAAATGATATAATTGAGATATTTCTTTAAAGTTTGAAGTCATAATTCTCTTTTATATCAATATTTATCAGTTGAAGTCAAACAAACTAGGGGTGTGCGTTGGTCAGTTCAAATCGATTTTATGTATTATTAGTTTTCAATTTTAAAATATGTTAAACTAATAACCAAACCAATAAAATATATTTTTTTTATCAATTTTTGATTTAGCCAATAAGAAAATACTCATAAAATAAATATATGACTTCTCCAATAATTTGCATATGATAGAATAAAAACATAAATTTACATAATGCTTATAAAACAAAAACAATATAGTAACTAACATGAAAAGAACTATACAAGTGCAACATAAATAAATAAAAAACTAGGCTAGACAAAGTGTCTTTTTACATTGTTGAGAGGCTAAGAACACTTATTTTAAGATTTTATTTTTTTTGAAAAATTAAGGCGTATGACAAATTAGTAAAAATGTTTTTAAGTGGGCGCAGAATCAGTTTTTCTACGGTTGGAAAGAAACTAAAAATTTATGCTTCTTAAAAAAATAGAAGTAGGAGCAGAAATTATTTTTTCAAGACCAAAATATCTCTTCCATATATACATATTTATCAATATATCACTTATCAATTAATTAGCATATCTCATAAATTTGGTTAAGTTTCATTTAATTATTTTTATATAATAATTAATTTTATTTTACATTTGCATATTATTATTTTATACTTTGTATATTATTTTACACATTATTTTGTAGGATTATAAAAAAGGTAACAACAATATTTTTTTAAAATTATATCAATATTTAATTTATCTTTTTTATTTATCTATGTATATTATTGATTGAAAATTTGAATATATACATTTTAATTTAATAAAAAATAAATTTAATCTTTTTTTATATAAAATAGATAAAATAGCTCATGTCTATGAAATAATCTTAATATTAAATGTGCATTGATACTTGCTCTTTTCATGGTTTGACTCTAAAAACACTTTAAAAAAAACTAGTCAAACACAATCTGTTTAGCAAAAAACACTTTTCAAATAAATTAGTCAAATAAAATTTATTTATTTTTTCAAAAACACTTTTCTAAAAAACTACTTTTAAAAAGTGTTGCTAAAAATAAACAATTTTAAGCAGTAATGTCAAATGTAGTAACCAATAAGGTACTGATATTAATATTTAATATTTATACAGGGGGTAAAATAGTGAATTAATATAGTATTAATGAAGTAGGAGTGTTCATGGTTCGGTTTGGATCGGTTATTGGTTAAAACTAAAACCAAACCAATTTAGTCGGTTTTTAAATTTCAAAAAACCAAATCAAATCAAAAGAAAAAAAATAACCGTCGATTTGGTTATTTTCGGTTTGGTTCGATTTGATGTTTTTTTTGTTTAAAAGTAATAAATTTGTTGAGGACATAGATATTTAGTACATGAACAATCTATAGGCCAGATACTTGATTCAATTTAAGTGTTGAGTTTGAGAAAATGGTAAAGTTAAAGACTTGAGTTAATTAAAATTTAACAAAATATTTATATTTTATTTATAAATAATTATAAAATTTATATATATAATTTCTCAGTTCGATTTGGTTATTTTTGTTGGGTTTTTAGTAAAACCAAAACTAAAGCAAATAGTATCGGCTTTTAAAATTTAAACCAATCCAAACCAGATCAAATATCAGCTTTTTAATCGGTTTGGTTTAGATAGCGTTTCGGTTTGATTTTTTAAACTATAACCATGAATAACCCTATAATGAACTATCGATTTACCTAATAACTCAATACTAAAAACTAAACCAAATCGATAATCTAATAACTATAGAATAAACCAATATCATTTTTTTTAGAAAATGGTCAAATGACCTCCCCCCCCCCCCCAATCTATTACCGCATTTCCAACTACGCACTTATACTTTACGTGGGGTCCTATTATCCCCCTGAACTATTTTAAAGTGGAATTATTTCCTTCCTATAAAGTCATTACCAGACATGTATCTTGTGGTGAAATACACGCACTTGACACGTGTATTTCACCTTTATATATATATATATATATATATATATGATTAATTATTTTTTTATTATTATTTTTCCTTTCTTCCCCAATCATTTCTTCATCCCTAACTATAATAAACACCATTTTTTACCTCAATATATTTCTATATCTCTAACAATTTATAAAAACAAAAATTTGAGTCATTTTTTATCTATTCCGAATCTCTAGAGCATAGAAGATAGCGGTCCTAATCAAATCTTTAATTCAACAAATTCAACAATCTTTTCAAAAAAAATTTACATTTCGTTCGATCTTCTTCATCAGAAATTTCATATACACATTGAATGGGTCATGAATATTCGAGATTAAATTCAACCTTTGGCGATTTTGTCGATGACTTAAATCATTGTGAAACAATCCGAGCCGTCGTTATTTAGGAAAGGAAAATGTCGAGGGAAAACTGGGGCAACAATCCCACCACAGCGGGGCAGTTGCCTCTAGGACGGCGGCGTTAGAGCGGGAATGTTAGGACATAACTTAAATAACGCAAAGTCTTATTTTCACCCTTTTTCCAAAACACCAAAAATAGGCGAGGATTAACCCAGAAACCCTGAAAAAGGCTACCCTAGTCTTGGGAAAGAGGGAGGAAGAGATTTATAGCGCAAGGACGATGATAGCTTGTGAATTTTTTGTCAACTCCACCGTCACAAGGTCCGAAAACAAGAAGTGAAACCATAATTCAGTGCATCTGCTTGGCGCCCAGGTAGGATAGATTTATTAATTGAGTAGTTATAAATCTATGACTTACTGCGTAGTATAATGGTAATTGACGGTTGTATTCATGTGTAGGCTTTTGTGCACCTAAAAGGAGATGATTATGTATATATTCCTAATTGTTACATCGAAAGTATACTGTAGGAGGAAGCCTTATCCCATGAACTAGGATTAGGTGATGGTTTGATTTCTTGTTTGTGTAATGTATGCTAGTAACTGCTTTATTTTAATGTATGTATGTATGTATACGAATGTTGCACTATTGATCACACCTAATGCAAACGGGTATGAATGAATAATTGTATGTCATGAATCAACACTTAATTGTATGATTATGAGAATGTTCATTATGATTATAATTGTGGCTTGTTAAATGAATCAGATGTTACGTTCTAATAAATACTGGGATCGAATATCACGTACCGACATACATATTGGAACGAGTATCACGTCCGACACACTAACTTGGATTGGGTGCCACGATCCAGCACACTAACAGTTTGGGTTTGAGTTCCCTGAGAGGACCATTGACTTGTGAAATATGTGTAATATTGATAATGAGGAATTGGACACGTTTCCTGAAAGAATTATTGGACTTTACATTATATTCTTATATGTGAGTTTGCGGTGTTGTAAGGTAATTGGTATATCTCTTAATGAATAAACTGTGAATGGTCTAGTCCAAATGGGGATGTGGTAGAGTAGGTGGAGATCAAGGGTCCAGGTGTTAATATATGTTACTTAGAGGAGTGGTGGTGTGTACTGTCGTTGAGAATTGGGTGGTGCTATGTAGTAAATGTTAACTAGTTAAGTATTACCTTGAGATGGAATTAGATTCGAAACGGTTAGCAAGCCTTGATAGCGGTATCATGGGGTTACAAGTTGAGTGGTGTCGAGGATGAAGTAAGGGCGTGTCATGAGTGTTGACCGGGTTGGTAGTAGTTATTTTTGAAATTTCCTCTAAAGGGATAAAATGATTAAGTATGATCAAGAACGGAGGAGTAAGGGTTAGAGCCTTTAAGGCATTTGAGAATTCTAAAGGTGTAGGAATGAACAGTCTTATTGTATGTTTCTTGCTAGTTGATTTCTTATATTATGTGGTGGACATTGGGTTGACCGATGATGCCTACCAGTACGTATGGTTATACTGATACTACTCTTGCTATGCCTCTTTGGGCATAGTCTGGTTGCAGAGTCAATGATGTTTCATAGGAGAAGACGAAGATACTCTCCAATAGCTTCTACTCTTTCTTCCGCATAGTGGGAGCTGCGTCATTTATAATTTTGTTATACCTTGTACTCTTAGTAGCTCTTGTACCTGTTTAGACTAGATCACTAGGGTGTTAATTACTTTACACGTCTTAACTATGAGTCGTTTAAAAACTCTTATTTTATAAAACATTACCTGCATTTTTTTCATTCATCATTTTTCTTAATTTTTCGCATTTGTTAAAACGTTTAGGATTTGAGGGTTCTCCTACTTATGTGCCCGCACGGCCCGGTGGGTTGGATCGTGACAAATTGGTATCAGAGCCCAGGTTACCGATCTCCCAGAACAAGAACAAATGCGGAATAGACTCTTGCGGATTGGTGTGTTGACGCCCACATCTAATCTTCAGGAAGCTATAAAGCACTCTAGGCAGTCATTCCATTTCTTCTCTCATTTCATGTGAGCTATTGCTTGTGGTATGAGTTGAGTCCAATTGGTATCTTAACAAAGAAAAACTGGACGTCGTGGTCACGACTGAAGGGAAACAAGCAAGGTAAATTGGAACTGGGAAGGTTCCAATTGGGATCTAGTCGAAAAGGATATATAAGTGCATGAATGATTAGTAATGGTCATCTGTGGGATGAACTAATTAATAATTTGAACTTTCTATGAGTTGTAACTTGAAACTGTGAATGTGTGCATGTTATTGTCTAAAAATAACTGTTGATGTGAGGGGTGTATTTGGTTGCATGCTATGATATGATTATGTGCACGGTATTGCATGCTTGGATTTCGATGTGGGCAATATGCTAGCCTAAATATTTGAAACTGTACGAGTGGCAATTACTTGAGTTTCTTGAGCTTGTGGTCGAAAAGAGAATCGTCACTAAGTTCGGTGCAAAGGGTCTAGATAAGCTACAATGTGATTCGTAATGAAAAATCTAGATTGTGTTGCAACTGACTTAAACCGTGTGAGTGTATGGGCATATTCGAAAACGTGCGTGGTTGTGGTGTTGAATTAATGGGAAGGGATTCTGGAGTATGTACTGTTGGGTTGACTCGGGGTAGACAATGGTTATCCTAACGACGAGGATTATCCTAAATGCTTAGTTATAACCTGAAAATCGAAGGAAAATTTTAGAAAAATGGGAAGAACCCAGGAAATTGTGACTTAGGTCTTATTCCCATCGGGGTCGCTGGGGCGGGATTAATCCAGCCAGAGCGAGACCGCCAGGGTGAAATTACTCTCCCTAGAGCGGGACAGGGCAAGACAAAATCTCAGCCATGTCTCCCCTATTTTCCCTAGTAACGCATATAACCCCCAAATCGTGTGGATTGATCCCTGCAATTCCACCAATATTCAGCAATAGAACAGTAAGTTATAAACCTTAACTTCTAGACATTAGTTGTGAAAAACAACAAAAACCAGTATCCTTGTGCTTACAAAAATATAAGGGAAAACAAAAGAGAATTAAGTGTTATTCATTACATGCCAATAAGGGCAAATATCGAATCAGGGTCCATAGGAATGTGAAGTGTCACTCTCGGACCCCATGTCCTCGGGGGATGTCTCGTTGGTCCACGCATCACTCAATTTGGGAAACTCCACAAAGTCCTCAAGCTTGAGCATGGAAAGCTCCTGTTGGGGGGAGACACAAGAGAAAATGACCTTCGGGGTCTTTCACATCCGGCCCAATAAGCGATCCCTCGCTAAATTCTTCTTTCTTTCCCATTGCAGCTGGCGGCTTAGCATCTCTAACTCAAGGGCAGTGGAGGGTGGAACCGATGTTGAGGTACTAGCTCGAAAACCTCCAAGTTTCCTCTGGACGGCCACCATGTCCTCCTTCACACGAGCACCGTATAGCGGGGGCTGGGACTAGGTAGGGAGAGTACCACTGACTTCGTCATCTTCCCATTCTTCGTCATCTGCCTCCGCAGTTGTTTGACTTCTGCTAGCACGACCCGTCTTCCTCCTCTTGGTCCCGGAGATAGAAGCTTTTATAATAAAAAAAGGATGAAAAGGGGGATCCATAAGAAGTACTTCATCGATGTCCAAGAATGGCACCCCCACTTTCTTGCACATCGCAATCACCGATCCTGGAAGGAAGAATGCCTTTCTGTTGCCCCGATAGAACACCTTCCACTCTGAGATGATCTGTCCGCCCACATTTAGTCCAATGCCCTGTATAGCGCACGCCACCACCAAGGCCCGAGGAAATGTCACATTAGTACGGTTGCCCGACAGACGGATCCTCCTAGTAACCAAGTGCAACCACCTCTTAGCATCTAGTGACCAGTCAGTGCTGGTAATGCCCTCTGTAGTAGCCCAGTAAACCGTGTCCCGGCGTGTGGGCTCCAACAACGTATACCTTAACCAGCCCAAGTCCATCTCCCTCAATTTGGCCTCGTACTCTGTGTTGGGAACCTCGGGTTCCTCGAGTACATCATTAATGAAGGGGAGCGTTTAAGGGAACGTCAACTCCTCGAATGCAGATGAAAGGGTGGGGATTATCCCAACGAATAGTAGGTAGGATGGCATAACTCCTTCACCCATGTGGAGCGTGCAACAGTGGAAGCCTTTGTCAGTAGAGCATGCAGTAGTGGGAGCCTTTGTTAGTGGAGCCCAGCCAAACTCCATCAGACGGGTATAAAAGGCGGGTGCCTTCTCCTCTAGACTAAGCAAGTGAAATCCCCTCTCACAACATAATTTGTTGTTCCGGTGATCATGGTGTCTCTCCAGGCTTGCGACATCAATAAACCGGACAAATGGTAGATTTTCCTTGTTAAAAGTAGCCATAGTAGATCAACCTGCAAATCGTTACGAATGGTACACGTTAGAAATACCGGGAGGGGGTGATAATGTTTGGCTAAGAAAAGGAAAAGTTTATGATTTAAGTGGTAAGGGGCTACTGCCCCACTGAGTCCCGCCACAACAGCCCAAATCCCGCCAGAGCGGGATGAGAGAGACCACCACAACGGGATGAAGGCCTTTATTTGGGACGAACTCTAGGCACGATCATGGCACCCCATCGTCCCAAAAACCTCATTTTCACAAAATTCTAGCAGACCAGAGTCTATGAAGTACCCTAGAACCTAATTCTACAATCATTCTAGCAAAATAATCCCTAAATAGTGTCCGAATCCGAATTTATACCAAAGAAACCTTTCAATTTCCCCCACCCATTTTGATATCATTTTAATTGTATTTTCATGAAATCCTTATGCCCAGAACGTTGTGGAGACGTTGGGGACATAAGGAAAGTGTTCATGCTACGTTTTTCTAGCAATATTGAAACGACCCAAAAAGTTCCTAAAAATGTGCTTCGGAAGTTACCGGAAACTTGTTTTAGCTATATCTAAAAATCCATTTCGCTTTTTGAAAATCCAACTTCATATTCTTGTTTAGGGGGTTAAATTGAGTGGGAAATGGGTCTAACCCAAATTTTAGAGCAACCGTATCAAAATCCGAAATTTCCAAGTGAAGCTTTTTTCGAGGGTCTACTTTGGAGGGTCATATCTCATAGCACACAAATAATTGGGTGGTCCATAACATATCCATGGAAATCCCTCTGAGTTAGCTACCCAAAGCACTTCGTTTAACCTCATTCGGAGTTCGGACAAAGAAGTTATGCCCATTTTCGTAAAATCTGTCCGTGCAGGAAATGCAATTTTCAGAGAGCAAATTTACTGTTCATCCGCCTCATTTTTTTTCTAAGTGTTGGACCCGTTTTTCCAAGGGCATATTTTATTTCCTATATAACATTAATTCAATTCCCATCTCTAAAACATTTCCCAAAATACCTCTCCCATACTTAGACACTTTTTCTCTAAAGAACCCTAATCCAAAACCTTCCTCAAGATTGAAGAGACTCTTGCTCCAAGTTCCAAGCTTCCATTCGAGTCGGAATTGTTGCATGAGTCATATGAAGTATCTACTCCCATTGGTGTCTCTATTGTTGCTAGAAAAGTGTATAGAAATTGTCCAGTTTGCATATTGAATAAGTTGTTGCCTTGTGATCTTGTTGAGTTGATTATGGTGGATTTTGATGTTATTCTTGGGATGGATTGGTTGCATGCATATTATGCTTCTATTGATTGTAGGACTCATAAAGTCAAGTTTCGATTTCCTAACAAACCCGTCCTTGAGTGGGAGAGTCAGGATGTTGTGGTGAAGGGGAAATTCATTTCTTGCATTAAAGCCCATAGGTTGATTTCCAAAGGGTGCTTGTACCATATTGTGAGAGTCAATGATGTGGAGTCTAAAGTCCCTCCCTATTGAGTCTATTCCGGTTGTTAATGAGTTTCTAGATGTCTTCCCAAAAGACCTTCCGGTGTCCCTCCCGAAAGGGAGATAGATTTTGGTATAGACCTCCTTCCCGATACTCAACCTATTTCTATTCCCCCTTACCGTATATATGGCCCCGACGGAGTTGAAAGAGTTGAAAGAGCAATTAAGAGATTTGTTAGAAAAGGGGTTTATTAGACCTAGTCATTCTCCATGGGGTGCTCCGGTTTTGTTTGTGAAGAAGAAAGATGGGTCTCTTAGAATGTGTATTGATTATCAACAACTTAATAGGGTCACCGTCAAGAATAGGTATCCTCTTCCAAGGATTGACGATTTATTTGACCAATTGCATGGGGCTAGTCACTTCTCTAAGATTGATCTTCGGTTCGGGTATCATCAAGTGAAGGTGAGGGAGTGTGATATTCCCAAGACGACCTTTCGTACTAGGTATGGGCACTATGAGTTTGTGGTGATGTCTTTCGGGTCGACTAATGCTCCGGTTATCTTTATGGATTTGATTAATAAGGTCTTCAAACCCTACCTTGATTCTTTTGTGGTGGTGTTTATAGATGACAACTTGATCTATTCTCGGGGTGAGGAAGAGCACATGGGTCACTTGAGGGTTGTACTCCAAAGATTGAGGGAAGAGAAGTTGTACGCTAAATATGAAAAATGTGAGTTTTGGTTGAAGGAAGTTGCTTTCTTAGGCCATGTGGTGTCGGGGGATGGTATTAAGGTGGATCCTAAGAAGACCGATGTTATTAGAAATTGGCCTAGACCTTTGACCCCGAGTCGGATATAAGGAGTTTCTTGGGTTTAGCGGGTTATTATAGGAGATTTGTGGAAGGGTTTTCTTTTCTTGCTTCTCCTATGACTAAGTTGACTCAAAAGAAGGCTAAATTTGTGTGGTCGGATGAGTGTGAGGAAAGCTTCCAAACTTTGAAAGAAAGGCTTGTGTCCGCTCCTATTTTGTCACTTCGGATGGGTTAGAAGGTTTTGTTGTTTATTGTGATGCTTCCAGTATTGGTTTGGGTTGTGTGTTGATGCAAAGTGGTAAGGTTAAAGCCTATGCTTCTAGGCAACTTAAGGTTCATGAAAAGAATTACCCAACCCATGATCTTGAATTGGCCGCCGTGGTTTTTGCTTTAAAGATTTGGCGTCACTATTTGTATGGGGTGCATGTTGATATCTTCACCGACCATAAGAGTCTCCAATATGTGTTCACGCAAAAAGATCTTAACTTGAGACAAAGGAGGTGGTTAGAGTTCCTTAAGGATTATGATATGAGTGTTCACTATTATCCGGGGAAAGCTAATGTGGTGGAGGATGCATTGAGTAGAGTGTCCATGGGTAGCTTGGCTCATGTGGAGAAAGGTAGTAAAGAGTTGGCTAAGGAGGTCCATCGGTTGGCCAAATTGGGAGTTAAGTTAGAAGGGGTGGATAGTGGAGGAGTAGTTGTTGTTGATGGTTCAAGGTCTTCCTTGGTTGATGAGGTGATAGCCAAGCAAGACATTGATCCTTCTTTGGTGGAATTAAAGGCTTCGGTGAGTAGTGGTAAGGTGGAGGTTTTCTCCCAAGGGAGATGGTGCCCTTAGGTACCAAGGTAGATTATGTGTTCCCATTGTGTGGATGGTGTGAGGGAAAGAATCCTTGATGAGGCTCATAATTCTTTTTATTCTATTCATCCGGGTTCAACAAAGATGTATAGAGACTTGAGGGATGTGTATTGGTGGGGCGGTATGAAGAAGGACATTGCAAAATTTGTTTCGGGTTGCCATAGTTGTCAATAAGTCAAGGCCGAACATCAAAGGTCGGGTGGCCTAACTCAAGACATTGAGATACCTACTTGGAAGTGGGAAGAAATCAACATGGATTTTGTAGTGGGCTTGCCCAAGACTAGAAGAGGTTTTGATTCGGTTTGGGTGGTGGTTGATCGGATGACAAAGTCGGCTCATTTCCTATCGGTTAAAACTACTTACGGGGCTGAAGAGTATGCCAAGTTGTACATACATGAATTGGTAAGGTTGCATGCGATTCCTTTGTCTATCATTTCGAATCGTGGTGCCCAATTCACTTCTCACTTTTGAAATCTTTCCAAAGGGGTCTTGGTACAAAGGTAAGCTTAGCACGACCTTCCACCCTCAAACGGATGGCCAAGCCGAAAGAACAATTCAAACCTTGGAGGATATGCTTAGAGCTTGTGTCTTGGAGTTGAAAGGTAGTTGGGATGATCATCTTCCTTTGATTGAGTTTGCATACAACAATAGTTATCATTCTAGTATCGGTATGGCTCCTTTTGAGGCACTTTATGGTAGACGGTGTAGATCACTGGTTGGGTGGTTTGAAGTTGGAGAGGTGGCCTTGTTGGGTCCGGATCTGGTCATGGATGCTCTTGAGAAGGTAAGGATGATTAGGGAGAGGTTGAAAACAGCCCAAAGTCGTCAAAAATCTTATGCCGATGTGAGGAGAAGGGATCTTGAATTCAAAGTGGGTGATTGGGTTTATTTGAAAGTTTCTCCAATGAAAGGGGTGGTTCGTTTTGGTAAGAAGGGGAAGTTAAGTCCTAGGTATGTCGGTCCTTATGAGGTAATAAGAAGGGTTGGTAAAGTAGCCTATGAGTTGGGGTTCCGGTATTTCATGTATCGATGTTGAGGAAATGTGTTGGTGATCCTAACGCTATTGTACCTCTTGAGGTTGTGGGTGTTGTAGAAGATAATTTGACGTATAAAGAAGTCCCGGTTCAGATCTTAGATAGACAAGTTAAGAGGTTGAGGAACAAAAAAGTGGCCTCCGTTAAGGTGCTTTGGAGAAATCAACAAGTGGAGAGTGCTACTTGGGAGGCCGAAGCGGACATGCAAAGACGTTATCCTTATCTATTCAACTCCACTCAAGCCCTAAGGTATTAAATCAAGTCCTTTGTACTCATTGAGTCTTACATTTCAGCCCCTAGATCATTCATGTGCATATATGTTTAAATTGATGAGTTATGGATGCTTTACACTAAGTTTTGAAATCTTGAAGTGATGTTTAAATAAAATTTTTGCATTCATGTTGGGGCTGATATGTTCTTGCTAAGTCTTGCCTTGTACATCTCTTCCACATTCGGGGACGAATGTTCCCAAGGGGGAGATATTGAAACGATCCAAAAAGTTCCTAAAAATGTGCTTCGAAAGTTACCGGAAATTTGTTTTAGCTATATCTAAAAATCTGTTTTGCTTTTCGAAAATCCGACTTCATATTCTTGTTTAGGGGGTCAAATTGAGTGGGAAATAGGTCTAACCCAAATTTTAGAGCAACCGTATCAAAATCCGAAATTTCCAAGTGAAGCTTTTTTCGAGGGTCTACTTTGGAGGGTCATATCTCCTAACACACAAATAATTGGGTGGTCCATAACATATCCATGGAAATCCCTTTGAGTTAGCTACCCAACGCACTTCGTTTCACCTTATTCGGAGTTCGGACGAAGAAGTTATGCCCATTTTCGTAAAATCTGTCCGTGCAGGAAATGCAATTTCCAGAGAGCAAATTTACTGTTCATCCGCCTCATTTTTTTTTCTAAGTGTTGGACCCGTTTTTCCAAGGGCATATTTTATTTTCTATATAGCATTAATTCAATTCCCATCTCTAAAACATTTCCCAAAATACCTCTCCCATACTTAGACACTTTTTCTCTAAAGAACCCTAATCCAAAACCTTCCTCAAGATTGAAGAGACTCTTGCTCCAAGTTCCAAGCTTCCATTGAAGACACTCTCAAGACCTTCATAAAAACTCAAGGTATGTGGTGTTGAACTCATGGGTCCTTCCACCCATAGTGCCTAGTCTCTATTCTACTCACTAATTCATGGTTTAAGTTGAGATTCATAAATTAGTCTTGTTCCTTGTATAAATTTTTCTGTACAGTGAATTCTAGCATGAAAAGTGGTTGTTTTGAGCCTGTTGTGACTCTAGAACCTAAATCTAAACTTGGAATTGATGTGGAGATTTTTCATGTGGTCTTGTGGGTGTTAAAAGACGTTGTTGCGAGGTTGTTCTTGGTTTTGCTGCATAAGTACTACCCTATTTTCCATGCTCTTTGACCCCATTACATGCCTTCAAGGTGTTTGACAAAATGTCTAATTATAGAGAATTGATGAATTGATGCTTTAAGGCTTGAGTTATGAGATGTGTTGATGACAAACTAAGCTTGTGTATATGTTCATTCCATACATGAGATTGCATTAGAGCCTAATGTGAATTTCCTATATAAAGTGTTGCATGACCATGCCCGGTCCGGGGGAAAAGAACCGGACAACCATGTAAGGGGTTTATACCTCACCACCTAGGATGCTTGGGGTGTGACCAACATCAACTATGTGAGGGGTTTATACCTCACCACCTAGGATGCTTGGGGTGTGACCAACATCAACCATGTGGGGGGTTTATACCTCACCACCTAGGATGCTTGGGGTGTGACCAACATCAACCATGTGGGGGATTTATACCTCACCACCTAGGATGCTTGGGGTGTGACCAACATCAACCATGTGAGGGGTTTATACTTTGCCACCAGGGTGTCCGGGTGTGAACGGCATCCCCCATCCTAAGTTGGGGTTATAGATTGGTTGGATTATGCACACACATATGATATCTACTATTAGTATAGATTTACTTAAACATGTTTTGACTTCACTTTGATCATGCATCCTTATATTGTTACTCATTATGCCTATGGAACTATTTCTTGCATTTTGATTGTGTCCTTGTTTATTGTTGAATTGCACCCCGCATACTTAGTACATTCCAAAGTACTAACGCATATTTTGCCTACATGATGTCACCATGTAGGGACCGGAGCTACTCTTGATCCTTCTCTCCATCTACGTGACTAGTACAGTGCTTATCCGAGTTTATTGGTGAGTCCTCAATGATTCGAGGGCTATGTTATGTTTCCTACTCCTATGTTTTGAGACTTTAGCTTGCAATTGTATTTTAAACATGAGGGGAGCCGGTAGTATGTCATGGCCCCCGTCCTATCTATGTATGTAGAGGTGTGCGTTGGACAAGTATTTTGTAAATGAGCTTGACTCTCATTCTATGATGTTATTTTGAAATGGTTTGCCCTTAGTCCCTAATTCCCGTTATTTAATGTTGAATGTGCTTCCGCGACCGATGAAGTGTGATGACAAGTTTGAGAGGCTTGTTTGGGGTTCCTTCGGGTTCCTCATTCGCCATGTCACGTCTGGGCCTTAGGCTTGGGTCGTGACAAATATCAAGCAAATCATGATCATTTTCAAAAAACTACCCCAAGACCCCTTTTTAATCAATTGTTTAACGTCATGCAATCATTTTTAAGTAAGTATTAAAGTAAATAGAATAAGTAACGAGAACATTACCTTGATTTTGACATTCGAAAATAAAGTGGTTGAGATAGTTTTTGGGAGTTTTTGAAAGTGAAGAGGAGGAAATAAGGAAACCATTCCCCTTTTCCCCTTTACTGTTTTCGATCTCCCGCTACAGCGGGAGATGCCTCGCTACAACAGCTTCGCCTCAGCGGGGAGCCTGTTGCTTTAGCGGGGGCAGGCTGTGTAAATTGGACACGTTTCTTTTTTCTGTGTATTACCTTCAATTTCTAACCGGTTCCTTCGAGTATAGAACCCTTCCGGGCTTAAGATTTAAAAAATCTCCATCTTTTGTGTTTTAGTAGTGGTTCGATCCACTAGTTTGGGAAGTGATACGAAGAGAACTGGTGGTTATCCCTTCTCTAGTAGTTCAGAGACGAACGAGGGGTAAATTGATATCTATTATAACCATTCTAATAGTCATTATTTATAAAAGGAAAATATTGAGGGAAAACTAGGGTCGCCATCCTACCACAGCGGGCTAGCCGCTAGGATCGTGGCGCCAGAGCTCGCATCAAAGTGGGAATATAGGGAAAGAATTTAAATAATGCAAAGTTTTATTTTCACCCTTTTCCCAAGACACCAAATATAGGCTAGGATTACCCCAGAAACCTGAAAAGGCTGCCCTAGGCTTGGGAAAGAAAGAGGAAGACATTTCTAGCGCTAGGACGACAATAACTTGCAAATTCTTGGTCAAATCCACCATCACGAGGTACGAAAACAAAAAGTGGAACCATAATTCCGTGCAACTGCTTGGCGCCCAGGTAGGCTAGGTTTATTAATTGAGTAGTTATAAATCTGTGACTCACTTTATATTATAATGGTAATTGACAATAGTATTCACGCGTAGGCTTTTGTGCACCGAAAAGGAGATGATTATGCATATATTCCTAATTGTTACATCGAAAGTATACTGTAGGAGGAAGACTTATCCCGTGAACTAGGATTAGGTGATGGTTTGATTTCTTGTTTGTGTGATGTATACTAGCAATTGTTCATTGTAATGTATGTATGTATACGAATATTGCACTATTGATCACACCTAATGCAAAAGGGTATGAATGAATAATTGTATGCCATGAATCAACACTTGATTGTATGATTATGAGAATGTTCATTGTAATTGTGATTGTGGTTTGTTGAATAGATCGGGTGTTGCGTTCCAACATATTAACTGGGATCGGATTACACATACCGACATATATATATTTGAACGGATGTCACGTTCGACACATTAATTTGGATCGGGTGCCAGGATCCGACACACTAACAGTTTGGGATTAGGTTCCCTCAGAGGACCATTGATTTGTGAAATATGTGTAATATTGATAACGAGGAATTGGAAATGTTTCCTAAATAATTATTGGATTGTACATTGTGTTCTTATATGTGAGTTCACGGTGTTGTAAGGTAATTGGTATATCTCTTAATGAATGAACTACGAATGATCAAGTCCAAATCGAGATGTGGTAGAGTAGGTGGAGATCAAGGGTCCATGTTTTAATATGTGTTACTTAGAGGAGTGGTGGTGTGTACTATCGTTGAGAATTGGGGTGGTGCTATGTAGTAAATGTTAACTAGTTAAGTATTACCCTAGGATGAAATTAATGTCGAAACGGTTAGCAAGCCTTGATAGCAGTATCATGGGGTTACTAGTTGAGTGGTGTCGGGGATGAATAAAGAGCGTGTCGTGAGTGTTGATCGGGTTGGTAGTAGTTTTTTCTGGAATTTCCTCTAAAAGGATAGAATGATTAAAGTATGATCAAGAACAGAGCGAGTAAGGGTTAGAGCCTTTAAGACATTTGGGAATTCTAAAGGTAGAGGAATGAACAATCTTATTGCATGTTTCTTGCTAGTCGATTTCTTATATTATGCGGTGGGCATCGGGTTGGCCGATGATGCCTACCAGTACATGTGGTTGTTCTGATACTACTCTTGTTATGCCTTTTTGGGCATAGTCTGGTTGTAGGGCCAATGATGTTTTATAGGTGAAGACGAAGATACTCTCCAACAACTTCTACTCTTTCTTTCGTATGGTGGGAGTTGCGTCATTTATAATTTTGTTATACCTTGTACTCTTAGTAGCTCTTGTACTTGTTTAGACTAGATCCCTGGAGTGTTAATTACTTTACAAGTCTTAACTATGAGTCGTTTAAAAACTCTTATTTTATAAAACATTACCTGAATTTCTTTCATTTGTCAGTTTTCTTAATTTTCCGCATTTGTTAAAATGTTTGGGATTTGAGGGTTCTCTTACTTAGGTGTTAGAGTAGGTTCCCGCACAGTCCGGTGGGTTGGGTCGTGACACACATTGCGGATTAGAAAATCAATTTTGGACCAATTTGTAACACCAATTTGAGAAACCTCTCTCTCTCTCTCTTTTCCATTCTTTCTCTCTTTAAAATTTTCATGATTAATTTATAAATTGAGTTTTTGATTTTGATTCTTCATGGGTTTTAGGAGAAGATGTAGTATACTTCTTTAGAAAATGTAGACGAAATTGTTTTTTGTCAGTTACTTCTAATAAGTTTGTAAATATTTTTTAAATATACAATTAATTAACTTTGATTTTGTTACTCTTGAGTTCAAGACTTTAAAAAAATTAATTCATAGGTATGTTTTTTAAAAAATAAATTTAATTTGTTAGATATGTTCTAAATAAGTCTATTGAAAAATTATTTATTCATAAAATACATTAGTTGTTGATAATTTTTATCCAAACATCCATTGATAAGGCTTCAACAATGATAATGGTGAAGAAGATATAGTTGTATAGCTAAAATAAGAAGAAAGAAAGAGAAAGAAAAAAAAACGAAAAAAATAAAATCAAATAGGCAACTCACTCTCTCAAAGAGTGTGAAATATACTCTCTATGCCAAGTTAGCACTTAAGGGGGTTATTTATATCATTTTAAAGTAGTTTGGGTGTAATAGGATTTCCCTGGAGTATAGATGTGTAGTTGAAAATCCGATAATAGGCTAGGGGGTTGTTGACCATTTTCTCTTTTTTTTTCCCGAATTTTTATACACTTGTAAAACAAATTATAATTATTAAATTATCATACTGCAAAATATATGAAATCATAACAAATTAATTAATATATAATATTTTTAAAAACAAAAAAATAAAAACTACTGAACCTAAATTATCAAAATACCGTAACCAACATAGTGAGTAGTGGAGTATTATTTTTGGGGTAAAACTTATCTGCACGAGATGTATAGAGCAAGCCAATACATGCATGTCATGTGTTTAAATTTATAGTCATTTTACTTAATTATAATTAATTAACATGGGTTATACTTTATTAAATCATGTAATGATAGAAATTGCATTAGTCGGTAAGTTTTTTCCTTATTTTTGTGTCATTCATTTCTTTGGTTTCTTAGTGAAGGGGTTAATGCAATTGCAAGGAAACTGCAAAAGTATACACCTTAAAAGAATCACAAAATAGACATTTTTGTCCTATTTAAAAAAAACTCTCTAAGCATTCAAACTATTGACCACTAATATAATGCCACATCAGCTCAAATGAGATGGCAGTAGTCAGATCTGCAAATATACGAAAATTAAAGGGCCTTTAAGAGCAAATACGTGGTGCTATTTGAATCACAATCCCTTTGGAGAACAAAATCTTCTCTCTCTCTCAAAACCCAAACCTAAACCCTCTTTTTATTTCTTTTTTCTTTCTCTCTCTCTCTACTTGTGTGGCGGCTGAAACTCTCTCGAACCCATCTCTTCTCTTCTAGGGTTTCTATCTCCTTCCTTAAACCCTCTTCATCTTCAGGGTTTTACAGCTTCTCCTGTTGAAGATCTAGCTCGGAATGGCTGCTGGTGCTCCTCCTGCTGATCGTATCCTTACCATATCTACTTTTATATGGGTATTCATTGCTTTTCTTTGTTTTTTCCTGTTAAAATCTAATCAACCCAAGTTTTCTTTTTATATCTGAGGAGATTCATATACAGTAGATATATGTATGTCCGTGTTGATGTGGTAGGTTTTTATTTTTATCTGATTCTATTCGGCTTCTGTAGATCTGAGCTTGTCAAATCTGTTGCTGTTGGCTTCTTGATTTGTGTTTCTCTTTCTTTTTTAATCATGTAGAGCGATGTTTGTGTTTTTCTTATACAGAACCTTGTTTTTTTTGGGCTTTTCTATATGGGATTCAATTGTTTTGTTTTTTCGTTTGTTGGTAAATTCAACTTATACTTGTTGGTGGGTTAGCTGTTTGGTGATATAAGACTCTTTTTTACCGACAGTAGGGATTTATTTTGGTTCAAAAAGTTATGTGCTAATTTGTTTAATTATTTGAAATGGCGGAATTGAAGTGTTATAAGCTAATTTGTGTGAATTTATTATTTATTATGTAGTACATAATTTGAAAAGTCATGCTTTGTTCAGTCCAAATTTGATTGGTATTATTGGAATTTGTTTCTCTTGGTTTAGTTGTTAGTCACTTCTTTTGGGAAATTGTGGAGAATGTTTTTGTTCTTCTTTTACTGTTACGCCGTAGAAGCTGCAAATTTGCTGCAGAATTTGTCATTGGATTCTCGGAGTAAGACTCTTGAAATTGCAGACACAAAAAAGAAAGTAAGTTTTCTTTAATCATTTATCTAAATGATTGATTTCATTCAATTGGTCTACAGTTCCTAATTGGAAATTTTGATTCTTTTTCAGCCTTCTGGGAACCCTACACATGGGGCAAACGGTCAGGTTCAGTCGACAGATCGGTCTGTGACACCTGTGTTGCCGGAATTCATGGATCCAAATTTGTGCTATGTTCCTAACAGTTATACCTCAACAGCATACTATTATGGTATGTTAATTTCAGCTTCACTTCGTGTCAGTGTTAGAACAACATATTAAGTACTTTTGCTATGATTTATAAAATAAAGCACTTTTATTTAGATAAATAATGTCTTATTTTTTTATTTATTATTTTTAGCATTGATAGTGTGCTTTTAGTAACATATTTTCATATCTGCTGTAGGATATGATGCTTCTGCTAATGAGTGGGAGGACTATGCACGATATGCGAATCCGGATGGAGTTGAGATGCCTGTAAATTATTCTGCTTGAACTCTTGCTACAATATTTGATGTGTTAATCTTTTTTCCAGTATTGACATTTTGGTGTAATGAGATATTTTGTTGCTGTCCTGACTTGCTTCTTTCTAGATCAATCAGATTTATTTTATTTTATTTTTTGTGTATGTTAGTGGTTTTGATTTAATTGAAATGCAGGGAGTTTATGGAGACAACAGCTCTCTTATCTATCATCATGCCTATGGATATGCACCCTATAGTCCATATTCACCTGCTACTTCGCCTGTCCCTACTGTGGGGCATGATGGCCAACTTTATGGATCGCAACAATATCACTATCCGTATTTCCAGCCACTCCCCCAGACCAGTACTTCAAACATTACTTCAGCTGCCCTGCCAAAAGGTGAGATTGCCACCTCTGCAGCAGCTGCTGACCAAGCATCATTAACTGTGGATTCTGCTAAAGGTAACTCTAATGTCGTTGCAAATGGTGGTGTAAAGGGAAATACTGGGCATATGCCTGTGAGGCCTGCATTCCAGAATTCATCCTTAAATGCTAATGGTTCTTATGGACCTGGCACATTGCCTGGAGGAGCTGCTTCAGGTTATCAGGACCCTAGACTAGGTTTTGATGGTGTGCATTCTCCCATTCCATGGATTGATGGGTCAATGTTCACTGATGGGCAAGCTAGGCCAGTGGCGAACAATTCTTTTACGCCATCATTTTCTAATGGCTATGCTGCTCCATCAACAAAGAATCAGAATGTTCATCCACATGTAATGGTATGTTATTTGAGAGTATTGATCTGTTCTTTTTCTTCCTACATTTACAGTCTCCTTTAGAAACTTGTAGTAGTTACTCCAGTATATGTGTTTAAGGCAATTTCTTGTTGATACTGATTCTACTGTTTTATTGTCAGGGCATGCACCACCCAAGGCCTTCATCTGGCGTGAACACAACTAATGGGTATATGAATAGGATGTATCCCAACAAATATTATGGGCAGTTTGGGAACACATTCAATTCTGGCATGGGGCTTGGGCCTAACCGGTATGATACTCGCGCTACAGGTCGTGGGTGGATGACAGTTGATAACAGGTCTAAACCCAGGGGTAGAGGGAATAGTTTCTATGGCTATGGCAATGAAAACATGGATGGTTTAAATGAGCTCAACAGGGGACCAAGAGGTAAAGGATCCAAGAATCAGAAGAGTTTTACACCAGTTGCTCTGGCAGTCAAGGGGCAGAACATCCCCCTTGCTGTAGCAAAAGATGCTGAGGAAGATAAACCAAGCCTGATTCCTGACAGAGAACAATACAACCATCCAGATTTTCCAGTGACATATGCTGATGCCAAGTTCTTTATCATCAAGTCTTACAGTGAAGACGATGTGCACAAAAGCATCAAATATAATGTGTGGGCTAGCACACCAAATGGCAACAAGAAGCTTGATGCTGCTTACCAAGAGGCTCATCAAAATTCTGGAGGCTGCCCAGTTTTTCTTTTCTTCTCGGTGAGCTTTCTTCGATACATTGCTCTAGCCTTTTTTGTTATTTCTGGTCATACATGAAAATACATATGATCAATTTTCTTTTTCGATTCACATCCTCATGATTGCTTATATTTGGTCTTTTTATCCAGGTAAATACAAGTGGGCAGTTTGTTGGTGTTGCAGAGATGGTAGGGCCAGTTGATTTCAACAAGAATGTGGAGTATTGGCAGCAAGACAAGTGGGTCGGCTGTTTTCCTGTCAAGTGGCACATTGTGAAGGATGTACCAAATAGCTTGTTGAAACACATTACACTGGAAAACAACGAGAACAAGCCTGTTACGAACAGCAGAGATACTCAGGAGGTATGTGACTGGTTTTTAATATTGTGAGAAAGAAGGGTAGTGTTTTTTGGGTGTGATGTATAGTCCGTCCTTGTTAATTTGACTGTTGTATAAATGTCAATAGTAAGTCTTTACCAGCTGTTTCTCTGTTTGTTACAGGTTAAACTGGAGCAGGGTCTGCAAGTGCTCAAGATATTTAAGGATCATATTAGCAAACAGTGCATCCTTGATGATTTCGAGTTCTATGAGGATCGTCAGAAGAGAATTCAGGATAAGAAGGCCAAGCAACAGCTATTCCAGAAGCAGGTAGCTTCTATGTGCTTGCATTGTTTGCTATCAGATGAATTTGAAAAAGAACATGATGGGGTGCTTTCATTTGGGCATTTGGCAGTACTCAATGTCTTCATAACTTGATCTCTTTTTGGTAGTAAAATATGGGTTTTGTTCTTTGGTTGTGTCAGTCTCAGGTATGGGAAGGTAAAGCTACTGAAGAGAAGAACAGAGATAATTCAAAAGTTGACCTCAAGTCGCAGAAACCTTCAGAAGTTTCTGCTTGTTTGAACAAAGAAAATTTACCGGCTGCTGCCCAGACTACCACTGTGGAAGTCAAGCTTACTGAAATTGTACCAGTTACAAAATCAGGAGATGATGTGAAGGATGCTAAACCAGTCACTGTATCAGAAAAGAAACCTGTAGCAAATGGGGCTTCTAATGGATGCTAACTTCAGCTAATGAAGGGTGGTCTGTGGTTAAGAGGTCCTAGATTGGAGCTTTATGACTACATGATATGCACATGAGTGGTGCTTGGTTAGATCTCATAACCATGGCTTCCCTTGTTATCCGAGCAGCATTTGGAGTTGGTTGTTACTGGAAATAAGTTCTCAGAGAAAATTCAATATTTGGCAGGAAGTCTAGAGTCATCTGTTTCTAGAAGAGTTGGGAAAGTATGGAAGCCCCATTTTCCCTCGTGGGACAGTTTCTTGGTGTTTTAGCTTTGATTAGTTTCAGACCTTGGTTTGGGTTTATGAATTTTTTTTGTTTCTTTCGTCTTGTGGCTTATTTTAGGCAATTACCTTTTTCCTTGTCAAGTTACATGGGTTTTAGATGAGGTTTTTTGTTATATTGGTCTATCTTATCAATCTGTTGTGGCAGTTCAGCATTGCTTCCTCCCCCCCCCCCCCCCCTACCCCTTAGAACTAATGGATAGAGCTAGAAACGAGGTCGGAGTGCATTGCACTATAGTTGAACTTTCAGGAAGCTGTTAATGCTCGTTGGTTCTTTTTCTCTTAATTCATTTTTACTGCAACATCAATCGTGTTAATTGTGTTTCGTGATTGTCCTGTTAATAACTAGGATGTATGTGGAAAGTTGTCATCGTAGGTAAGTTGTAAAAATTTATTTGTTTTATTCCCCAAGTGTTTCTGAGATATTTTGTCAAGCGGATAATTCGTGTTTGGGTAATGGTTTTTTGTTGCTTATTAGGTTAGCCAAGTTTCTGAAAACTGAATAATTAATTGTTTTTCTTTGTTTTTGTTTTGGTTGCTGATATTAGATGTTAGCGAAATTTCTGGAAACTGAATAGTGGTAGCAGGATAAAGTATTTTTTTTCATTCTCTAAATAACAACAAATACTGCTATCTATAATTTATAAGTTTTTTTATATATTTCGTCCTACCATACTCTAAGCAGGATTTTTTTTTTGTTAGTATGAAATTGAATTACAAAATTATTCATTACAAATTTGAAGACTGTTTTAGGTGTTTTCATTGAAAAAAAGTAACTTCCTGCCAATTAATATTTAGTTATATTTCTTCTGTCTCAAACAATTTTTCTTTGTGACTTTTAAGTAAAGGGTATAAGATCGAATTGAAAATCAAATCAAATCTCAAATTGAGTTAAATCGAAAAGAAAACTTGACTAATGGTTTGGTATTAGAAAAAAAATTCGACTATATTTGAGTTGGTTTGTTTTTAACTAAAAAAAGTTAACCCAATATGAATCCAATCCGACATTATATATATATAATTTTTAAAATTTATTTTATACATAAAAGTATTTACTTTGATATAATTTCTAAATATTTTTTATACTTTTTCATAATTTTTATCTTTTAACATATTATTTCAAGTTTTTTAGACTTAAAATTTTGAATGGTCCAATAAAAGTTATAGTCTCTAAATATTAGTAACTCTAATAAAGTTTGAATCAAAATCAAATCAATATTAATGCTAACAAAAAATTTAATTCAACACTAACAATAATGTTGAATATTGACACATATGGTTCCGAATCCAAGTTAGGTACAACTAAGACACGTCCTACTGAGTTTTGATAGTCCTATTAGGGGTCTTTTGGTAGAGTGTATTAGCAAAATTAATGCGTGCATTAACTTTATGTATTAGAAGTGCCTTGTTTGGTGCACTTTTTCATGCTCTATATAACTAATACCATGAATTTCTAGGTATTAGTAATGCAAAGAGATTTAATGCATGCATTAGTATTTTAAAGATACATACTCCTCAAAATCCCTTTTACATCTTTTTCATGATAATTATGGAGGATATTTTTGTAAATAAATATTTTTATACAATGCATGCTATTTTTTTTTATACACCAAACCAAATAATGCATAAAAAATATATGTATAACTAATGCAAGCATAACTAATACACTCTATAAAACATTATTTTACCAAACGACCCCTTAGTGTTATACTTTTTTTTATATATTATTTGGATTATACTACTGTAATATAAGAGACATCCTATGGTGTATATATACACATAACCTTGTACAGAAGGACAAATGCATAAATTACCCCTTGAACTTGTGCCGAAAAGTAAGTTACACTCTCAAACTATTGTGGCGACCTATTACACACCTAATCTTGTTCAAAGTGATATTAATACCCCCTTCCGAAGACAATCTCAATTGTGTGTAAAAGAAAGTGTTATACACGCGTATCATACATAAATAATATTTATTTTAACTTTTAAAAACCTTTATCTCTTGATATTTTCTTAAACTTTTGCAAAAGAATAAAGATTTGGGTATCTTCCTCATCTCACCATACATTTCTCTTTTTAAAATCTATTTCTTCTTCTTCTCCATTGTTCATAAATTGAAGGAAAAATAAAATTTTGAAGAGAAAATAGGAGTCAGTAAGTCAATTATGAAGTTAAGAGATGTTGGCGGCGACGATAAGCAATGGGCAACACCATTATTGCCGATGGAACAAATTAAATAAAATTTTCAGATCTGTAAAGTTCTTTAAAAATCTTGATAACTAGTATGTAAATCAAGCATTTCATTAGTATTCTTTGTGTGTAATGATTAACCAAATATGCTATTGATGATTTGAGATATAAAAATGATATTGTGGTGGTTGCAGGTAGTGCTCTGACGAGAATAGAGAAGACAAAGATGGAGAAATCATTTTCTTCGATGAGCTTTTGATAAGTTTAGGTAATATAATCATGAATTTTATGCATTAATGTTATAAGATTTTCAATAGAAATCATTATCTTTCTCGTGATTAGTTTCTGGTAATCTTCTCCGGTGAATCCTCCGACGAGTTCGAAAGGAAAAATCATGAATTTTAAGTTGAAACTTATTAACTTTTCTTTGGAAGTCACCATGTTCTCCACTCCTTTCTATTTCTTTTTAGAGTTCCTCTTTAAAGGTAGAGTGTGTAATGTGCTTGCATCAAACAATCAATGGTGACAAATGTTGTGATTCCTTAAGTAACGCCGACTCATTGGGGGCCTAAAGCGAAACTTAAGAGAGGAGCCCTAATATTTTATTTTTTCATCATATATACTTTTATTTAAAATCTACGTTTCTAGCTATTCTAAATGCGAAGTCATTATGTACTAATTAATAATCAATTTGTTTTAATAATTCCTTTTCGAATGATAATATAACTAATTCATTCAATCTCTCTTGAGACATTGTTGATCTTAAGGAAGATTTAATCAATTTTAATTTCGAAAAAAATTCTTTCGGATGAGGCTACAGTTACATTAACTATTAACATTATTCTATAAGCAATATGTGTATTTGGAAGAGAATCAAGTCTTTTTGTTTGATTGAGAATTTTCATCAGATCATTATCTTCTACTTGTATTATTTCTCTAAACACTTTTAATTCAAAAAATAACTCTAAACCATCAATATCAGAATAACTATTACGTGTTAAAGAAAGTTCAACGTTAAGACAATATTTTTTAAAATTCTAATCATCTAGTGATCTCAATATTTTACCACTAAATAAGAAATCAAAAATATTTTCATATGCTTCAATTGGTTCAAATCTATTTTGAAGTGAAAAAATAGTTTGATCTACTCTACATACATAAAGTAATCAACTCTAAAAGATTTTTCAAGGGACTTTGTGATTTCGTTATCCATATTTTCATCAAATTGTTCCTTATGAAATTCAGGTTTATATTTATCTCATATGCAATTTCCTCAGTAGAAATCATAGCACTCATAGTGTGTGTATATATATATATATATATATATATTTTTTTTTTTTTTTTTTAAAATTTTTTTTTCTATTTTTTTTCTAAAATATTATTTGTTTCTAATATATATATATATATATATATATATATATATCATGACTATTAATATAATTTAGAAGTAATGAAAGTAAAGATTATTAAGTTTTTATATTAAAGAACATGAACAAATGAAGGAGTAGCAATTGACATATTCATTTTTGTACAATAATTAAAATACATAAATAGAAAAATATATAATTAAGAGATAATTTTTATATTCTAATATATAGATATAGATTATACATACAGATATATAGATTGATTGTAAGTAATTAAATAATAAAGAGAGATGAATTTAAAATATTAAAATCATATTGTCATTTTGTGATTCGGAGAAGGTAAAAAAATATTAAATTTTTAAGAGTGAAAATTAGAGAGATGTGAATTATAGATATTTTTTAGTCCTTGTAAATTGACATATGAAGAGTTTTTTTTTTGTAATTGTTCCTCTAATAATGAAATATTTATGTACAATAAATTAAGTAATTACCTTTACAATAAAATAATTGATTAAATAAGAAAAAAAGCCTAAAAAAGGAGATAGAAGATAAATCCATAAATATAAATATATGTAGGTCATACAGAGGTGACACATCACCTTCTCTATGTTTCTTCTTTATATATAAGAAATGATAGGATGAAATACTAATTGACATATTTACTTTTGTACAATAATAAATAAATAGAATTGTAGAAGAAATTGTAAAATAAATAATAAAATTGATTATAAAAAAAAGGATGCATCACTTCTCTAATATTGATAAGAAGCTCTCTTTTCCTTAGTCTCGAATCTTGATCCATCTTGCGCTTCTCTAACATGCTCCTTTAAACATTTACTTGTAAAATAAGAAGTTGGACTCCATAGGTTGAAACATATTAGTCCATGTAAAATATGAACATTTATATATATAAAAAAGCATTAAAACAAAAATATTGAACCATAATACCCTAAATCATTGAGGTGATAGCACTGTTTTTTTTAATCAAATGTAGCATGTTTTTCTGATACTTAAATAGTGATAGGTGAAGTCATGAGAATTAAACACAAGGCAGCTAAAAAATCATTTTATTTTGTAGAGTAGCCATTTAGGTGGAGTTATTAGAGGATTAATGATAGCCTTTTGGGTTTCATAAACTGAAAAAAATTATGCAAAAATAAAGAAGAGTAAATGAGGGAGAAAATATAATTTTAAAGTTATTTTTAACCTTTTAATATAGCATATAAATAGAGAATAAATAAGAAAATTCAAAAAATTGAGAAAAAAGAAAAATGTGAATGGTGGCCATTGAGAGGTGCCACATCACTAGATTATATTTAGCTTTATTATACATAGATTTACATTTATTTTGTTAAATAATAAAATATAGGGCCTATTTCCCTACTTGTTTCTTATAAATATATTTCTAAAGGTAATTATTTTAGCCTTTGAACTAGTCTCAAGTTCATTTCTAAAGTGTAATTATTTTAGCTTTAAAACTAGTTTCAAATTCATTTGGGAGTCCATGAGTTTTCCTTTTCCTCGACTTAAAGGCCTAAATGAATATTATTTTAGCCCTTAGAAACTTCATTTGGAAATTCCAAACTATAAATTTTACTTTTCCATTTTCTATCATTTGCTCTAAAGGTGATGCAAAAAGGTTTATAATATAATTTTCAATCCGTTAACAAATAATATTAGACCACATAAAGAATCTTCAAAATAAAAGATAAGCAATTTAGTACACCAAAACTTAAGAGTTATGCAAACATATATAAGAGTTAGTATATCAAAAAAACACAATTAAGACAATGAAGGGGGGTGGGGGGCTAGGAAATGTTGGACTCCTAATTTACAAGATTTCAAGGGTTGTGATGATCCTAATTGCTGTTGGCCTAATATTTTAGGCTAATAATGAGTTCCAAAGTAGAAACTCTAGCCTTCTGCTTGTATATGAAACATAAGAAAAATAAGGAGATAAAGATTAGTAACTAATTAAATGGTGCAGTAATGTAAGTATGCAAACAAATGTGAACCTGCATTAAACAAGAATATCAAAGAATTGCTAAAATGACATTTTGTGTAACGACCTATTCCCGTCGTTAGGGAAAAATCATTGGGGAAAGAATCGGGTTCGGAAAAACTTTTCGTACTAACTTGAGATTTCCTAGCCTAGTCCAGATTTGGATGAAATCAGAGTCAGTGAGGTCTAGAGAGATCTAGTAATGAATGAGAGATCTAATTATGAATTTGATCATATGATTAGATAGCTAAGACGTTAAGGAACCCGTACGACTTTACAGAATCAAATTTGGGCGAGTAAAACTCTCAAAACTGATCTTAGCGTGAATGGGTAGTTCTGAGTGTCATGGGATGAAGGTGTATTGTGAAATGGGGGTTTGAAACTCTTAATTTAGCTCTCTGTTTCCGCGCAAGCCGCTAGGGCGAGATTATTCCCACTAGGGCGGGGCCACTGTGGTGGGATGGGGCCCACCATAGCGAGCCAATCGCGACTTAAGTCACAAATAAATCCTAAAAACACCATTATTCTGCAAATTTCATTTTTGAGAGCTAGGAGATGATCCCAGGCAATTCTTGACAGTTTCCCACGAAAATTGGTGCTAAAGGTAAGGATTTTACTCCCCCTAATCCATTTTTCAATCCATAGAGCTTAGAATCTTGATCATATACTGTTGGGGGAGGGTTTTTGAACTGTTTTGGATGGTGGGAAAAGCCCTAGCTGCACCTTAGGATCATAATTTGGGTCTTGGGTTATTGGGTTGTTATAATTCAGTTGATTAGACCTTTGATTGTTGATCCTTGCGTATATTAATTGTTTGTAGACCTAGAATAAGTGGAAAGAATCCGAAAAGGGAAGATTCAAGTGCCTTAGGATTCAAGCTTGGATTCGAGGTAGGTGATTGTTTAATTTCTTGTTTGCGTAATGTATACTGGTAATTGCTTCATTGTAATGCATGTATGTATGTGAATGAAGCATTGTTGGTCAAACCTAATGAGATGAGTGTGAATGAGTAAATGTATGCCATGATTTAACACTTGATTGTATGATGATGAGAATGTACATATGAGTGTGATTGTAATTGTGGTTGTGTTGAATGGATTGGGTGCCACGTTCCGGCACATATATTGGATCGGGTGTCACGTCCGACACACTAACTTAGATCGGGTGCCACATTTCGGCACATATATGGGATCAGGTGTCACCTTTGGCACACTAATTAGGATCGGATACCATGTTCTGATACACTAACAGTTTGGATATGGGTTCCATGAGAGGACCATTGAATTGTCATATTTACTTGTTATTGAGAATGTGGATTTGTACATTGCTCTTGAAATGATAACTGTGTTTATATTCAGTACATGTCATGTTTACCTTGTTGTGATTATGATATATGTTTGTGCTTACTGGGATGGTCGCGTGATCCTACCAGTACAGTGTGGTTGTGTACTGATACTGCACTTGCTTGTTCTTTGTTGAGTACAGGGCATCTTCAATAGACCTCAGTTAGGTGACTTTGAGCGTGACCGGATTCAAGGGTGAGCCAATTCTTTCAGGCTGCCATGGATCTCTCTTGTTAAAGTCCACTCTTTTCGGACTCAGACTATTTGTTTAGGGTGTTTTGTTTAGTTTTCGGGGCTGCGCCCCCTTTTGTTAGACTTGTTAGTTAATAGATGTTTTGTTACAATTACTTTCAGGTTCTAGGGGTTGTTTTTCCGCAATGTTGGTAGTTTGTTTTTGATTAATTTTTGGAGTTTATGTGAACTCCAGTTTTCCTTAGTCATTTAAATCTGCTTCCGTATTTTTAAATCCCTATATTTTCGTTTAGTTGTGTAGTTGGATTGTAGTAATGGTTCTCCCACCGGAGGGTTAGTGTTGGTTCCTGTAATACCCCGGAAACTAGTAAGTTAAACAAGAGAGTTCTAGAGCTTTTCGTAAGATTTTTTGAGTTAGAAATGAGGGTTAAGCCTGTAAAATGACTTCCTGTACTTAGAATGAGGGTTTTAAGGTTAGGGTGTCAAGGTACGACCCCCAAGGACCACCCAAGGGGTCCTTGAGGAGGACCTCAAAACAGCTCTAAAAGCTGTCAAAATGCAGCTACCTACGAAGCCATCTACTACTAGTAGATGGACCCACGCCTCGTGGGTTTGGGTCATGGGTCAAGGCTTGGTCTTGACTGCAAATTTCAGTTGCAGACCTCCACCTACGGAGGTGCAGCATGGCCAGTAGACCCATCCACGATCCGTGGATGAGGGTTTCGTGAGTGAGGTCAGATTTTGGGTTTTTAATTTTAAGTTAGGGGTTTGGGGGTTAATTAGTAATTAGTTAGGGGTTAAGGGAGGTCGGTTAGTTAGTTATTAAACCACCTAAGCCTAATAGACCCCTAAAACTAAGTCAATTAGTTCATTCTTCAAAGAACCCAAATTCTCTCCAAATAATTCTCTAGAAGAAGAAGAAGAAGAAGAAGAAGAAGAAGAAGAAGAAGAAGAAGAAGAAGAAGAAGAAGAAAGGAAGTTAGGGCATATTTTCCCCCATTGATGCAAGCTTGGTTAGGGCTTTGAATCAAGGTATGTTAGCTTAATCATCTATGGGTTCTTATACCCATAGAGCCCCCTAGGTTTCCCCCCAATTGTGAAGTCAAAACCCAACTCTAGCTAGAGTTTCTTCCTACATTGTGAGTAGTGTTTAGGTATGATTCCGATCTAATTGACAATACCTAATTATGAATGAATTAGCATTAAATTATGATATTATGATGAATTTGTGTGATTTCTATGGTAAACCCTAATCCATTTCATGAATTTGATATTTTGTGGGTTTGTGGGATGCTATTCATGCATTGCACAAGTGTGCTTTGAGGTTACTTAGAAATATAGTGCTCTTAGTACATGAAGCCTAGGTCTTGACTATGCATATAGACTATGATTAATATGACCTAAGATGGATACTTAGCTTAGACGGTATTATGGGATGCTATTCATGTATTGCACAAGTATGCTTTGGAGGTTAATTGAGCATAGTCCTGTTATGATATAAATGACCAAGAGTTGAATAATGCTTATATGATGTTTATGTTGGAGACTTTGCTTATTATTATTATTATTATTATTATTATTATTATTATTATTATTATTATGATATTGTCTCTAATGGTTACAATTGATGTTTTATGAAGTATGTCATATGATTATGGATTATGTCTTATGTTGACTAACCCTTGTCTTATGCTCTTATGATTATGCTAGCTAACATATTTAGTACATTTTGTACTAACGCATACTCTGCCTACATTCTAATCAAATGTAGGGTTTGGAGATTGAGTTCTACTCTTGGAGATAAGTTTCTAGAAGTTGCAAGGAGTTGAAGATTTGGTGAGTCCTCATAGCTTCGAGGACAACACCCACTAATTCCTTTGTGTCTTTTATTTTATGTTGAGTACATTGTATGGGCTGTGTCCCAAGAGTTTTATTCTAAAGTTGTATTAGATGATTTGAGACAAAAGTGTAGTAAAGACTTTTGCTAGCTTTTATGAAAATGACTTTGATTCTATGAATAAAAGTTTTTAAATTTTTCGTACTTTTCTATTATCTTATGTTCATGATATGCTAAGGAATTGTATGAGACCCGTTTGGGGCCAAGTACACCATGCAGCATCTAGGGTGTACCCCTGGGTCGTGACAAACTTGGTAATCAGAGTTCAATGTTTAGAATGGTTCTAGGATTGTCTCAAACCACATCTAGTAGAGTCTTGTTCATAAATGTGAAGCGCACCACATTTATGAATATGAGACTATTGGATGCTTAGGAAATCTCACTTCTTAATTCTCTAAGTTGTGCCATAGAGTTTGGCTTTAGTAGGCCCTTCTTCTAATCTGTGCCCTATGATTTTACAGCGTATGGCTAATACAAGGGCTAATGCTAGGAGAGATGGGGAAGGTGATGAGGAGTAAGAGATTCCTCTCCAAGTTCCACCACAAGATCCTCCTCAAGTTTCTATTGATACGGGGGCTATGATAAATGTGGAAATAAGGTCAGCTCTCCAAATATTAACCCAAGCCATGACGACCCAGGCTAATAGGGAGGTTGTTGCTCCGGCTAATCCAAATGTGAATTCCACAGCTTTGAGGGTGAGAGAGTTTTGAGGATGAACCCTCCGGAGTTTTATGGCTCCAAAGTGGAGAAAGATCCTCAAGGTTTTATAGATGAGGTGTATAAGGTGCTTGCTATTATGAGATTGACTTTGGTAGAGAAAGCGGAGCTAGCCTCTTATCAATTGAGAGATATAGCACAAATATGGTATGAACAATGGAAAGATAATAGGCCGGTAGAAGCGGGCCCAATAGAGTGAGAAGGATTCAAAGAAGCATTCCTAGATAGGTTCTTTCCCTATAGTTGAGGGAACTAAAGATTCAAGAATTCATTAACCTTCGTCAAGGAGGTATGAGTGTGAAGGAGTATGCTCTTAAGTTCACCCAACTATCCAAGTATGCTCCAACTCTAGTGGCGGGCTTAAGGGCTAGAATGAATAAATTTGTGATGGGAGTGTCCGACTTGGTAGAGAATGAATATCGTTCGACAATGCTTATCCTAAGTATGAATATTTCAAGTCTTATGGTTCATACCGAACAAATTGAGGAGTCAAAACTCAAGAAAGAAGCTAGGGATAAAAAGAGGTCTAGATTGGATGATGATTAGTTCGATTTACATGGTCGCCCTAGGCTTAGACAAAATTTCCCTGGTGAAAGTCCGTCAAGTACTCCTAAGTTCAACTAAAAGAAGGTGTCTAACCCTAAGTCCCAAGATGATAGTAGCGAGATCTATTGCCGGGATGTGGTAAGTGTGATAGAAGGCATGCGGGTGAATGCTTAGCAGGTTCTAATATTTGTTTTGGGTGTGGTGAGTTGGGCCACAAGAAAAGACATTACCCCAAGGTTGCTAAAAATGAAGAGGATAGTCATCGTAGGTCCCAACCCTACCCTTCCTCCGGTCCAATTGGTTCGGGTGAAAAGGCTCCAAAGAAGAATAGGTTAAGTTCTCCAATCTAGAGGTGATCAAGAGTGACCTCCTTATGTTGCTACCGGTATGTGCTTTATTCTTTATCTAGATTCCATTTGTTGCATGTCTTTTATGACTTGATGAATTTGATATGATAGGCTTTGATGTTGTCAATAGTATGAATGGGCTGTATTATGGTTATGTGCATTTAATGGTAGGACCCGACTTAGTCATGATGAGTTGTGGAGATATATTGATAGATTTGATGAATAGGGTGTTTAAGTAATGCCTAGAAGGGTTGAGTAAATAGACTCCTCTAAGAAGGGTAGAAGTGTAATTCACCTTGGTTTAGAATCATTTTGTGTGAAGGATGAAAAAGCTTAGTGATGACTTGCTCCGACATTAGAATTGAAAGAAGTGATGCTTAAAAGAGTTTGTATGGGCTTGCTCCCAAGGGGGAGATAATGTGCTTAGATAGCAAGGTCGTTGAGTGCCCTTGATATTCATGAGTTAGGCTTGCTTGAAACTTTCTCTTTGAGAGGAGTAATGAATTTGGGAAGTTTAGTCCCGGCTTGGTAGGCTCATGTGAGATCTTGAGTGGTGTTAGTAAGGTTGCTTGATAGCTAGAGTTGCTTAAAGAGAACCTCTCTAAGTTAGAAGTACTGGTGAGGATCTTAGATCGGCAAATTAAGAAATAGAAGAACAAGGAAGTTGTTCCATGAAAATGTTAAGGAGTGATCTTTTATTAAGGGTTTAGTTGAGGGTGCTACTTGGGAGGCCTAGGGCCGATGAGAAGTCCCGATATCCTCATTATTTTCCTTGTATTCCTCCTTTAGCATTTAAGATCTTGAGATGATAAGTTCCTCTTGATTTGCTTTTATGTGAAGTCATGTGTGATTTGTATGTTTCCATAATTTCCTTATGTGGTGCATGCTCATAAAGCTTGTGATTTAAAAGAAAATGAGTTTGCATTGTTTTGCCTCATGTTGTAGTGCATTTGAGTAGAATTGCATATAGACTTCATGAGATGAATTAATGAGCATGCCTTAGTTTGGAGTTGAAAGATTCCTCCTTGAATAAATGCTTTTTGAGAGTAAATTGCATATGAGCTCCATGAGAGTATGTTGAGCATGTTATGAATAGGATATGGTAGTTCCTCCTTGAACATGACTAGTTATGAGAATTTCATGCATAAATGGGTTGTTAGATGTAGTTCCTACTTCCTTGTGTTGCATTGAATGTATTTAGCTTGGAATTGAAGTTTTCTTCCTTGGTTGTGTGCATTTAGATGTAGTGCATGCATTATTGGCTGCTAGTTTAGAGTTGTGACCTTAAGAAGTGTTTAGAATCGTCATTCGAGGACGAATGATCCCAAGAGGGAGATATTGTAATACCCCAGAAACTAGTAAGTTAAACTAGAGAGTTCTAGAGTTTTTCATAAGAGTTTTTGAGTTAGAAATGAGGGTTAAGCTCGTAAAATGACTTCCCGTACTTAGAATGAGGGTTTTAGGGCTAGGGGGTCAAGGGACGACCCCCCAAGGACCATCCAAGGGGTCCTTGAGAAAGACCTCAAAATAACCCTAAAAGCTGTCAAAATGCAGCCACCTACGAAGCCATCTACGACCAACAGATGGACCCATGCCTGTGGGTTGGGGTCGTGGGTCAAGGCCTACTCTTGACTGAAAATTTTAGCTAAAGACCTCCACCTACGGAGGTGTAGCACGACCAGTAGACCCATCCACGGTCCGTGGATGGGGGTTTCGTGAGTGAGGTCAGATTTTGAGTTTTTAATTTTAAGTTAGGGGTTTGGGGGTTAATTAGTAATTAGTTAGGGGTTAAGGGAGGTCAGTTAGTTAATTATTAAATCACCTATATAAGCCTAATAGACCCCTAAACTAAGTCAATTAGTTCATTCTCAAAGAACCCAAATTCTCTCTTTAGATGTAAAGAAGACAAACAAGGAGGAGGAGGAGGAAGAGGAAGAGGAAGAAGAAGAGGAGGAAGAGGAAGAGAAAGAGGAAGAAGAGGAAGAGGAGGAGGAGGAGGAAGAGGAGGAAGAAGAAGAAGAGGAAGAGGATGAGGATGAGGAAGAGGAAGAGGAAGAGGAAGAGGAAGAGGAAGAGGAAGAGGAGGAATATGAATAAGAAGAAGACGAGGAGGAGGAGGAGGAGGAAGAGGAGGAAGAAGAGGAAGAGGAAGAAGAAGAAGAAGAAGAAGAGGAGGAGGAGGAGGAGGAGGAGGAGGAGGAGGAGGAGGAGGCCCCTTAGGTTTCCCCAAATTGTGAAGTCAAAACCCAACTCTAGCTAGGGTTTCTTCCTATATTGTGGGTAGTGTTTAGGTATGATTCCAATCTAGTGGATAATACCTAATTATGAATGAATATTAGCATTGAATTATGATATTATGATGAATTCATGTGATTTCTAGGGTAAATCCTAGTCTATTTGATGAATTTGATATTTTGTGGGTTTGTGCCATGAAAGGTAAAATTGAGGATTTATAGGTGATCTTCTAAAATCAATGTCATGTGTAGTAATTGTTCAAGGTTAGGAACATATAATCATGAATTGAACTAGACTTTATTGAATATGAAGGGTCAAAACTAGTAAATTTGAACTTGAACCTTTATGATCAATTATGACTAGAATCACCTACTAATGAAGAATGTGATTAAAATACCTTGAAATCTAAGTATGATTGAGGGTTGCAAGAAGTAAAGCTTGAATGTAAGGCTTGTATTCATTAATGTTAATCACTAGGGTTTTGAGAGTAAAGCTAATGTGATAAACTAGATGTGTTAAGGCTTTCAGAGTAAAGTCTAAATGAGAATAAAAGCTTAATGGATAGAGTTATGGTGGAATCTAATGAATTCTCGAATATATGAAGTGATAGAATCACTTGAGTCATGATGATATCAATGTCTAATGTAGAATTCTAGATATGGTATTATGCATGAATCTAGTATGACATGAAAGGTTCTCTCACATAGAATGATTCTAGGTTGAAAGACTATTCTCACCTAAAATGAATCTATGTCCAAGGACTATGAAATGTGATGAGGTTGTGGTGATTCCCCTAAAAGATCTTTACATGACAGGAATGTGTGGTGAGTTCCCTTACTCCTAATTAGTTAGTCATTGGGAGTGTGAGGAGATTACCCTTCACATATGTGTGACTCCCAAGGCAAGCGGTGAATACCCATTAGCCTTTAGGTTGATCATGGAGGCGAATACCTATGATCCTTATGTGATGATGTGGAGGCGAATATCTACATTACACATTAAAATGAATATGGAGGCGAATACCAATATTCCACTAATAATCTACATGGAGGCGAATACCTATGATTCATTGATTTGCATGACTAGAGGTAAATACCCTTGTCTTTATAATTCATTAGTATGTATGACTAGAGGTGAATGCCCTTGTCTTTATGATTCCATGATTTGTGTGACTTGAGGTGACTCCCCTTGTCCTTCGTGATGAACTAAACATTTATGCCTTGAGGTGACTCTCCCTTGCATTTATGAACATGTGCATGACTAGTTTGGATTGTAGATTTAGAGGCCCCTCCAATACATGCATGACTAAGAGGTGATTTCCCTTGTCTTTATGATGTTAAGAGATGATAAACATGAATGATGAACCTAAAGTGTCTAGCTTATCATGGGTAGGATTATGGGGTCTTGTTCATGCATGGCACAAGCTTGACTTAAGGTGACTCATGAAGTGTTTCTCTTATATGATATATGCTTAGATAGGATTGTGCTATAGTTGCCTTCCTTGTTATGTTATGATTAACTATAGGTGAGAGATTCCCTTGGTTATGAAGTTAGCTACGAATGAGACCAATGAGTGGTAAGTATGCATATGGTGACTTCAAGGTTATGCTTAGTATGAGTGGTATTATGGGATGCTATTCATGTATTGCACAAGTGTGCTTTGAGGTTACTTAGAAGTATAGTGCTCTTGGTACATGGAGCCTAGGTCTTGACTATGTATATATACTATGATTAAGATGACCTAAGATAGATACTTAGCTTGGATTGTATTATGGGATGCTATTCATGCATTGCACAAGTATGCTTTGGAGGTTACTTGAGAATAGTCCTATTATGATATAAATGACCAAGATTTGAATAATGCTTATATGATGCATATGTTGGAGACTTGGCTTATTATTATGATATTGTCCCTTATGCTTACAATTGATATTTTATGAAGTATGTCATATGATTATGGATTATGTCATATCGACTAAGCCGTGTCTTATGCTCTTATGACTATGCTAGCTAACATATTTAGTACATTTTGTACTAATGCATACTTTGCCTACATTCTAATCAAATGCATGGTTTGGAGATTGAGTTCTACTCTTGGAGATAAGTTTTAGAAGTTGGAAGAAGTTGAAGATTTGGTGAGTCCTCATAGCTTCGAGGACAACACCCACTATTTCCTTTATGTCTTTTATTTCATGTTGAGTACATTGTATGGGCTGTGTCCCAAGAGTTTTATTCTAAAGTTGTATTAGATGGTTTGAGACAAAAGTATAGTAAAGACTTCCGCTAGCTTTTATGAAAATGACTTCGATTGTATGGATAAAAGTTTTTAAATTTTCCGTCCTTTTCTATTATCTTATGTTCATGATATGCTAAGGGCTTGTATGAGACCCCTTCGGGGTCAAGTATGACATGTTACATCTAGGGTGTACCCCTGGGTCATGACTGTGCCAATCACGATGGTTTGGGTTCGTTGATCTCATTGTACCAAAACGAGTCTAGTAGAGTCTTGCGGAACGGTATAGAGACGTCTATACTTTTCTTCGAGAGGCTAGATGACTTTAGAAGAAACTCATTTCTTTCTACTTCTTTCGTGCTATGACTTAAATCTAATTGGTATCTATGTGATACAAATTGGTATATGAATTTCTTCACTCTATTTCGCATCTGGTTAGTAATTGAGTTGTAGAGGTGGAAACAACAACACCGGCAATAGAAAATGTGTCCTTGGAAATAAGTATGTTTCCTTGATTCACTATGGGCATGTAATGACTAGAGACAATCATGGGGTTTTTATTATGTTCTTAAAGTCGAAAGTCTCATTTTTCATGGGTACTAAAGGTGAAGATTTTTAGAATTTCCTTGTTGACTGTCATGAGTTGCTTCATAAGATGAATATAGTGGATAAGTTTGGTGTTGAGTTTATGATATACTAGTTCAAGGGAGACGCCAAAATGCGGTGGTTGTCTCATGTTGAGTGCCGACTAGTGAATGCACTACTCATGACTTGGGAAATATTTAATAGCTATCTGTATAGAGAAGTATATACCTTAAACTTTGAGGGATATGAGGAGAGATAAGGTCCTGAATATAGAGCAACATAATGTATTTGTTGCATCATTTAAGGCAAAGGGTTGTGTTTTATACAAATATGGTACCCCACTTTGTTTCAGTCTAGAAGAGCAAATTCGTTGCTTTGTGAAGTGATTAAGGTCAGAATTACAGATTCAAGCTTATATGTGACAACATTCAAGAAGTTTTGTGAGGGAAGGCTATATAATGAACACTATTACTTGGAAAATGCATTTAGTATTATTGTCATATCATGTATGGGTTTCTTAGTAAATGATGAATCATGTTGCGACAATTGAAGTTAGAATCTGTACTATGATTTCCTAGATTGAGTCTATATCAAAGAGGGTCATGATACGACTACTTCAATAGTAACAATGCTTACTTGGTCAAGTTTTAAGTGTGTTAAAATCGTGGAGAACCTGGGCATATGAGGAGGAAATCAGCGTGGCTGTGGAGGGTGGGGAAATAGTAATGCAAGTAGAGGAGTAGTGCAACTAGGCAATGAGGTTGCCCGTTAAGATGACAGGGCTCTATTTTATGCCTTTTCGGGCAAGATCGAGGCTGAGCGGGTCTGATACAGTGTTTTGTTTG